>JACATO010002193.1:0-429628 GCA_018389105.1 Nautilus pompilius
TCAAGGTGAATGACCATCACTGCATCTTCAGACTTGCAATATTATTTGTAAATGCAAACAGTCCAAGAAAGACATGGTTTTTGAAAGGAATCGGTCTGAAGAATTAGACACAGTAAGGTCTAGCTTTTAGGCCATTCTTTAAAACAAAATTATTTATGTACTTAGGTGGAAGGAAATTTAGTTATTGGAATCTCTCGCCTTTGTGGATGACACCAAGGACTGTTGATTGGATTTTCGTATAACATTTCTAAAAAAAAAAAAAAACAGACATGGATATTTCTGGAAAAGTCCAGAGTAAATTTACCACAATGATCAGTAATGCGACTAATTCGCAGTTTGATGAACAACTGTTCTGTAGTTTGCCCACAGACGTTTTAGACATTATTCAGGTAGCATGTTTTAAATTTTTCTTTAGGAAAGAGTACACTGATTGATTTAAAAACCTGTTTTAGTTTAGTTTACTATAATATAAATGGGCATAAATATAAGATGAATTAACATCAATATTTTCTTTGAATCATCCACAGTTTCAGAAAATGCAACATTAGAAGTTATATAATATATTTCCTACAAACTAAAAGGGAGGTAATTTAGGAACAATCGGTAAATTTCTTTTCTTTTTCTCTCTTCAGTATGAGGCCAAAAAATCTTCATTCATCCCTTTCTGCTCCAAATAGTATATATAAAGGGGAGATTTCAACAGAAGTAAAAAAAAAATCATTATAAAACAATCTTACCTTTCTTGGTTAAGGTGCTTAATGGGGTGATAACTCCCTCCATCAACTGCTTGTTTCTCTGCAACACAAAAGCAAACCTCAATGGAGCTGATTATTATTGACAATGACTAGACAGTTAAAATCACATTCTTTTCTATAGAAATAGATATCCTGCATACCTAGGTTTCATGAGCTGCTGTGTCCTCATGTTGTTGTTGTTTTTGTTTTTTTTGTAATAACACTAAGGATTTGAGACAGTAATTGCCAAATATTTTCTTACTGTCAAACAAAATGAAGTAACCTTTTCGAGTACAATCTACAAATGGACTGAACTACAAAAACCATTCACACCATCCATGCCACAGCATGGTAACATGAGCTGACGGGGACAATTATCATCAATTACATACAGAAATACAACAAAAATCCTCAGCTCTTTGCATATATACAACGAGTTTACTGAAAAACAGTTTTAAAGCAGATGCTCGATGTTTGGTAAATGACATTTAATGGTGTGTTTTTTTTCTGGAGAATTTTACAGTAATGGAACAAATGCTAATTGTTTTCCCTGTAGTATCATCCGCCTATCTCATGAGACACTGTACACATGTCACATATTTGCTCTATGCTTAATTGCCTGTATAATATATCACAGATATGCTAATATATTTGCTTGTGGAATGCATTTAAAATTGATTTTGAAAAAGAAAAAAAAAAACAAGCTGAGATTATGTTGGTCTTTCATCTAAATCCATAAATGCTTTCATTTTTTGAAAAATTTTAACTTGGAAGGTAATGGTTAAAATATAAAATATAGCCCTTTCATATCACATTAAATGCTCTTTCAGAGACAATAAGTTTAAATGAACAATTTAAAAAAATAATAAACTTAAACGCATTACACCTGAATGCATTATTTTCTACCGATTCATTTAAGCTCATCTTTGTCACCGCATTAACAACAGTTACAAACTGTACTAAAGAACCACTTTCAGTTTCCAATGGGAGCACTGAACCTATGGTTACAACCTGTGACCAAACTAATCATCATGTTATGTCACTAGATGTACTTTCTAAACTAGCAAAATTGATTTATAGGATAGAATTTATAAGAAAACTTTAACAGTTTTTATACTGTTATTATTACAAGTATATTATAAAACCACTGTGCAACAGGAACAAGGGTCTAAACTGGTCCACCAATAAAAACATTTGGCCAAATTTTCTGCTTTAAAATTGCAAAGATCGAACCAATGTAGCGAGATTAATGGACAGTTTTTCTGAAGAGGTATTCATATGCACACAGAAACCATCTCTTTGAAGTATCACATTAAAAAAAAAAAAACTTGCTTATGTGTCAATGGAACTAGTGGTTTGCCCAAAATTCTGCTAATATAATAAAAGTAGTCTTATGGCTGCTACAGTGTTATTGGCTATAGTTAGCTGCTGATGTGGTCTAAGATGGCTGCCCTGGGTTGCATTTTAGAAAACACGTAAAGTCGGCATACAAATTAGAAAACAAATATGGCTGTGAAGAAAAGGATACACGTACTTAATAACAGTTAAGAAAGAAAATTATCTTTAATTTCAAAACTTCTCTTAAAAGCAAGAGACAAAACTGAGAAAATGAACAGAGTTAAGGAATAACAAACTGCAATGCAGCTAATCAATAAGGAGGGATATAATAAATTAAGGGTAAAGAGACCCCTTCTGAAGGATTATTATGCTATCTCTCAATGATTTGTACACTAATAAAATGATAGATTTCTTACAATGGATTGACATAATAACCTCAAGACTGGGTAGATTTAATTTCCTCTCTCAACATTATCCCTCCACTTGCAACTCTGGCGGTTCATGGTAGTGTCATTCTTTGTCTTGTTTCATTAACCATGGTTAAAACAAGTTGTGCATTTGTTGTAGTACAGAATTTCCTTGGCATTGTAAAATTATATACGCAGATAAGCTTTTGAAAATTCTGGGTTTTTTTTCCTTTTCCATTTAACTTTGTTTCTTTCTCAAAAATGTAGCATTTAGTGGAAAATTGAAAAGCACACAAGAAAAAACTAATTTCAATTAAAGATCTATCGCGATTTTTGGGGTTCGAATGAATCCTAAAATTCAAGCAGGATGCAAAATAAATCTAGCCAAGTTAGCTATTGGTTCACAGACATGATGACAGAGAACGCACCAGAACCTTGGTTCATGTTGAAATTATTCGCATCAGTTCTTCCAATGTGATTCAACTAGCAGGTGACTCAGTGTTCTACTTATCATCTATGTTGTAATTATGCTGCCTCGATACAATGAAAAGAACAGGATGCTTATATATATTTTAAAAGTAAAAAATAACTTAACAACAAATCAGTTTTCATATACATAGATTTGGAGGAGATTTTAAAAAAAATTATACTTTCTCTGGTGAAGAATTAGGCAAATTTGTAAAACCATCTATGAGGAACTAATTTACCGCTAAACTGCTCTGAGTTTCTTTTGTTGCTGACTGTAAACAACATTCTGCCCAAACAAATTTTTAATGTTACTTATAGTACAATCAGTTCTCTATGACTCAGGTCACCTCTCACCTTAAAATTACTACCTGTAATGTTTTGTCATCTCCTACCTCTACACTGCATTCCCCGCCTCAAGCCATAAGTTTCATCTTCAATGGTAGAACTCCAACCATAACCCACTTTTCAGTGTCACCTACCTTATTGGTAATCTCTAGTCGTGCCCTGCGCATCTTGCAAACAGAGTATCATCAACACAATTTAGCTTCTAACATTTAAGAAAAGGAAAAAAAAAAAAAATAAGAGAAGACTGCAAAGTTGCCAAAGTTGAAGCCTGGAGCCATCAGTGGTATGCATCCGCACATCAAGTCCCTCCAGTTATTGATTGTAGAAAACGCTGTTCTAAGATAGTACCTAGGATCTCCCCAGGTGCAGTTAATTCAATTAAGAGCTTGTTTGCTACTCATGACTCATCGTCACATCCATAAAGTTAAAAGACAGGCAAACAAAGCAAATATTAAACAGCATATTAAGTTTATGATAAACAAACTTTCATTTCATTTTATGAAAAGCAAGCTTTACAAGGGAGATTATTTTGTCCTTAGCAACATAACCAATGGGTGGATTAATTTCCACGAAATTACCTATTATCATTTTCTACATTTGAATTTGCAAGTAAAAGTAACAAAATTAGCCATGTAAAATGCAGAATAGTCCTCTAAAATAAATGCTACATAAATTTCAGCTTGTAGATAAGTAAAGAAGCTCTCTCTCTCTCTCTCTCTCCCCCGCCATCTCTCTGTGTGCGCGAGTGTGCATGTGGCTAAAAAGGTGTATGTATACTGAAAATGCTAACTCTTTCAACAAAAAGGTCAAGATCTACAAAAAACAGGAAAAATACTCCAAATAGGAACTTACAGCAACAAGATCACAACTGGAATCATGTTGAGAAAAAGTCTTAAGTGCAGTCTACCCCATTGAAAGAAAGAAAAGGGGTGAACGAGTGAAGGGGTCCAAATTGGGGCATACTTGTTTTTTTTTTTGGAATGAAAAAATGGAAACACAAAGTGGGATTTCTGATACACCAAAAAATAGGAGATCATAGAGAAATTTGAAGGAGTTACGGTGTAACATCTGTTACCATCAAAATTAATACAAGATACTTTATCGAGTTAGCTCAAGGTTATGCACCTACATCTACAGTGCAATGAAGTAGGAGAAGAATTCTATGACAATGCAGAAAAGGCACCAGAAATAGCGGAGAACGATTTCCAAGCTAAAGAAGAAGAAAGAAAACCAAAGTGAGACTCTTATGGGAAAATATGGATTGAGAAAAAAGAAATAAAAGAGGAAGCAAAGTTAGCCAATTTGCCTTTGGAAAGAACTGTGTGATAACCATCACTATATATATATATTTAAATGATGAAAAGTAGACGTGAGAGCTCCCAAATTGTGAAACAAGAAATGAAATATCCAAAATGATAAGACAGGAATCGTGAAAGAAAATGACTGTCCTGAACCATCGATTTGACAAGAACCACAAACTTGTAAAGGTAACAGACAACTTAGACCAGAAAAACATTTTAAAAATAAGCAAACTACAACTTGTCAGAATGTGTCGATACTTGGCGGATGTTGATAGCAGATTCTCAGCAGAAACCAGTAGAATAAACCAGAGGAAATAATAAGACACAGAAGCTTCTAGTCAGGCGATGCCTATTTTAGATTCAGTTAATAAAGAGCTTAGTTAGTGTGATACCTGAAGAAGTGAAGATTGCAGTGGAATCAAGGAACAATAGCAGAATTCCACGCAGAGGCAAACTTGTGATAGGGTATTTTAAAGCAGCAGGAGAGTCATTAATGGATATTTTAACAAAATTTAATAATAAAACCCTAACTTGAGTAGGATCCTATGTTTGGGAGAAAGTTAAAGCTATTATTGTATACAAAAAATAAAAGAAAAAGAAGAAGGTAGAACTAAAACAGAAAATTACAGATCCATTAACCCTGCTGACCCAATACATACAAGATATTTACAGAGGTCATCCAGAACAGGATTAGCAGAATTTTGGCTGGAAATCAACCAGCAGAACAGGCAAAATTTAAATCTGGTCACGTATTTGCACCATATTAATCAAAGAAAGCACTAGAATATAACAAGGCTATTTAATTAGCATTTATAAATTACAAAAGAAACAAACAAACAAACTCTTAACTACAAGTACAAAAATCCTTGCGTGTAACAAGCAGATGAATCCCACAGGTACATTAGCATTTTAAAATATATGGGAAATGAAGTACAAGGTGAAGATTTCATAATTGCCAAAGGTGTTAAACAGGGAGACCCAAATGCACCTATTTCTCACAGATTGGACTAGGAAGAGAAAGGAATATGAATAAAAAAAGAAAAAGAAAGATGCTGCTGCTGTTGTCCTGGTTACAAAAGATTCTGGTAAAATGAAAAACCTTTTGAGAGAATTAAGCAATAAAAGTGAGGCTTAAACAAAGATGGTGAAAGACAGCACAGATCAAATTTTATTGGAAGGTGCCCCTATTAAATATTGAAATAATCTAAACATCCTCAACAAGTTATATGTCATTTGGTAATTTCCAAAACTAGGAAACTGAAGCAAGAATTGGTAATGTGATAGAAAGCATTTTATGTTAAATACAGATACTTGAAAGGGAAAAATACTTCAGATACAGTGAAGAGTAAATTATTTAACTCTTGTGTTCTTCAGGTTGTTTTTACATCTGCCTCAGAAAGTTAAGTCACCCAAACAAAGTACAAAAACAGAAATTGGGAGCGACTTCATTTGTTGCTTAAGACAGTTAAGTCCAAAATCCGTGTTGGGAATGTATTAGAAAAAAAAACACAGAAACAAACAAACATGGGACAGTTCTCACAAAACCATCCGTCTTAAAGAGATTGCAAAAGCTTTAATCTGTTCAGTCTATAGAGGATCACTTACTCTGAAGGCATATCAGCTTTAAATTCGCTTAGACTTGGCCATAATCATCACTCTTTCTGTAATGACTATGACTCAAATTTGGATCTACAACTGGCTGCCTTCTAAAATGAAAGACAAAAACTAAAAAAGTAGTAATTATTTCATATATATATCTGCTTTTTTCTTACCATGAATTTTCAACACATCATTTGTTTTCTTTTAGATCGTCCAATCTTGTCAGCCCCCTTTTTCTGTTTGAGTTAATGCATAAAACAATTATTTGCATTCATTCTTGGCATTGCCAGCCAATTGTGTGTTCATCATCATTACTGTTAAGCCTTTTCTCTTTTTTTTATTGTTATTGGCACAAATACCAATGCTGTTGTCACTGCCATATTATTACTGATTTATATCGCTATATAAATCTAACCAATTAGCTCCAACAATGCCAAACTAACAGTTAAGAACAGAAGAGTGCTACAGACGTCTCTCCCCTTGACCACTCTGGAAGTTAGTTAATGCAGCGGAACTTCGGCGGAGACAGATGTTTCTACAGCGCAAAACTCGATTTCTGAATAACTGAAGCGAGAGAGAGCACCAACAGCAGCAGCAGCATCATCAAACATGCCGCTGAATACCTGCCTATGATCCATTACGAGCCAACGTCACACCTTGCCAACTAATAAAACCCAAAGCTGCAAGATTTCCATCAGCTTTCAGTTTGAGCAGCCAACTGGTTAATTAGCTATGAGTTCATTTTTGCGCTATTAATTAAAAGTCTCTGCAGCCTGGTTATTTAGGGGGGTTTTGGTTTTTTTTTTTTTAAATTTTAAATCAAAAAATACTAAATGAGAGCCTTTACTAAAAGAAACATGTCCCCCCCACAAACAAAGATTCTAAGAAATCATTTTCTACTGATTGATCACTAACCTTCATTTTGTACAATGATGGAGATGCTATTATGTGTTCTCTTGCTCTTCTTAAGGCATTTCTTTCAATTTAGAGTTAACTAATCTCTTCTCTTTTTTTTTTCAAACCCTTTCCTCTGTAGAATCCAGGAGTGCGTTTGAATAGATCATCACTAAGAAAATCATTTTAATTACAATTGAAATTACAAAACACACAATTAAATTAAAAAACAAAAAATACCCTTTATTTTTCTCTCAAAACTATGTATTATTAACTAAAAAGCTAAAAAAAAAAACAAGGACAACATGCATTATTTCACTTACAAAAGCTATTGCAAACATTATTTCAAGAACACATTTAAAGTTGAAATTTCTAAAAATAACTAATTTATTATCTGGGTGCTAATAAGCTACAAACAGGGGCATATGCACAAGAAAATTTTTTAAAAAGGGAGAAAAATCTCATCTAAAATATTTTAACAATAATAGCTGCTTTATGCCATCATTCTCATATTTCTTTATTTTTTCTAAAAAATCTAAGCTAATAAAAAAAAAAACTATCAAATTATCTTTACATTTTGTAAAGGATTAAGATTTTGTGCTGTTGTTAATGGTAAAAGAGTAAACAGTTAATTATCCCTACACCACACACGTGGAACAGTTTTCTTATCTCAATTTCTTGATAAAAATTATCACTATGTTATCCACTAGAATGTTACAATAAATCTCTGCTTAAATAACATATGACTTAGCTCACATCTGCTTACTGTTGTTAAATATTTTCGCAACAACAAAATAATACAAACAAAATCTAAATTTCTAGTATAAGAAACATGGACGAATCTGTGCATAGCTTGATACATGGTTTTATTTAAAAATTTCTCTTTAGAGACCTATCGAATAATAGATAGTCCCTTTAATTTCGAATGTGGACGGTCATCTGTCCTTGCGTCCATTTAGAATCAGACCTTAAATATTTCAGAAACTTTCTCAAGTTAAACAATTTATTCTTTTAATAGCACTATGTAGTTTCTATGTCTACCATCATAATTCAGATAGCACATATGATCATGTTTCTAAATTAAATGGTATTACCATGTATATTTCAGATGAGACAAGGATTTTAAAAAGCCAGTCTTCAACCAGAGCACATCTTTGGCTTATTTTCATTTTATAAAAACTTTTAATTCCAGAGCTCAGAGGTGGACCAAAAGATGCACAAGCAGCCCAAAACAATTGGATCACTACAGCTATGACAAAGAAAGCTATTGGCAAAATGCGACATTAAGCATTCCTCTCTCTGGAAATTACTGAATGGCTGTAGAAAGATAGTTTGAAAACTTCCATTTTGATTTTTATCTTCCTTTTTTTTTGCAATTGTGTCTGCTTTTACCATCACTTTGGTTCTGCTGAAATTCAATTAAAAATTTTATCCACTTTAACTCTTTCCCTGCCAAAGTCAGAGACCTTCAGTTAATGATTACATCCCACTGACTGCCAAAGTCAGAGATCACCGATCTAACGTAGTTTTTTTGTGAGACCCGATAGATGGCTGGTCAGTAGCACTGGACATCATTAGTATAAACATTGGCAAATGCCCTTGAGGGATTTTCAAATCATCTGTCAATGGAGGAATGAATCTGTTAATGGAAATGATGCCAAAAACCTTGGCAGGGAAAGGGTTTTCAAAAATTTGCCCAAGAACAGTCAGTGTGGTTTCCATCAGACAAAAGACGACAAAATGGCAAAGTTTCAGGGAGGGGGGGGGCCCTAAAAGAAGTAGCAGCAGAATTAATCTAAAGCTAGATGGAGAAATGAGAAACACAGAAGAGTAATGGAGAGATGCTTTGTTTCGAACATTTATCTGTCGTCCTTATTTGTTTCATTTTTCTTTATTGCAAACCTTAGTTGAGAGAGCAGTGATAATACGCACTTGGCCATGCACAATTAAACAACAAGCCAAAAGATTCAAACCCCCCTACAGAACTACCTGTCACCTAATGCCTAATTTCCAAACACTGTAGATGAGCCAGCAATCTGAGCAAATAAGCCAATATTATCAATGCTGAACATCGGTGACATTAAGCTGCGGCACTTACCTCCCATAATATTTTGAAGTCCTTACGTTCCACCCGAATCAGCTCACAGTACTCACTGGTGACGATGGTGGCATGCCGCGGTTTATCTGCCAGGATAGATTCGCCGAATGTTGTCCCTGTTCCAAGAGTGCACAGAGTCACGGAATCCTGAAAGACGAGTCACTTCAGCCATCAGCAGTTTTTACGTTAGAGTAAACGTGGGCATCGAGTTGGATGAAAACAATGAGAGGTCTGCATGGTTTAATCTGGAGAGATCTGGGTTTAAGGGGAACTGTCTGTTCGTTTTCCTTTACCATGGACAATTAGGATTTTATCTTCAAGACCCAGCTGCCAATTGCATTGGAAAAAAAAAAAAGTGGGGAATGGAGAGAGAAAGCAAGGTGACTAAATGATATATATATGGAAATTAATCCAAACTTTTGCAAAACCACTGTAATTTGTCCAGCTGTTGGAAGCAACAGGATTAATGCAATATCCTAAAATGGTTCATATGCAAGACAAGTTTGTTTTAGATAGCACAAACGTGAACACCAGAGATGTTCAAATAAAACCTGACTATCTGGAGTAATTGTATCTGGCTGGGTTTCATCTGAACACCTGTAGTAAACACCTGCCAATTTTACAATCTACGTCCAGCGTCTGTAGCAAGATTCAAGCAACAGCCAACACGGTTTCTTTCTTCCTCACATCCACTTAAATTGTTTGAATCTTCTGTTGTTACGTCTTCTAAATTGCTGTTCAATAAATGCCAGTTAAATAAAAAAAATATTACTTGTCCGAATTTGCACCAACAATTACAATAGATTTGTTGTCTAAATTATTCCTTTGATGTTAATGCTGTCAAATTCTTGCAAAAGAATCGTTTTTCAGTTCTTCAGAGAAAGGTTAAAGTTACAGAATTTTATAAAAAAGAACAGAGAAAACTATATTAATATATAATGTGTGTGTGTGTGTCTCTCTCTCTCTCTTTCCCTGAACTTATTATTGAAGTAGCATTTGGAATATATTCTGAGGATTTTCCCAATACAATTTCTCAAAAAATATACTCCTATAATTTTGTAAAAATCTGTTTCTGATGGAAAGTCTTTGTTTAAAATTCTCTTTTTTCTTGTTAATTATGTTACACACACACTCTCTACCCAGTCCCTTAGAAAAGAAAAAAAAACTGGGTGTAAAATGCAAATAATATGTCAGAATTGCAATCTCATGAGTAAAAATGGAATGATTCATACTATAGTCATGTGTTGATATAGTACACAGTGAATGGTTGTCCTGCAAGCAATCAGAAAGTGCCATGAGCAGAAGGAATGTAAAAGTGTAAGCAGTGATATCATTGTATCGAGGTGAATACCATGGCTCCTGAGAAGAAAATATCGTATGACAAACATATAGAAGTCAGAGTCTTAGCAAATGAAGACTAATCCATGTAGCGCATTGTAGGCCAACTTCATGTTTCATAAGGAGCTGTATGCAAGAATCTGAGGAGAATATGTGGAACCATTACTGTTGACAATAGGTTGAGGAAGAAAGCCCGAACTTTCCAAGTGATGTTAAGTACTCGAGGCTAAGTTCTTTAATGAGCCAGTGAAGATCTTGCAAATAACCTAGCTGTATGTACAGGTGTTGACATTTCTTTAAGAACAGTAAGATACACATTAATGTGAAGTGGCCTCAGTGGACATGTAGCTGGCTGAAAACCTTTGCCGAAGAGAGGCAACCAAAGAGTGGAAACTGCTCATCACAAATGGTTCTGAATTTTAACTATGGCAATTTGTTTGAAGGCAGACCGAGAAGCAATAACAGTCAGTGTACAACAGCTACAGTAGAGCACAATAAATCAATACAAGTGTGAGGCTGCATATCAGACAAAGGTGTTGGACATTTGCATAAAAATCAAATCTATACTGACTGCCGACAGGTGTGGCCAAGTTCTCACCTATTGTGCCATTTCCTCAGCATTCATCTTCCAACATCACAATAACCCCAGGCATAATAGTCAGTGTGATGGAAAATTATCTGGAACATAAAGAGGCTGATGGAACACCCACAAAAGATGCTTTGGCCAGCACAAAGTCCTGATATCAACATCATTGAGGTTACATGGGTTATATGGTTACTGACAAAGCCAAATGACAACCCAACACCTTGGATGAATTGTGGAAAGTGTTACAGAATGTTTGGGAATGACATTCAAGTCATTCATACATTTATAGCCTGTATGGAAGAATAAAAACAAGGTCTCATGCTCTATATAAAGCAAAAACTTGCATACCAAATATTAATACATACACTGTACAATGTATTAATTTTCTGCAATAATGCATTTTGTGTGTGTATTATATAAACTTCTTACAAGTATTCATTTGCACATATCCTGTGTGTTTTTCCATAATTATTTCCAACACTGTATGAACAAACATATTTTATTTTCCTTCATCTTCACAAGAAAGTTGTCTCTGCTTTACCTAAAGAATTCAAAAAAATATTTTACGGAATTCTCTCAAATGATTATTTACCATGTCTCCTGATGCTAGTGATGCATTACAGAAATGTTATTCATTCTGGATATGAACCAGAAATTGTTGACAGTCATTTTATGAACACATTTTTAAGAGAAACAGAACTGTTAAACATAATACTGAATTTAAACTATAATGGCAACACAGGAGCAGCAGAAGAAATTCAGCATTGGCCCTGCAAATCATGGCGGAGAGGAGGCTTCCAAAAAGATGGAAACCTTTTCAAAGGAAAAAAGAAAATAAAACCATGAAGTAACTTTTTGGAACAAATTAGGAATACTAAACTTGTAAAGTTCATAATAATTTCTTAAAATTAAAGATAACTAAATACCCACATCTTTTTTGTTTGTTTGTTTTCTTTCTTAATGAAAGAACTCGGAGATGTTAGCCATTAGTCAAGACATTATTTAAGGTCACCGGACCCAACATCCAGGTATTCTAATCACAAAATATTCTTTTCCCATCTTATTCTTTGTTTAATGACTTGAGGAAGCTCTCAGGAAAGAACTAAAAATTTGCCTGGAAGTTCAATGAGACCAGAATAACAAAAAAGAAAAACTTAAGGGCTATCCCCAGAAACATTTGGGGTTGTTGTTTTTTTTTTTTGGATCAGCCTCAAAACACAAACCACAGTTCTGCTGAATTAATGGTTCACCGATCAGAGCCTGCAGGATGTGTCCCCCCATCCAGATTTTCTCGTACACCTAGTGATATTACAAGATGAAGTTTTACTTCTTGTGCCAAATAGATCTTGTACCAATACCGGTTTTCTGTGGATACTAAAAACAGCAGAAAAGCTACCTACCTGCAGATATGAAATAAAACACTGAACCGACATTTACAATTCGCATTTATTTAAAACATTACATAATGCACAATTGTTATAAAAAAGCAAAAATCTGCAAAAATGGCAGCAGGGCAGCACTTGCTATAAAAAAATACACACAGTATTATAAAATAATACCCAATTCAATGAAAATATTTATTTTTTAGAAAATCTCAACTGCCTCCAAAAATATCAAATTGCAGTAGTAATGACAGCAAATGGCACAGCTATCGATTATAAACAGATTCCAAGCTGTGTGTGAAAAGCAATAATATTCGCGTAACTTATTAGTACAAGAGCATGTTCAATTACCTGTCATTACTGAAAGGTGATGGTTGGTTGAGTATTTTATCTCTTCTTTTAACCATACTTTGCTTAAGCAACGTCAGCTTTAAGTCAAACAGCGATAAGACTAGAAGCCTGGTTTTACTAAAAGAAACAATCAGCCATCTAACCTTTTTATCGCCTGTATCAGAGAGATACACATCCAGGGTACCCGATACCACAGTGTACCAGTTGGTGCCATGGTCACCCTGTCGAAACACTGCAAAAAAACAAAAAAAAAATTAGTATTATGGTCAATCACACTTTATTACTGCACACAATTTGTTACCATTTTAAAATTTTGCTTTGTTCCAGAACATTTACTATTTACTAACAAATAAAATGGATTTCTGGAAGCTGATTAAGAACAGTGTCGGCTAAAGAAGGACTCACAGTGAGAAACATTTCTCTTTTCCTTGTATAAACTAAGGTGATGCTTTAATTCTGCACTAACTGAAGCGGGCCAAACTGCTTCAACTGTCTGACCTCTGCACTGTTCCACTAAAACTATGAAAAATACTGTACATACGTGTAACACCTTGTTCAAGATCTTCATAGTAGCCAACAATGCATAACTGGTGCAGCAACAAAGGGTGAAACTTTTCAAAAGCTTTGATATCTTTCAGTCGAGAATATATGATGTCAAGGTCGTCTCCAGTCCTGTCCACAGGCCTATACAAAGAACCAACCAACCCATCAGTAATGTAGAAAGAGACAAACAAGAATCATTCATATCGACTGTGTGAAAATTTAACTCTACTACACTTAAAAACATCTGTAGGGAGATAATCGTTAAAATTAATTATAATTACATTCATTTGAATCTCTCTCTCTCTCTCTCTCCCCCACTCCTTCCAGCCAGCAAACAGTCAGCGAATAATTAAAGCAAAACTAATCAATGACTGTGTCTAAAGCTTCACTCTTGACTGATTTCAACGGTAAAATTATCTTGGATATTTCAAGCGTGGACTTTGCTGATGACAAAAAAGCTGCATCCACGCACAATCTGTTATTTAGGAGATGACCGCTGATGCTAATCTAACAAGATCTTTTATGAGGCAGAAATGTGTGTCTGTGAACTACCCAATAATCAGGCATCTCATTTATAATACTAGACACACAAAAATGTACTTTCAATCAGAAACCAAATTCCTTCATTCCCCCCTCCTACACACACACATCCCTTAAACAAGTGGGGTTTTATTGAATCGTAAAACTCAAAACGAGTAAGTAAACTTACAGCTTTTATTTTTAAGACAATCAATTGTGGATTTCAGAAATAGAAGAAAATAGAAGAAAATGCATTAAAAAAAAAATAAAAAATTTGAAAGGTGCCCGTTGTCAGGTCTACTCTATCATAACACCAGCGCTAACAATGGATTTCAAAGCCGTCTATAACAACAACTCGACAAAACCTTCAGTTCCATTGTTGCTTGCTTTCTGCGCACTTCGCTCTAAAATTCTCTTCCATCCACTCCCTCCATCCAACTCTCCCCCCCCCCATGAATGTAGGGGGGGGGTTTGCCAAAGTGAACCAATTACCAAACTGAACACCTGCCAAAGTAACACTATATACCAAGCTCGTGTGTAATCACATCGTACTGACGGCTTTCCTATTAAATAAATGCCGCAAAATCTCCAAGTTAAAAAAAAAAACCCCATTGGATGACACATCAATGATTTATAATGATGCTTCTTTACCAAAATAAAGCCCCTGCAGGTGCTTGTATCCTCATTAAACGAGAAAAAAAGTTTTTGACACCTGTGGCTAAATTATATATTTTTTTTTTAATTCAATAAACAGATAGATAACATGCAAGTCCGTGCAGTTTCCTAATGAAATATTTACATGAGAATATCCGGTGCCTTTAGATATCAGCCATGTACATGATAAAGAGGATTTCTTGAAAGAACTATAAAGCTTGTTGGGGGGGGTATAACTGACAAGTATCATTCCCTTAAAGCATCACCATCATATATAGAGAGATTCTTGACTTTGTAAGGGAAAAAAAGAAGACAAAGTCCAGTTATTAAAATATAAAATAAAAGATAAAAAGTCTGTTTTTTTTGTTTTTTTTTTGGTACAACCTCACTAGGTTACATCTTCATAAAGCAAAGTATCAAAAATATGAACCAGAAGCAAATAAAATAAATCAATTTGAAAGCAATAGTAATATCTCCAGCCATGATAAAAGACATTTGTATCACAGAATTTTAAGTTTAAAATATAATGGAGAACAAGTTACACAAAATTATCAAATTCATCATACTCTAGTCTAAATTGATTTATTATTAATCAGAACACAATTAACAAAATATTAATCAAAAGTTTATGCGTGTAAAGAGCTGTTTGATTAGATTGAAAGATGCCATATGCATTAGTTATTCATAAAAAATTCCCAAATTCTTCTCAAGTTATCTAATATATGCAACAATAAGTTAGAATTTAAAAACTATATATTACAATAAATACTCTCTATTTTCATATAGCTCTGTTGTATCTGATTGTACAAAATATGATGCTGTTCTTAGATCTAAATGTAAAAAGGCAGGGAATATTACTGCATAAAACCTTCATCGAATGCATTAAGAGAGAAATTTTAAATATTTACTTAGTTCTCAAAAACCCAAAAGACTAGCGCTTCTAAGGATCATCCTTCAGCGCCTGTGATGACTCAACAACAACAACAACAACAACAGCAGCAGCAGCAATGTAATCTTAACTTTAATATCCAAATCATATACCTAAATATAATATTGTATTTCATAATTTACCTGACTGTTATGCTTATCTCTTTTTTTGAAGACCTGGCTAAAGATACAATCTTTATTATTTCTCGATCATCTAAGAGATACACCTTATTTTCATTTAAACAAATTGTAGCAGCAGAAAGTAGAAATGATAAGTCAACATGCGCCTTTAGATTTTTAGATTCTGTTAGATTTATGGGAGCTATCCACTAATCTAATCCCAGATCAATTTATATACATACACTCAGCAGATAAAACATTTAGAAGAAAAGGTGTATTTCCCCACACTTTCATTGATCACTTTAATAAGTGGAGCCATGTGTTTGTAAAAGGAATTTTTTACAATGATCTAAGTAGAAAAAGGTATAATACTTCTTTATAACAGATTCAGATTTTAAGTATTTCAAAAGTACAATATTTAAAAAAACATTAGGTAAGTATAATGATAGCTACGTCATCTGATTTTAGAAATTCGTGTAAAAATTTTTTGAAAGCCTAAAATCAGATTTTTGACGGTTTGTCTACACTGAATCTTTGGCTTCAGAAGCTTGTCTAAAGATAATTAAAATAAAATTAGATATCTTAAATTATTGCAATATGCTTTCAGTAATAGAATAAGGTATAAGGAGGAATTTGTGTGCTTGCAAATATCTAGAACAAAATGTGAAAAACTCTTGAAGCTTTTAATAAAGACATAAATGGTGGAAGAAATAAATCAGATCTCAAACAAGATGTCGTAGATGATAAGGAATCCAAAGTTTTAAATGTAAATTATGATGGCCACCTGAAAGAAATCATAAATAATTTCTACAACTGGGCAATGTCAACCTCTACTGACAAATAGGGTAAAAACACAACATGCAAAGCATTACAAAAGATACAGTAATACCAGATAATTCATCAGATGGTATAATATATAAGTTGAGATTTAGATGAATTATATCCCTATTGAAAGAAATCATAAATAATTTCTACAACTGGGCAATGTCAACCTCTACTGACAAATAGGGTAAAAACACAACATGCAAAGCATTACAAAAGATACAGTAATACCAGATAATTCATCAGATGGTATAATATATAAGTTGAGATTTAGATGAATTATATCCCTATTGAAAGAAATCATAAATAATTTCTACAACTGGGCAATGTCAACCTCTACTGACAAATAGGGTAAAAACACAACATGCAAAGCATTACAAAAGATACAGTAATACCAGATAATTCATCAGATGGTATAATATATAAGTTGAGATTTAGATGAATTATATCCCTATCATAGAGATTATCCATTGGATGTAGAGATGCTTTCACATAAGCAAGGTGTTCACATCCTTTTCAGGGAAAGATGGAAAATAAAGTAAAATCTAAACCAACTACTAAGAAATTGTTAGTACTCTATAATAAAACTGTTGTGCATTATTCAGATCATCTTCAAATTTAGCTGTTCTCTAGGTATAACAATATCTGTGTTCTTAGGCCTATTACCTCTAATCAATCAGCTTGGCTGAAAACATACAATGAGTCAAAAACAGACTGAGAACTAAGTTCAAATGATTTATAAAAGTCTTTTCAAAGTTAATGAATAACCTTGTTTACAGTGGTAAAAAATATAAGGAAACAGAGAGTATTAGAAGTTTGTACAATCCATTAACAACTTAGAGCAGCACATGGTGATATGAGTACTCATTACTGGTAAAGGCTTAGTATTCTTTACATATGAAAAAATAAAGTTGATGATTTCAATTAACCACTCGAGACTGCGCATCATTAACAACTCTACATAGGTAATGTGTGATGATTTCCTCTTTAATGTCATGAAATCAGCACATGAAATATAAACCGCATCTCTGAAAACAATCAGGTATCTACGTTATCACATAAAAACATATTTTATGAAGATGTGGAAAAAGATGCAGATCTCTGGCTTTGTGAGCAAAGCATTCATTGAAAATAGAGAAACATAATAGAAAGGTTGAGGGGGAATAAAGATGAGTATGGAGGATAAGATAATAACTTAATTTTGTGGCCTTGAATCTAATACATCTTGAATTGTATGAAAAAATAAGGAATTATAAAATTTAACCGAAAAGAAAACTACAAAATTAATAGATATGTTATTTAATATAGAACAAATACAAAAACTATGAATTTGAGTAAAAAGCATTTTTATTTAGTTAATTTCATTAAAGTTGTTTATCTCCTCCTTTTCATGGTACAGTGTCTCTACTAGATGATAAAATAACACTTTTACCTTATGCACCTTTCAGTTGTCATTAACCCAGTAACACCTTTTGTTGGATGTACTGTATTTGACACAAGTCTACACAACATTTAAGTTGACCACCATATTTCTGACTTTAAAAAGTTAAGATTTTCATTGATCAACATTTCATATATATATATATAACGATCCATTTGTATAAAAATTCCAAGTCAGTATTCTCTTGTAGGATGGAAGAATCATCCACGGTATCCAAAGAGACAAGAACAAACAATCGGTACCGTGCTTGTTTCTGAGTACAGTCATGCTAACTACCACAAGAAACCGGAAAATTTATCTACAACACAAAATCACTTAGTTTCCTCACAAATTTCACATTTCTTTTAACATTAACCCAATATTCTTACTAATAAACCTGTTTTACATTTTTATTTTTATATCTGAAACAGTAAATCTCAGTCATTTTTTAAATGTATAAATGAATTTAAATTCAGAATCACAAGTGAGCATATATTCACCTGATTCTTATTCTTGGAGTCAACTCTAAACCCAACAAAAGATTTTATTCATGATGATTCCATAGATAGTCAACATGATTCATATAGTAATTTCCATTTTTTTTCCATATACCAATGTCCACAAGGTAGACACCCCTGATGAGAGAAGTGTAGTGCCACAGTTATCCTTTAGAGTGTGTATATGGTAACAGTACAGTACTAGTTCTTTAGGTATAATTGTTTTGCATATTTTTATTAGTAATTGTAAGCGAAATTGCCCCCCCCCCCCCCGCCTATGTCTGTCTATCTCTGACTCTCTCTCTCTGGCATATATATGAGTATGCATATTGTGGCTAAGAGTTAAAGTTAGATCATTCTTTAGTAATGTGTGGCCTAATACAAACATCAGACACAACTAGTTTTCTGAATACAACACAGCCCGGGATAGAAGTTCCATTGTGCACCTCTGACCTAGAAGCATACGTGGATTGATTGCAGGAGAAAGTGTATGTGGCAAAACCAATCTACTTATGCATATGTTGTAAGATCCAGGGTTTTTAAGCTATTCTAGATTGTGCTTTCGAAAATCTTTACACCAACCTGAATATCAAGTAAATGATATAGGTTTGCCAATACTTCTGAAAATCAAAATACATAACTACAACAAGCTTCTTGTGATAGCAATGAAAAAAATCATAAATGTGCATAATATATTTGAAGACAATGATCCAAAAGATATTGACTCAGATTTTTAAAAAAATGTCTTCATTTTTCAATAAGCTCATGCGAGACAAAAACCAGAATCATTTTATACTGAGTAGACATAATACTTTGTTAATTTCTCAAAACTAATACAAACTCCACAGGCACAGCATTAGAAATAATGCTATTGTCCTTTTTCCATTATTTAGGAAAAAACTCTCTCTCTCTCCAAATTTGGGAATTAGTAAAGAAAGAAAAGTTTTGAGGATTTTAAATATTTTACAAAAAAATGTTTGGGATGACATCTGGCAAAAAAAAATATATATATATATAATATATATATGAATTTGCAAACAGAATTTATTATTCAGCCTAAATGCTATTGTTTGCATCAAATTTGTGTTAAATATCATTTCATAAAAGAGAGATGAAAAGAATCTGATGTCTTATAAAAGGAATAATAAAGAAAATTCCTTGATAAAAATGTAGGCAAGCAAGATTTCTATAACAAATCAAATACATTTTTCAGCCAATTATAAATACAAGTGGTTAGCCCAACACCTGTTCTGGATACCCCTCAAAGTCTAAGAATGATACCCATCACACCTAAAAAGATTAATGCCAATGAAAATTAAAATTTCTGTTGGATTCACCTGTTTCATCAACAATAACTTCATTTGCTTCACTTCTGAAAGATGACAGCAGTCCGTCTACAAAAGTAGATGCTACCGCTGCTGCAGATTAGTTGGCTACTAAGGATGATCAGTCTGCATCTGCTTTATGACACTCAGAAGATAACAAGTATTCAACATCTACCATAGGAGTAAAGCCTAATACTGATGACTGTAAAATTGATGCCACTCCTGGTTTACGGGGAATTTTAACTAAAACAAAAGCCAGATGAAGATATTCCTACTGAAGACACTTAAACTTATGTTACAATTTGAAAGTACAGCACTGATATTTGTTACTGCAAATACACTTCACAATGCAAGCTACATTCAAGTAGAAAGTATATCTGAAACAAATATATTGCTCCTGAGCTAAGACAAAAGAAAAAAAAGAAATTTAAAGTCCAGCAAAAGTATTAATCTAAACAAAGTTTAGACTACTGAATATGAGATAATATTTTGGTAAAAGGTACGAGAGTCAAATTTTTGCTCTCTGGTCCAAATCAGCTTGTCGGAAATTTGTTTACTTTTAGCATCTAAAGAGGCTGGAAACAGTAAACGGTTTTCAGTAAAACAAACCGCTGCTTGTTTAATTAATAATCAGATAATTTATTCTGTTAAATCTAGACTTTATAAACATTAAAAATACAACCTAAAGACATTCTTACTGTGTTTGTTTTCTTTTCCAGCCAGGTTTCTATCCAACATTTAATTTAGATTCTTTTTACTCTTCCTGGGAATATAAACAACCTTTTAGGATTCGATGCAGAAGTTTTAAATGCAGAATAAAACAGAAGTGACAACAACCAGGAAACATTTCAATAATTGATTTGATTTTAGTAAAGCGATCCTTTGATAACCTCATCTGCTAATGGCAGAAGTTTGCAGAACTCATCCCCTCCACCACACCCAGTCACACAGCTAATGGTTTTGCCCAGTTTTACAGATAGATCACACAGAGAAAACAGATTGGGGTTATGCCGAGTTAACAAAAAATAAGGATTTTAAGTTAAATGCTTTAGGAATAATGCTAAATGATAGAAAAAAAACAAAAAAAACAGTATTTAAATTATAGCCACCCATATATGAAAGTAATTGTTTTAATATGTAAAACCTACAACAATGGATGGTGAGAGATTGGCACTCGGGTCAGATGTAATTTTTTTAATAAAAGAAAATAAACTTTTCATACGACCATATGATAGATATCGGCCGTTGAAAGTCATGACAGAGGTTTGATAAGAATAATAATCATGAATTTTGATTATTGCAAGACTCCTCTAGCTTTGGAAGAAAGAAGTTTAGCATAATATATAGATTAATTAAAAATTAAACTCGAATTAACTATCACCTTTAACGCAATGACTAACTAAAATAATTGGTGTTCTTGCTCAAGATTTAGTTATTGCTTATCGAGATCCTAGCGGTTCATCCACTAACCAAAAGCATTCATTTCCGACAGCCGAATTAAATGTGGCCAAATATGTCGGCCAAGTAATGCATTTGCCCAATCAGTCCAACATATTTGGATTTATCACATAAAATAAGATCCGAATTGGTAAATAAATCCCACACCCCAAATCTTTTGTAGTTTTTCTAAAAATTAACAGCAAACCATTTTCAGGTAAGAAAACTAATATATATATATATATATATATATATGTGTATCTTACTATCATATATTTTAACATTGTAAGAGATAAAATATAAATTTTTGTATTATCGTATAAAGACGACCATGTTCAAGGCAGTTAGGTCTAAATGTTTTTCATATTTAAGAGTTAGCAGTTTCTATTAATAACATAGCTATATTAAAAATTCATTCTGTTCATTAATCGTGATCTGAGTAGAGACCTGAAAATAGGATACTTTTCACAGATAAAACTGTCTGAAAACTAAAGTAACATGTACCTAAAATAAGCATTCTCTTACTTAACAGCTGAAGAAATTAAAGCAACTTTTAATTTTCTACGAATTCTAGAATAAATAAGCACAAGTTATATCAATGATAGAACATTAAAAGCTGCTGATTTAGAAACACCTACAGATAGATGATGGATATGCAGTTAAGCCTGCCTTATTAAGAACTATAAATAGGAGCATATAAAGAGCTAGTTCAAGAAAGATGTAAATTAAAAAAATACAGATGTACCAAATTTGCATTTTTTTACAATCTCCAAAAATCATTCCTCAGCCATAATACACACATCTCATGGTTCAGATGATTTAATTCATTTAATTTTAATTCCTTCTACAAAAGGTTAGGAATTCAGATTTGAAAACAAAGACATCGTTTCTTAGACCATCAAGATTAAATCTACCACTTTCCACATTTACAGTTTAATCCACTTAAACTAAAATTCAATCAAAAGAATTAGATGCAGATATGGTCTAGACCCAGAGCATACTCTACCAAATGGGGGGGGGAAGGATAATGAATTATGAATAAAATGTAAAACAGAAAACTAGTTTTCATATATTCTCAAGAGAGAAAGAGCAATCAGATAAAACTTCACATACAACCTGCCCATGAGTGATCAATGTGCAGTTTTTTTAATTGTTGCTATGACAAAAAAAAAAGCAACAATCCAAGTTAAAGTAGATTTTTAAAGGTCAAGCCTTCAGATGATGTCCTATATTATAGCGAGATACATACAATTTTACACTCAGACTCTGCTGACTAACCAAAATTCTAAAATCCTGCTATTCGCAGTCTGTTCTACAAATATCCTAAAAAGCATTCAAGTAGTGAATTTTCGTGTCTGAAATTTAAATCTTGAGGTTTTAATATGCTAATTAGATTGCACAAAACCAAAAACATGAGCACAGTTCAGCTATCACGAGCTTATTTTAGATCAGCAAGGGCTGGTGTATTTCAAAATTACTTAATGGCAGATTCAGAAAACTGAAGTCCAAGCAAAATACTAATAGATGAAAATAGTAGAGGGAGGGCAGAGTTCCAGCTAGCCCTTTTTAGCATGGCGCCACGCCATGCCTCTTTGTACAATGACATGCCCTAAATTTACAATGCCATGCCCCAAATGGTGCAAAACACAAAGCCCGATTTTCCTTTTTGTACAGGTATACAACCGCCGCATGCAGAACTTTTTGAGCGTCCCCTGGCGGGAATTTTCCAGCCGCTCTGCGGAGTTGTAACTTGTGCGCGTGCGCATTATACGCCATTTAGTTTACGCTTCGAAACATAGCACGAGTACACAAAAGACCTAACAAAAGAGCGGCAGTCTTAAGAGTATTTTTCTTCAACGTTTTAACATACAATCTAGCCTAATTCAAGGTCGTCAATTAAAGCTATTGCATTTCATTATATTATGAGAACTTGTAAATGTATATATACATGCATTGACTTTGTTGCAAATAAATGTGAACTTGTAGGTTTGTATGATTGCATAAGTTAGTAATACTTCACTTAACACCTACATCATACTAGTATTAAACTGTTATTTATCAAATTTGTCTTGTCATTAATGCAAATAAATGTGCCCACAATACCATGCTTCTGCACCGTGACTGCACGCGATGTGCCCTGTTTTATAATATTTACCATGCCCGTTTGAAAACCTAGCTGTAACACTGGAGGGTCGCAAGAGTGAGTTGGCTGTACTACATATGCTTACACTATTTGTAGGAGCAAAGATACTAAGTCAACATTCTGACAAGGAAGAAATAAAATGTAGTAAACATCTCTGTAACTGGAAATGTCTTTAAAGGCAGAGAAGTGTGTGTTACTGATTAAACCTCCTTGGAGAGAGAGAGAGAGGGGGGAGACAGCTTTAATAAATAGAGATTTCAACATGTGGGGGGCAGACAGCTTTAATAAATAGAGATTTCAACATGTGGGGGGAGACAGCTTTAATAAATAGAGATTTCAACATGTGGGGGGAGACAGCTTTAATAAATAGAGATTTCAACATGTGGGGGGAGACAGCTTTAATAAATAGAGATTTCAACATGTGGGGGGAGACAGCTTTAATAAATAGAGATTTCAACATGTACACTCCCTTGTGGAAAGGTAAGATGCCAGTGTCAACAGTAAAACTGTGCAATGAGCTGTGCCACATCTCATCTGAATGCTCCTCAACAATGACAGCCCAACCTGGATAGTTGAGAGCAAATGAAAACCATGCATTGGCTCTGCCTTGTCTTCCACAGTGATGGTTATGAATCATAAATGGCATCTCTTGCTACTTACGGGCAGTGATCACTGCCGAGTCCTGACTAAAGTCTCTTAGAGAAGGAAAGCAGCACCTCAAGCAATACATGGTAAATGATTCAAGTGCAACCTCATGGGATTTTCTGTAAAAAAAAAAACAACAACAAAAAAGCTTATGCACAGAGTAGGGAGGGAGAGACCGACAGATAATAAACCTGCTTAGAAAAGCCTAAATTGAGAGCAACAGAATTGGAGAGAGCACAAGAGAAGCTAAGTGCAAGGAGGAGTTACATCAGGGCCAGTAAATCACACAAACTAAGAAAAAAGACATTTAATATAGCTACTGAATGAAGCAGAAAAGAGACAGACAAAAGGTGTGGGGTGAATTCTGAGGACCCTTTTAGCAGATACTGGAGACTAAAGAAGGTGATCGACAAAATGGCAAATAACAACCAGGTTTTCCCACAGGAGATAGGACCAAGTGGCAAGGTGACAACAGAGGCAGAGAAGAGAGATGCATTCCTAAAAATGACACCCAAACCAGTTACGAGATGATGCTGTGGCAGCAAAGGCTGTGCGAATGAAAGTAGACAGGTAAATCAAGAAAGTGCCGAGACAGTGAACAATGAACCACCAAACCAGATTATCCACAACAACGAGACAGACACTACATCTGACCCAAACTGTGAACACTCCTCACATGTAAAGGTAATGAGTGAGGTACGGAAAGAATCCTTGTAGCCCATATGGAGACACCTTTAAGATCAAGTGGGATAATACAAGACAGAAATTCCTGTAACATTGTCATAATACTATTAAAATCTTCAAAAACTGCAGAGTTCTAAAAGTGTATAGGATAATGAAAAATAGCAAGAGAAAAATTGCAAACAGAAGATTATCCATAATCTGGACAGATGATGATATTTTCCTTAGAGGAAGTTCACAACATCAAGCAGAAACATGCAGACAAGCAAACCAACTGCAATAGCAGCTCTATTTGGACTATGATCATTCTGTTTAGAAAACTCACAGCTCTAGAGGTGTCAGACATACTGTTCAGGTGAAACTATTCAGAAAGAGTCTATTAACTGGAGTCACCCACCTTCGATGTCATCCCTGAATTCCCACAAGGCTTCTCATTCAACTCAGCTATTTAACATGTGCAGGGCTAATATTATACTGACACTAAAATACAGGAGTGCAGTCATATGCATATTTTGATGACATAATCAATGATACCATAGCAGCAACCACGCAAAAGCATGCTGGATGATGGCACCAAAGGTCTGCATCAACCAAGAGCAGTACCACCTGGGATACAGAGGCAAATTACTACCACTACCAAATGCTGTAAAATATCTTGGAGTTATCTTTAACAAAATGGATGATTATGAACTCACATATTAGACACTCCAGATAGAAGGCAATAAATCCAGCAAAACAAAATGTAGTAGAGAAGAGTCTTATGTGCCACCATCTCAGCAGACTATGATTTGGCCTACACCTGAGATACTGTGCAGAAAATATAGGTATGAAAGATCTTCAGCAAAATCCACCACATAATTCTTCCCATTGGCTTGAAATCCACCATGTGCCAGAGTATTATAGGCAATCTTGAAATTCTTGGAAATAGCAACCACCCAAACCCACATCATGTACATTAAGCTAGCCAATAGGAAAGATGAACTGGTCCAGCAGCAGCAGGTGAAATCAGTAGAGTCCTGGGCTAAGAAGTCAAGATCCAATGTGCAAAGTATCAAAACCACTGAAAACATCAAAGCAATCTAGTTGAAGTACTGGAGTGGAGCACAGATGCAGATTAGTGAGATAGGGGATCGGAACTTGGAGAGAAAGACCAGAGGCTGTCAATAATGCAGATGCAAAAGAATATAGTGCATTAACCACCAAACATCATCACCACAGTAAATGGGTCTCTCTTTGGGAAGGGACTGCAGCAGGTCATGGAGTGGTAAGGAAAACTAACAAAACTGGTATTCAAGTGAACAGCAGCATGTGAAGAAAACTTAGATGTGGATCCATGGTAACGTGACAGCAGGACCATGTAGTCGAATTGACACACTCTCACACTCATCAGCAGGCTGCTAGAGAGCAGGGTTAAAGAGACTGCGGCAAATGATACAATGGAAAGACTGACCTCCTAGCATGAGAGGCTCAGGCTGACAATGTAACAAAGCTAAACCAACATATATTTAAAAAAAAAAAAAGATTATGTACAGTTGCTCATGATGAATGAATGATCAGTAAAATGACCATGTAAATCAGAATATTGCTCCCTCAATTATGCAACACTTTCTAGCAGTCAGAAGAGCTTGTGTATACCTTTTTTTATCACATAAGATTATGCAATAGATATCTAGTTCCTGGTTTTCCTTTCAGCAACCATTACTATACACAAATGTACAATGACTGTTGGACAAAACTGCAATGACAGCAAATGAGAGTTTTTGGTCTGTTCAGTGTAGACTCCTCTGATGACGGGGTTGTGTGTTTGGCATCTTTGGGAAGAGTATTATGCTGTTACTAATATCGTTCGGTGCTATCACTATAGTGGTGAAAATGTCATGGCGTAGAAAGGATGGGTCTCAAGATACCCTTGTCAGTGGAGGAAGTTGCTTGGCCAAGGGGTAACAGGATGACAGTCCCATTTGCTGACGAAAAAAGCTGGTACCAGGACGATATTGTCAGGCCACATAGGGGCACTAACTAGCCATGCTCCCAGATCTTTTATTCAATGAGCATTTCTTTGGCAGATGCGTAAGGTTCAGGAATCCCCTCCACAAAATCTACAGGATCTAGGCATGGCCATCAACAATACCAGATTGCTAACTGGCTGACATCTCATTCCAAACATGCACAAACAAGGCAACAAAATTTGGCTATTACATACACATTAAGCATATCAATTTATCAATGACTTATTTACTAGTGTTGGTAACAAGAAGCTGTAATTTTAAACCCCAATATGTACACTTAACCTTATTAGGAAGGCTAAGAAATATCCTGATAAAATAATAAGATATTTTCCGCTATGGAGCATGACCATGAACTACCCAGCTTTAATTTCTAAGAATCTCTACTGTACCACATGTCTACCACAATTTATTATTTGAAAATAAAAGAATTGAATATTTTCTTCTCTAAGCAAAAACCAGAAAAACATCCTAACATGTCACCACATAAGGAAACATTATATAGTTGTATCCTTTTACTTTCTCCATTATTAGTAAATAGAAGAATTCTGCTTAAGGCCACACTATTTTAAAAGCATTCATTTTTTTATATATCTACCTCTACAGAAATCCATTCTCAAGTATTAAATGAGTCAAACCTACAATAATATATATATATATATATATATATCTATATGTATATTTTTTTTCAATTTTCTCAAATCATCTGGTTATTATAATTCTTAAACACTAATTTTCCAGAGAACATCTTTGTCTCTAATATGAAAAAGGTAGTTTTAAAATGAAACTTAGTAATTAACATCCCTGCTGCTACAATTGCAACTAATCAACATTTATAAATGTTAAAGATCAGCACAAGCAAAGATTTATAAACAGAAATTACCATCTTGTGCATAAAACATCTCAGCACAGCAATCAGCTAAATGAGTTCTTTTAAAATAAAAAAAGAAAGGTCTTTGACAGATTCTCTCTCTCCATCTTTATCATTCACTCATGACAGTACATTTCCTCATTAAATTGGTTAATTTCAACCTACCAAAGTCTTTAAAGGCCACTTTGAACATGCACAAAACGAGTTATTTGAAATATTCTTTGGAATGAAAGAATTTATTTGCATAGTCTCTTTACCTTTCTAATTCCACAAGTTTTTTTGCACAGGAGATGTAACTGGAATATCTCTATTCTTTTCTCAGAGTTATGGTGATGACAGTAAAATAATTTTCTAACTTAAAGTGTGAAGATCTGAAGCAGAGAGAGAGATACTTTAAATGCAAGGATTTTGTTGTTTGGTTTTTTTACAATATGTTAACTGAATTGTTTGAAGATAGTGTTCTTTTTATAAAAAAAAATCTAAGAGAGCATGTAAATCCTTTAATAAACAAGCTATTCAAAAATTATATAACAGTAACTTAATTGTCATAGATGTTTAGGTAAAAACTAACTAATTATTTATTAAGCAATATAGTTGTGCTAGTATAACAAAATTATTAATTAGAAATTTAACATAAATTGGAAAGATGCTTATGGCCTTTTTAAATTAAACAGCATTAAGCAAAAGATATTTGTCTTGCTTTCCCCTTTTTTTCCCGCTGTACTCTCATGCACACATGCAACAATCAAGTTTCTTGTTTCAATTGTTTTCTAATAATGAACGAAACCACTGACAGCAGAATTAGTTTTTCCAAGAAAGACTTAAATGTCTTTCTCCCTAAAGACAAACCGGTTAACTACACTGCATACACTGTTAGTCACATAAGTTCAATACGTGTATGTTAAAATTTCATGCTACATTAATCAGACAGTTATTAAGCTTTCACAGATAAAGAAACACAGAAATGAAGTTATTTTATCTATATTATTCACACTTTCCATTTTGGAATGTTCTGGATATAGAGAAATTCAGTTTATATTTACTTCTCAGAAGCCAAAGACACACTAAGAAATTTAGAGTATATTATAAATTTTATATATTATTCACAAAATTTGCATTCTCACTCCGCAAATATGGCATCAGGTTTCCCATATTCTATATATTTTGAGTCAGTAGTAATTATTTGTAATTTTGATTCTCCATGCAATGATTTTTTGAAAGAGAATCCAGCAGAACAACACGGTCTGGTTTGAACTGTCAGATGTCAGAGATGTAGTTTTTTTTCACCTGCTCTATTTTATGCTAAAATTCAGCATCCTCTGGGATGGAAGAACAAGAAATGTGTTTGTCATCATGCGAAGGAGAGTAAATAGCATATATGAGAGAGAGAGAGAGAGAATATATTTCATAATTCAGGTGAGGAAAATTATAATCAAGAACACAGGAAAAGCACTGTGGAGAAAAGGTTGATTAGGACACAGATATTAATATTAAACCAACTCAGAAATAATGTACTGGCTGATATAATTAAAAACAGGCACTAAAGAAATAATTACTTACTAGAAACTCATTTCTGGTTCATCTTCTCCAGTTTCATCTTAGAACATTCACATAAACATCAATTTTTGTGCTATCAAGCCACATTTTCATGTTTTAAAAACATCTAACAACACATCATGGCAATTAAATAAACAAAGGGAATAGTAAAAATCATTTTTTTTAAATAATTAACACAATACAACCTTTTTGCAGAATTTGTGTAAAATTTTGTCAACATTTCTAAGAATGGGACAATTTACTTTAATGCCTCTCTAACATACATGACCGCTATTATCAGAGAATTGAAATTAATGCCTAATTCAATTAATAGAAATATATACAAAAAATTAAAACCATTTGATATTTTTCAATGGAAAAATAAACATGTTCAGTTATAGTATAATATCTATTTTTTTAAAATTTGGTGCTGTGGTTTTTCTTTATTCTGGTGTTCCTGCATGTTCTTTTTCTTAGTGCATAAGCTAATAACCATGCGTGCTTGTAATACAATTTAATATTTCCTTTCACCAGCAAAATGCACTTATTTCTTGTTTTGTTGGTAAAATAAAGGTAAGACATTATTTGGCAAAACACGTACTCCAAAATGCAGCCACCATATCTATTATCCAGCAATCAAGTGAAGCTGATGTTTAGAAATTGATTGCTTATGCGGAAACAGCATCACTTAATAAAAGTATGCATGCAAATACATTCTAGCTGATCTATCTATTAGCTAAGTGGTCCTATCAATGGTGGATCCAAGTAAATACAACTTTCCCGATGTAAAATTGTTTAACCCTTGTCACCACAACATTGAATGTATATAAAGACTTGTTAAAAAAAAAAAAAAAAAGCAATTAAAAAATGTAAATAAATTTTGTTGGTTTTTTTTTCAATCACTTGTTCAACTTACAAATTAATCAAAAAGTCTACATTAATGCAAAAAAAAGTACATCTGGTATATCAGAGAGTCACGCTCTTCACTGTCTTAAAACCATAAACAGCTTTAGAGAGTTTACACATTGTAAACTGCTTAGTAACAAAGGCTAGATATAATTTCAGTTTAAAAGAAAATGGCTTAAATAACTAAAAGTTGCCTAGTTTGATTAATATGCAATTTTTTTTCAGAGCAATTCAATGTGCTAGTTTTGGTCAAGAAAAGTTATATCACCAGCCATGTTCAGTGTACATGCATCAGTAACCCATGCTAGCTAACACCAAAACTGGTAGAGAGTAATTATCTCGCACTAATGAAATACAGATTTCACTAAAGTTTTAATTCCTGTTAGATGGTGGAATCAGTAATGGACCTGTTTGTTTCATTTGAGTACCCTTAAAAAGTACAAAAGGGGCCTGTCTGATGGCCGTATTTATCGTCTGTTGTGGAACTGATTCAAGATCTAAAATCTAACAAATGTAATGAATAAAAAAGGAAGCAGACACCCAATCTAAACACATGATGCGTAAAAGATCAAATTCAAAATGGATGTTCGTTTACAGGTATATAAATGTAGGCATCAAATCAATTGAGAAGTAAAATCAACAACAGTGATCTGTGGACGTGTTTGGTCAGACAGGTCAGCATTGGTGCAAACTGAAATTTTGCACTGTCAGTCATGAGCTGACTGCACACACATTGCCACCCAAAGTGAGACATCAGCAACAGGCCTGAAAAAGGCTGCCCCAAAATTACAAATGCTCAAGATAAGCAGACGATCACATTAATAACTTTGCACTGAGATCCAAACACCACTTGCAGGCATAGTCAGAAGTCTGTCCAAACAAAAACATCAGATATCGTCTTTGCTGGTACTGGATTTCATGCCCCATGTTGGTCTCCATTTGAGCAATCAGCATTGGACAAGGTTCCAGTAAGACCAAGTGATACTTTCCGATAAAAGTCTGTTTAATTCAGATTTTTCATCTGAAAGTGAGTTATGCTGTAGGGAGCTCTCATTATGGTGATGGCCATGTTGCGATGTTGTGTGGTTACAAACGGAATCCATTAGCTGTTGTGGTCACTGTTCAAGGATGTCTGACTGGTACCCAGATGAAATTCTGAAATAGACCTGCTTCTTCCTTGACAACTAGCATTAAGGTTATCATCCAGACTGATAATGCCAAGGCATACAAGGGTTAAAGTGTTCTTCGCATTCTTTAGGGACAACATCGTCACTCAATGGCTTGACCAGCCATGTCCCCAAACCTTTCACCCATGAACGTACACACAAGGCTCAGGAATCCCCTTCCACAAAGCCGACAGGACCTGAAAAGTAGCCTTGACTCAGAAGTGGCAAGCAGTACCAGATGATATGATCAAACATTAGTTCAAGTGTGCACGGTTAATATGCCGGTTCCATATAATGCCATGATGACCTCTCTCCAATAACTACATAATTCATTTTGCTGGGATTTTTTTCTTTTTTTTTTTTATTATTCTGTATAGTGTTGGCAGAAATTGTGACATCATTCTTCTTTTGATATGTTATGATGAAATCTACCGACTAATTCTACTAAAGAATACATTTTTTTCTCTTTAACTTATGATTACCTGATGTTTCTTCACAAGTATAACCTCAAATTCTTGTAGTATATACTTCTTTTTTTTTTTTACTTCAGCAGGTGCATGTTTAGCAATCAATCTGGGTTTCAAGAAGATCTAACGAAGTCGAGGAGGATGTAGATCAGTCGTAGTAATAACTGTAATCTGGCATGACAGAAAGACAGAACTGGTGTTTAAGGAAGTTGTCTCAATTATACTGGATTTGTGGAAACTTTATGGGAACATCTACCAATGTACCAAAAAAAAAAAATAAATAAAAGACATACTGAAATGTTATCATGCCGAACCTGTCATGCTATTGTAGTGCAAGAGAGAAATCAACGCATTCAACTTCTTTGCCGAGTTTCCCCAAAGCCTTGGTATGGATCCAATCAGGCACCCATTGGAGCATCTTGATCATTGGCTAAAAATAGCCTTTTCCCATCCACCAATATGATGGAATTAAAGAAAGCACTCACATGGATCTGAGTAATCTGTATCAGACTGATACAAAATCTCATTGATTCAATGCCAAACGTGGTAAAGGCTTTTTTGTCCTGCAAAAGATGGCCTCAATAAGTACTAACGCAAAGAATTCCACTCTTTTACTTGCATTTACCTGCATTTACTTTTTTTTTGCAAATAAATTAACATAATGTAATAGTGACAGGTGTCCAAATTATTAGGGAAGGGAGCTGGGCACATATTTTTTCTTATGTGACTAGAGATCAATAATGAAAAATAAAGCAAAAGCGTTTATTTTTGTAACAGCATTTATGTTCAATAACTAAATTATTTCCTGCATGATTCCTGAAGGTTTCAACTTTAAAAAGGTCTATCAGTCTGCCATATATTTTATAGTAGTTGATGTGTGCAGTAGCAGTTGAATTTTTCCTGCTATTAAATGGTATCTGAATTTAATTTGCTAGCAGTCAACTGTCGTTAATTTGAAAATTTACTGAAGCGAAGCGTGGTGTATGTACATTGTGGCTCAAAAGTTTACAGGTTAGGTTTTTATTTTAGTGACAATGTGAATGCACAATTTACATATGCTTGTTTTAACTTAGATCTTGGGCTTATCAAGGTAACCACAAATAGACTTTATAACTGCTGTGCTATTAATACATAAAATACTTAGGTAACAAGCAAATTATATAGTGATCAGGTTGCCAACACCTGACCAGTGGATGAACTGACCAACAAGGTTGGTGGCAGTATAAAAATATGGACAAGCTAGTCACATATTGAAGAACATAATGTTGGTTACAAGAAGTTGTATCAAATGTTGCTAAATCTACTACATGTTGTGGCCAACTGAAGTTGGGGGGGCTGTGCACAAACCCATCCTGAAATCCCAAGTCATCAGGTCATTACACAATTAGGCAGTTTATTGAAGTCATAGTGCACAGTTAAGTGATACGCACAGAAACGAAAATATTCACGACAGATCATATCAGAACTGCCAGGTTACGCAGAAGCTGTCCTCTAACTAGATTTGACTTTTCTGTAAAAAAAGAGAAAGAAGCCATTTAAGCAGTCAAAGTGGAGGAGCAGGCTACTCTTCAGTCAGTTTCATTTGACAGTCTTCTGTGAGATAAGTGGCAGGAAATGTGGTAGGGGGAGTATTTAATGGGAAAACCAGAGCTATAAATTCTGGCTTCTGATTGCTTAGAATGCTAGCATTCTTCTTCACAACAACTTTTCCTTGTTCTAACATTTTTTTTTTTTTTTTTTGTTAATTGCCTTTACTACCCCCCCCTTTTTTTTTTGCCATGGTTCTTGGTTAATTTTAAAGCTAAATTCAGTCTGTTGCGAATTTCTGGGAAGTTAGGATGGTGGAAAAAGGAAGATGCAAGAGAAAAACAATTCAAGTAACTTTGCTGAGTTCCAAACTTCCATCCACTCAAAGGCAGGCCCCAAAATAAGACTTAGCTTCATTATTAGCACTTGGCAAAAGTTTTTGTTTGTTTTATCTCAATAACCAATGGCCATGTGATATCATCTCAAATCATTTGACAAACATCCATGAAGTGCACACCATTAGATATGATCTCCGAAATTACTCCTGTTCGCATGACTACAAAGAGGGATGAGATTGAGCTTTGATTATCAATGCATTATGTATTACACAAATTAATTTTCCTTATCTATCAAACAATCATCACATTAGAGAGTGGGGACAAGGAAGTTAATTCTTGTGACATCTCAACAACAGTACAAGCCACAAATAGTCTGCTGAAAAATTTGCAGCAGAACTCATCTACTTTGCGCTTCAAAGACACAGAAGCCATCAGTGATGCAGTGTATAAAAATATATATATATATATATATCTAACAAGGATGACTAGGGAAAAAGTGAAAACATTCATGATCAGCTAGCAGAATTAAAAGAGAAAAAAAAAGATACTAGTTTATTGCATTACTATATAAGACAATTTTCAAAATGTCGCTGAATTATTGCAAAGGATTCTTAATTCCAACTTTATGGATTAGCACTTTTAATCTTATAGTTTTATACGGCTAGAAATTAAGATGGTTGACACAAATTGCCCCGCGACAATCACTTTATAGGCAGTAATTCTAGCACGGCTACAACTGAAAAAAAGACTTTGCTACAGTTATCATTTTTCATTTATTTGTATACCTTTGTTTTGAAGGGCAACAACAGTCAATTACACTGATTTCAATCTATGACAGAAAAATTACAGGATGCAATGCGGCTCCGATGACAGAAGGTGCCATTTAGTTTAAAGCCGAGAACTGGAGACAAATTTCAAGTGGTGCCAGCCCAAAGGAAGCGAGAATGGACAACCAAACAGTTGGTCTTGTTGAGACTGGTTTCAGAAGTTTGACTTTGTTTGCTTTTCAAAAAAAAAAAATACCGGCGGGTTGTACTGGCTAACGTGTCCCCCTTTTTTTATTGTCCCCTACCACCCCTGGATAATTCACATCACTGCCCCCCCCAACCAAAAAAAGAAAGCTAATCACAGAACCTTACCAAAATTAAAAGTATGCAATCTAAGATCTTATGATCTGCTCAGCATGCGACAACCATATCAATTTAATGGAAAAACTGAACACCTTTAAGACAACGTATGCAGATACATCCAGCAAAATAGATTCCACTGGGTAGAGCAGAGCAGACTAGAATGCCATTTGAACTGTTAAAAAAAAAACAAACAATAGGTAGTTTATCCAGGACAACCATTGTACAGGCTCAGACCACTGGGCCTTAGTATGGCTTTCAGTATAATGAAGTAGAGGACGACAGCGACTACGTTACAACAGAAAACCATAAAAACAGTTTAAATTTATCCTGTCTGAAAGCATTACAAGAGAAGCAGTATGCCCAAATAGCAATCGATCCTTAACTATTGATGACATGGGCAATCAACTTTATTGATCTACGACCGTGGATGCAGCTGGTAACAAGGCAGAAGGAACGCCAGCCAGAATCCGTGCTGTTCAGCAAATCTCCAAGGGCTTTCTATCGTTGTTGTTCCAGCCATGACCTATACCTAGCGCTTTGTAGGAGTTGCTAATCAAAAGGCATTCACAGTTTGCCAGGTCTTAAAATAACTAGAACATTTTCTTTTTCAAATACAGTGGAACCTCGTTCGAACGAACCTCAAGAGAAGAAGCACTTTACTTCGTTGGAGCCGAGTATTCGTTCCATCCCGCATATCATACAATTTGCTATATTGCTTATTTAATTGAGAATATTTGGTTTATATCATTAATTTATTGCTTAAAGTTTATATTATTGTAAATATTGGAAATTATTTTTATTCATTTAAGCGAATTATTCAAGTGTATTATTATTAGTGAAATCATACGGAAAATAGTACAAGTGGATTTATAACCTTTATTGTAATAAAAGTGAGAACCAATCATGTCTAAGCTAGCATGACAAACAAGTTCAAATTATGCAAAAAAAATCAGTAATGGTCTTCTGTTTAAGTCTCGATGTGTGGCTTTTGACCATCCAATCTTGATATTCAGATATGGTTGGATCTTTGGGTGGATTCTCGCCGGCCCACAGGAAGCGCTGAAGAGACCACAGCATATCTGCTACTTGGCAGGTGGTCGGTAGAGGCGAATGGGGCTCCTCAGGTTCGTCTTCGTCTTCTCCAACAGCAATTTCGTCTCGATCTTGTACTGCTCGGGTGATGTCTTCAACCGAGAACGGAGCAGAGGTAAGGAGGTTGTCGTCCATCATTGCGTAGGCCTCCGCTTCCTCTTGCGTGACTTGCAGCCTCTCCCGCCTCAACAGTTCCACGAGCGGAAAGTCATCTTCTTCATCGGCTGGAGGGGGCTCAGCAGTGTCGATTTTGAAGCCACAGTGGGAGAAGGAGTTGAAGATTGTTTGCAGCTTGACTTTGTTCCAAGCATAGTTGATGCCACCAATGGCCTGGAGCACCGTCCACGTGGGTTCCTCCTCCTCGCAAGCTGGCACAAAACATTGGGTCATGTAGTGTGTCCTGTAATGGTGTTTGAAGTTTGCTATGATTCCTTGATCCATAGGCTGGGTGACCGACGTAGTGTTAGGGGGCAAGTACACCAACTTGATGTTCTTCAGCGGTACTTGGACGTTGTGTGCCGAACAGTTGTCAAGCACCAATGCAATCTTCTTATTTTCTCGCCGAAACCGCAGGTCCTGTTCCATCAACCAACGAGAGAAGATGTCACTGGTCATCCACGCGTTGCTGTTGGCTTTCCAGTCCACCAGGAGTTTGGCTGGCTTTATCTTGTTACGGCTGAAACAGTGGGGTCTGATGTTCATGTTTATCACCAGAGGTTTCAGTTTATCTGTGCCAGTCATGTTGGATCCCAGCAGAAGGGTGATCCTGTTCTTGGACTGCTTGCCTCCTCGACCGTCTTCGTCCTTATACGCGAGGGTCTTATTCGGTTGCATCTTGTAGAAGAGTCCGGTCTCGTCTACATTGGAGATACAGTCAGGATTGTAATTGTTCAGAAGTTGGGGAAGTAGGGTGGACTTCCAAGCATCCACAGCCTCAGGGGCTACAGACTTAGCCTCTCCCTTGATGGAGCAGAATTTAAGGCCCTTCCTAGCCTTAAAGCGGTCCAGCCGCCCATTGCTGCACTTGAAATCAGGACTCCCCATTTCTTCTGCAAGCTGCCTGGCCTTCTCTTGGAGATGTGGTCCAGAGATAGGAACGTTACTCGCTCGTGCATTTCTAAGCCAAAGGTCGAGAGCTTCTTCAACGTCTTGGTTATTGGACCTTTTTAGAGTTTTATGTTTTGAATCAATTTTTTGTTGTTCAAATGCAACTTTGTACTCATCGCGTTTGGAGAGCCAACTTGAAAAAGTACTCAAAGGCACTCCAAACTGCTTAGCAATGTCAGTCTTGCTCTTCTTGCCTTCTTCAACCAATTGGATTGCAGCGTACTTGGTCTCCAATAGCCATTGTTAAAACAAAAACTCCGAATGACAAACAGTCTTATGCTTCACCTTAAATAGAGAAGATTTGTGGAGCCTTGGTTAAAAAGTCCGTTTGACCTGATACGACCCGGAGTGGACCGGAGACGACACCGACAAGGCAAAGCGGGTTTTACTTGATTATTAGATTAAATGTAAAAAAAAAACACATTTCACATTCACAAACACATTAGAAATTAAATTACTGGAAATTATTTCTTGAAAGGAATTCTTTTTTAAAGTAGTTTTGAAGCCAAATACTTTCAACCATCTTCTCTACTTTGCTAAAAAAACAAAATCTGATACAAAAATGGTTCGTTCCAACCAAGTATTTGATCCAAGCGAGTTTGATCCATCCCGTATATTTTTTGTTATAAACAAATGGGAAAAAATAAGAGAAGAAAGCTATCACTTCGTTGGAACCGAGATTTTGTTCCATCTGGGGTTCGTTCGAACGAGGTTCCACTGTATTCTGCCAAAATCAGCAAATGATCAGAAAATGCCATATACATAAGGGAATATGCACAGGAGCAAAGCAGAGTATTTCAGTAAAACAAAATTCAAATTATTATGAGAGACAGAGTTAGTTGGAAAGCACAGAACTTTACAAAACTTTTATGAGATATATAAGTCTTTATTCAACTGCCTTGATGCCATAGCTTCTCAGAAATCTGGCTAGGACAGAAAGACAGTTTGTCAAGCAAATGGACTGATGAAACGCACAACCAATCCCATTACACTTAGGGTTTAAGCAAGAAATTGTGAGGGTCCATTCTGGTCATTCTTGAAAGTTTTAGAATGGTGGCCAATGCGCAGTATCTGTTACCTTCTGTCAGGGATGATGAAGATGAGTTTGACAGTGTAAAAGAAAATATTTTAAATGGCAGAGATAGCAAAGCTTGCATCCTTTGAACTCTCAGGACAATGTAGGAGGAAAGACAAAGAAATAACGCTTATGCACAAACTCAAAAAGAATACTTCAAACATGCTCTCTTCATTTCATGTTTTGGACTCTCTTGACCAACAATTCAGCATGTGATTAGGGAACACCTCATTAGCCATGCCATTTGAACCTGACCCTTCCATCACCTTGCTTGATCAGCTGACTGTTGATCCTGAAGTATAATAAAGATTTGACATCCCCAGATTTATTCCAGCAAGAAGTTAGACTCTGGAAACATATGTCAATAAGTCAAGACAAGCAGATAAAACACATGGATGTCAATATACCAAAATGTAACAAAAATCCTCAACTGCCTCCTCCCAAAATCAGTTGCATCAAGCAGAGATGAGAAACCAAGAACTCATTGTGAAGCTGTATGAGAGAGAACCATTTCAATGTGTACACATAATGATATTAAACTAAATATTGACAAAATTATTGACAAGTACACTAGAAGGCATCCCAAAGGGAAGCTTTTGTTAAATCCTTTGATCTAATAATAATAATGTTTAAAGTGTATTAAATTATATTTTAGTATGCAAATATTTTTGTCCTCCAAAGCTACCATGCATGTTGAACAGCACAAAAATAATATTTCTTCTTATTTGCTTGGGATGTCTCAAAAATAAAAATGCTAGAAAGAGAACTAGCTAAATGATTTGGCATGTTCTAGTGTAAAGAGAAGCATGCTCTGAGATAAACTGACAGAAAATGGACAGAACAAATGACCATTATATTTAGATAACAAGTGGAATAGGTAACTTACAGCCTCAGAAATCACAGGTTGAACAGCAGTAGAGAGACCTCACTGATTGCTCTCAGAGTAATGAGGTGCCTTAGATCTGCCAAACAAATTGGCTGCACAGCTGTAAGTGATATATTTTTAAGCCACCAGTGAAGGCCTCAAACAGACAAAATTATACATCAGCTGATGAATGGTGTATTGAAATTAGTTTAAGTTTGAAATTCATGGCAAGGGATACTTGTATTGGTGTCTCATTTCTGCATAGGATAGGAAATGCCAGGATAAAACAAGATTTTGTGTGAACAGATGCCCAGATATTTACAAATTTAAGGAGCAATGCATAACAAACACTCTCGTAATATTTGGTCAATCTTCCAGCCAGACAACCATGAAAATTCCAAATTATGTAAAGGCTAAGGTATAGCCAAGAAACTTCTTCAAAACATGGTACAGCCACCCGTCAATGAACTTTTAGCCTAACAAACTTGTTCAAGTAAAATCAACAGGGTGTAAAATCAATGATGGCATCTGATGTAGTGCAGCTATGCTACTATACTGCTACAGCTTGAAATTCTATAACACCTCGTTATTTTGATAAATTAATCACCAGAAAGTCACAGATTTTCTAAGCTTCTTTAAAGGCCAAAAGTGGTTAGTTAATTCAATAAGTGAAGAGATCAGAGTTAAAATAAAAAGTTTACATCTGTTTATGAATGTAATTTGCTTTTTAAATGTATAATAATCATTAAAATTACTTGGAAAATCTATGAACATTTGTTTCTCTGTACATATTTTTCTGGCTTACAGCTTCTGAGCAGCAAAGATGTCAGAGAGAGGGGATTTCTAAACAAATGAAATAGTTGACTGTATTCTTCCATCTATCCTTGCTACTTAAGGCATTTACAGAATTGGTTTTCACCTGCAATGTTATTTTTTAACAGTATACCTTTTACGACGAGTGCTTCTTTGGAGTCGTGAAGTGGCTTGAGCTAATCTCAAAGCTGTGACTCTCAAACATCTGTAGATAATGCATTACCATTATTCTAAGGCCTTTCAACCTACCACTGTAACCCCTTCCATAAACTGCTCAGCTATCACCACCCTCAAAGGATGTACCAGGACTGTCAATACAGTTAATCATATTGTTACTGATTTGTCTTCATACATATAGAGCAATCAAGAGATTTACAAGGAATGTATACAACTGCCTCAGCAGCTTAAACCTTTCTTAGTCTGTTACTGGAGATAAATTCTTATTAGTGACCCTCTTAAATTATTCCTCTATCTTCGTCTGTTCCTTTTGTTTGATTGGTTTGTTTTGTTTGTTTTTTTTCAAGGGTTAACACAGAAAGTTCGCTGTTTTTATTAAAATGGCTATGTTTCGTTATATAAAAATTTTTTAGCATTTCTCGTAAAATAAACTGGAGAAATGCAACTGAGCTTTTTTTTTTTATCTCTCTCTCTTTTTGATGGTAGTCTGGTTTCTATGGAAACATATTTGGCAGAGAACTACTAATGAAAATCAATTTGATTAGTAGGTAGTCAAATTTCTTGGTCTTCAGCCTTGGTAGAAGTCAGAAGACCATGTTGCTGGCAAATGCCCAGGCCCTCAGCAACTCATGCAGATCCCAGAGTTTGTGAGTCATGCTGCAGTTCTCACACAATTGCACAGAATGGAGCTGATGCAGAAGTCCCCCATCAGAACCATCAGAAAGCTTCGTTTTCAGATGTGGAAGGAAACCAACATGTCTGGCTATTGAAGAAGGGTGAAAAAAAAACCACACTGCAAATGTATTCCAGACCAAGCTGGTTCTGATCCAACTCTAGGCTAACCACTGTACCACTGTGTCACTATGGTAAAAATTCATTCCTGAAAAAAATTACTGGCAAGTCTAAAAGTCAGGAGCCAAAATTAGGTACAGACAACATTCTCACGCTGGCTCTATAATTAATCTGAATTAATTAATTCTGTGCCAGTGCAGTTTAAAATCATGTTTTCTCATGCCAAGGAATGACCATCATCTTTTAAAAACAATTAACTCTCCAAATCTAATTTCCATTAAGAATTTAGAAAGCAATGATGTTGACATTAATTCAAAATAAAGTACAAAATTCAATTCTATATTATACCTTTTTTAAGCAAAATTAAGGCTTTTAATAAGTCTGCTTACATAGGTTACTATTTTTGGGGAAAAATAACCATGACACTGTTCAAATGACTACATTACTAATTAATTAAGTTGGAAAACTGTTTATAGTCTCTGATTTCACCAGTCAAATAAATCACTTAAAAAAACTTAATTTCAATAAAAGTCATGGGCATTTACAACAACAGCCTATGATATTTAAAGGAACAAATACATTTGTAAATAAAAATAGAATAAAATATTTTTAAATCCTACCATTTTCAATCACAAATAAGAATATTAAAGTTATGAAGCAATTGAGATTTAAATAATTAGCTAATAATAATAATTCTGTGGAAGAGAAACATAGCTTTTTACAAATTTAAATATTCAGATAAATCTTCACACTACGCATACAGAGAACACTAGTTTTCTTAAGTAATTTCCTGAGACATATACCCCAAAACATAAAATCTATATACCCTACAGAGGAATGAATAGCAAAGACAGGACCATTAACCAGTTCTCTTCAGTTTCCTGACAGCATCCATATAAAATGTGGAATACACAATTTGTGGATGATTTTTTTTCTTTCTTGGGGAACGTTATGAAAAGTTTAAGGGCAAGATACCCGTTTCTAAAAAAAAAAAAAACCTTTTGTTGTGTTTGCACACACCTATGCAACATTTGGCGTTTTCAAGAAGTAGGGGCATTGCAAAGATCATTTACCACAGTTAAATTTGAAAACAAACAACAACAAAAAAAAGATTCCTAATGATGTAGATCTAGTAATTATACTCACTACAACTTTTGAACGCAACCTGCACAATTAATTAAGTCTCACACAACCAGGTGCGTTGCTTCTAAAATAACAGAGAATCGTTTGAAGGTGTTCTGGTGCTTTTGTTTACTTTAAAATGACCTGAGAGAGAGAGAGAGAGAGAGGAGAGGGATGGAGGGGGTGTGGTATAGACAAGAGTGAAATAAGCAATGCTGTAGAATTCGGCATCCGTCCGTTCCTACCTGAACAGGTGGGACCACGCGGATAGCTGGGATTTTAGAAATGTAAGTAACTCACCTTTTATCCATGCACGCCACCCAGCCGGACACCATGTTTCGAACTGCACGGCCCTTGTCGGAGTTAGGGGGTCGGGGGAGGGGGAGGTTAGGGAGAGTGAATCGGATGGAAGGAATCGGCTCTCGGCAGCCCTAACCTCCAAGGAGCACCGCCTTTACTATCTGCGGTGACATGGATCGGCCCAGGATCTCTTCGGGCTGGGGGTGGTGGGGTGGGACAGGAGATAGCGAACCTTGTGCCCCCGCGATCTCTCGAGCCCCGCCAGTGGGTCCGGGGCACTAAGACTCTCTGTGAACGACGACGATGATAAATCCTCCTCCTCCTCCTCACTCTCTCTCCCCCTCCCTCCAGCCTGGTTAGAGAAAAATCAATTTCCTCCACCTAAATAATAATAATAATAATAATACTGTTCGGTTCCTGAGGTTGAATTAACCAGCATATTCAAAACAACAACAACAAAAAGAAATTAAAGATAATAGATGTATATATTTCTTTGAGTGTGGTGCAGCGAAACACATGTTACTAGTATCGGCAGCCAATGAACTGCAACATTACAACAACGCAGTCCGTTTAATACGCGTTTCTCGATTGGATTAACGATTCTCTCTCTCTCTTATATATATATATTTTTTTTTTTAAATTGGGTTGTACAACATTTGTTTCGGAAAATATCGATTAACCCATCAATTAATGTAACATAAGTAACGCCCCCCCCTTTTTCGCATATCGTTGTTCTATATTTAAACCGACCCGTTTTCCAAACAAAACTGCGTGTTCCATTACATTAATCGGAATTTAATTTCTCCTTTCGCCCTATTTTCACTTTACAATAGGATGGTGATGGTCCCCCGAATAGATCTTATACCATGCAAATCATTCGCTCTATTTTTTTTACTTTATTTACCCAGAGAACGCATCTCCATGGAAACAGAGGTAACCCACTAGATGTTAAAACTTCTAAATTGTTTGTTTTTTATTAAAACATTTCAGTTTTTTTGATTGTTTTAATCAATTATTGTCCACACACACACACACCATTAAAAACCAATCTTTGGAGCTCGGGATGAGCGCTTGACTTACGATAATTTCTTTATGTATTTTCGATTTATCTGAAGATTACTGTCGCGTCCGCCAATTGTCTCCATGTACTACAATGCGGTTTCAGGTGAGATAGATGCTCACCTTGTAAGGTTTCCATAAAAACATTAAAAAATTTATTTAATAAGTTAGACTGAACCCTGAATACATAGAAAACGAATATTTTTTTTTTGAGGCAATAGCCTCTAAATCTTGGAATTATAAAGGAACTTTTTTATCTTTTTTTCCGTAATAATTACGTAATTTTGGTGAATCAAAAAGAAAAGTTACTTACGGACGGCGGGAAACCTGGGGGAACTTCTACGCACTTACGGAATGTCCCGAGCGTTTCCGATCACCGCCGACGTTGGTCGACGGCCATCGCATCTCGTTTGGCAGCGCCGACTGCGGTCGTTAATGAGTCGCGCTCGGCTTGTCTCCGTCGAGCTGGATCGATCACTTGCGTGATCAGGCCATGGCGTACAGCAAAAGCGATAGATACGAGCACAGCCCGCACAAGAGATTTAAACACTGCGGTTTTCCGGGTAAGAGAGCTCTTGTTTTCGCCTGCCCACGTATAATTTACGGACCGGGGGGGGGTCGGCCATGACTGCGGCTTCTTAGCAACGACGGGGAACTTGTAATTAATCGTTCCCCCCCCCCTTACCGCCGAGTGTGAGCCGTCTGCCCCTTAGGGGTTGCATCTACCGCTGGAGGAAGTCGGGGTGGGGGGGGGTTGGCCGTCACTTTCGACAGAGGGTAAAATCTTAAGTAATCCGGGGGACCGTGGTAATTATTTCATGTGGAACCGAAAGAAGAAGGACACCGCCCTCGTCCCCAAGTTCGAGACATCTGGCGTAGGATCAGTAATTAAGCTAATGAGCTTTGATCCTGATGCTGAGAATAAAGAACTTAGGATGGAATTGACCGGCAGAAAGTCCAAGGTGGGGTGGGTGGGTGTTATTGGGGCTGTTTCCTTCCTCTAGTCTTTTTTTTTTTCTATTTTATTAGAAAATATATCCTCTTTTCCGTGTGTCAGACTCGCATTAAAAGGAAGGATGGAGGAGGAGGTTTTTGCTGATCTCTACCTGACGTCTTCAGTCAGTTGTTAATTAAAAGGACAAGTGCACAGAATATTGGCTTGAGTGTGTTAAAACCGGCTTGTTATTTCTGTACCCAACTTCCCCGATACGGTGTGCTATGTTACCAAAACAACAACACTTCTGTGGGGGTGGGGCACCACTCATATCCATTAAATATCACATCCACCTCCTATAATTTGTTTTGAAATAAGAACACACACACACACACACACACAAATACAACATAAGAACCCAATAGGTAAATCGAAGTTTCACCCCTGAGATGCCATCTAATATCTCGAGGAAACATGGAAAAGTAAGGAAGGCTTGCACTTGTGCCTCGGCTCTACCTCACGGGAACATGGATTCACAGATAACAAGGGAGGGGTGTACTTTTTGGCAGCTTTGTGATCAGCAGAATTCTCTTTACCTGATACATCAAGGTGTCTTATTCCATGGTGCAGCTTAAAACAGGAGAGCCACCCATCATAAAAGAACATGGCTAAGATAGCTCTCAGTTGTCAATAAAGTGAAGGCATTATTCTCCTCCTCCTTGTACACTACTTAACCGATACACACACCATATTTAATTTGCTAAGAAAAAATTTAAAACCATGTGAAAAGAAGCAACTAAAAGTAATACTTATGTTACAAGGACTTTACTAAAGGTTTTTTTACACCCCATTACTCTGCTTTGCCATAGTTGGCTGATGAATCTGGTTCTCACTAAATTAACTCTTTACATTTAGAGTTTCACCTATGGAAAAATGTTAAATTCTAGTTTTTGTTTGATAGCTCAGTCAGTCTTTGCACCAGAGGTTTAGATAGATAGTTCTGCTGTAAATAATCTGCTAGGGATATTCAAATAAAGCATGGCTAGGTTTTATTATGGTGATTATATTGCAGTTTGGTTGCATATTAATGTCCTTGCAACATTGCTGTGCAGTGTTGTAAATAAGCTCCATTTCTGACTCAAACTATACTTTGAAACTATGCTAAATTTGTAGATGTTTTATTTGTTGTGGAAATTAATTTTCATATGTATAACTTGTATAATTACACAAATAATTGTAGTTTAAACTTGTACTACCAGGTTTGAGCTTCAGAGATTGCTTGAGAAGTTATAGTTGGAGCTTTGTCGTTTGTTAGATCTACAAGATGTGCATTCATAATGGGAAATCTGATTGGCTGTTTTCATTGCTTTACATTGGTGGCAGATTCATTGTAACTTCTGGTACTTTCCCAGAATTCTCATAAGAAATGAGGCTGTAACATTGTTATAATTAGTACTTTGCTATCTTTATTTATTTTATTTTTATTTTTTTTACAAGTGTATTGTCAAGCTGAAGAAAAGTCTGAGGAATGGACAAGAAGAGAGGGCAATTATGGTTTTTTTGCCATGTTTGTCAGATTGGATTTTTGTCTAGTGAGGTAAGGGAATTGCATTAGTATTCATCTTTTACACGTTGGCAACAACTTTGGTAATTTCCTGGACTGAATACAAACTTTAACTTTCATCTGAACCTGAAGTGGTTTCTGTTGGGTCAGATTTATTTCTAGCAGTTACTGTCCTGGATACTTTTCAATGGGTATTGGCAGCATAACACAGAAACCTGCCTACTTGGTTTTCTGCAAACACAGAAACAACAAAACGTTTGTTGTGAGTTTTATATTTTTATTTGTTTTTGTTTTCCAGGCTTTTAAAAGGCACACAGATGGCCTAATGCACATTCAAAAAATCATGAAACTAGATATCAGTGCAGATAACCAAATGTTTAAAAGTGAGTAATAAATGGTTTTTATGATCAGACATTTTCTAGATTTTGTCTCAAGTAAGAAAAGAAGAGATCATAACATACTTAAAGTGACTGAAAGTTGTAAAGGTTGATATTTGAATTTCTAAACTTACGAGCCATTTAAGTGTTAAAGGGTCATTACATTGATGTTAATAATGCAATTCTTTTAGCAGATGTTACTTTTTTAGTAACTGGAGCTGATAATTTTAACCTTTAAATCCTCTTTACCATTGGGTCACTGTCAGAAGCACATGTTTGATATCTCAAAACCTTTCTATCTACTAGCAGATGTGCCTTGAGTAGTAGCTTGGTTCTTTTAGTTTTCTTTTGTCATGCTGTTGGTTATTGATGATAGTGCCTTTTTTATCATCACCTGGTGTCTTGCATGATCTAATTTTTGGCAAAATAGACATTTGTTTTTCACTCTCTGAAATTGTGTGTGAGCTCAGATTCAGTTGTAGCAAAAGTATCTGTAGAAGGCAGTCCTTGTTGTATAAAGCCATGCAGAATGTTTAGAACTTTCAGAGTCTCAGTGTTTGAAGGCAGGGGTTGATTCTCATCTTCATTACCATAATCAAAATGTTTATCAGACACAACTTCGACATACATTCTCTGTCAGGCCATGGAAATAGTTTCATTTCATCTGCATTCAAAATGTCATCAGGGTGCAACTGCTGAAGTAGTTCAGACATAATCAATGCATGCCATTATTCAGCTACAGAGAGGATGTCTCCTGTGCTCTTGCTTGAACATGACATTGTAGTGGGCCTTGAACCAGCTGAGCCAACTGGAGAGCCTTTTTGATGAGAGGTCAGCTGAGGTTTTCACAAATTTTTGTTTGAGCCAGATGAAGAGAATTTCAGGTCTGCCTCTCCCCTTTGACTGCAGTCAGAATTGCAAGACAGAAGCATATCTCTATTCTGAAATTAAGAGAAATCATAACAGGATAAACTGTTTAGCAGCTTATAATAAAATATTGCCATCAGAACATAAGCTTTGCTCAGCATGTTGCTTGCTCAACAACTTTTAGTGAACAAATGTTAAACTGCATTGATCCCTATCTGCCTTTTTATGCAAATTTTATGCACCAAAGTGAATGAAAATCAAAAGAAACAGTACTTATCATTAGAGTTCTGTTTGTAACACAGTGATGTACCTAGCTTCATGGTAACTAGCAACTGGTTGAGATTTTCCATATGAGCTGTTAAAAATCTTGAGTTTTGTTACAAAAGATTTGATTTGGTGTGTTTATTTTTGATGCCATTTGCTGCAACATGATGATTGTGTAACAACATGGAAATGAACCAGCCCTATCATTCCATTTTTATGGAGTCTCTCTTTGAGGTATCATTCAAAGAGGCTGCTCATTGGGGGGATAGGGTGAGTGACTGAGATGAAATGCATCAAAGATAGCAGCAGGTTGCATAATGAACAAAATCACTTTACATTCACCCTGATAGGAGTGAAGTCCTAAATAAATAAGTCTGTTTGAAAGTATTTTGAATGAGAGGAAATTGTACATAGGCTACCAAAAGTTGTTTTGTATAGGCAACAGATGTGCTTATAACCAGACAGTAATCCTATATCAGGTGCTCCACAAAATTAAAGATTTTGTTTCATGATGCTTTGTTGATTAGATCAGAAATCAGGCAAACTTATAAACAGAAGCTACTATACTTTGATATTTTGACACTACAAAGAGATTGAAGGTGACAGGAATTGTTCACTAGAGCATAGATTTAATACTTCATTCTGACCTGGCACCCTGGAAAATTCCCATATAACTTTTTAATACTTAAATGACAAATTCTCATGACTTTCTTGGTTACCTATACCAGTGGACTTAACATAGATGTAAACAGTTTGTATTACAGCTTCTAGCTCAAATTATCTAAATGGAACGCAATTTATAAATAATCTGACCTGAAAATACCAATTTCTGTACTTTTTATGGTAATAGTTATAATGCTTAGTGAGTGAGTGCAAGTGCACTGTGAAATTTTAGAGGGAGAAGCTGCCTACATATATCTCAAGAAAGATAATGTGCAATTAGCAATTAAAATGTTGATCTGTTTTCTTTCACATGACAATCTAAAGTGTTTTTTCTATTGATTAAAGAGTTTGAGAGAAGAAAGCCAAAGATTTGGTTTGTCTTTTCTCTAATTTTTATTACTGTATCTTTGAATTTTAAATAGTTGAATTATGCGAAAACCTGGATGAATTTTGTTTGCTTTTTAATTTGTTTTGTTTTAAAAATATACTTTGGTTTTTATTTTTACTATCTAAAATATGTGATTATAGGATTTGTTTAATACATCAGTAATTCTTGCAAAATAAAAATATCGACACTGGGAAGAATTGTCATCTAATATACAAGGAGCTAATCTTTCAGAGTTGGCAGAATTGGTTTATGGGTTTATCAGAAAACCATTAGATTTGATGAGGTATTCTTCATCCTTTTCTTTTAAGATTGCAGCAAATATGTAAGATGATCATGACCTTTGGTTACTTTCTGTTCATGCTTGCAGCGAGTTTGTTGGTGTTATCCTTTCTTGTCTTTTTTCATCTTTCTCTTTAGTGAGAAAGGGCACCATGGAATGTTTAGGTGGTGATGGCAGTTACTTGCAAACTTGTGTGCGCTGTTTACTCTAACTGCATAATAGTAACAATTGTTGACAGATTGAAAAAAAATTTGCAACTTTTCGCAGAACACACTACTACTGTGCATCTTTGACTTATCCTTCCAGTAGTGACGCTTGCTGAGTCCAGTGTGAACTCTTATTTCTTGAATTCTCACAGAACCAAAAGAATCAGCAGCAGATGAGATGAAAGCTGAGATAATCAAAGAAAATGACAACAACATCATGGTTTCTGCTGACAAAGCCGAAGAAAGGGAAAAATCTAAAGAAGACTACTATGGTGACAACAACAATAATTACTGTTGTCTGTGCAAAATGTCATTTGAATCTGTTATGGTAAGAAAATGGTAAATTAGCAAGGAAATTTTAGTAATGTTTGTTTCTATGTGAAATTGCCTCATATTCATAATTAAATTTCTCTCTATCTGTACAATAATCAAAGCTGGGTAGATTTTATTTTGGATATAATGAGATAAACAGTAAGGTGGTTTTAAAATTGACAATGTTCACATTGAGGAGTTAGTAGGATACATATCAAGTCTAAAGTTTAGTTTTGTCTGCTGCTTTTTGCTGAAGCGGTTATTTGAAATTTTCCTTTTTTCTTCGTTTTTCTTTTAGGATTACAACCGTCACATCAGAGGTTTGATGCACACTCGAAAGGTCATGGCACCTGACTCAGAGCCAGAAAGCTCCAGATATGTAGAAGGTAAAGTTGATTTCATATATCAGAACCTCAATGATGAATGAAACGAGACATCTGCACTGGGAAACATTAAATTGTATTATTTTTTTCCCTTCCTTTGACCAGCCTATTAAACGATTTACATAAGGTTGGTCTCATGTTGTTGTTACTCCTATTACACTGTTTAGTGGCATCTGTGAATTTTATAGCATTGTTTTCACATTGGTATCATCTGTATGTATATATTTTAAAAAGAAAAGAATAGGTCCAAGAATCAATTTCTGAGCCACACCATTGGTGACATTCAGAATCACAGACAGAGTACTCTCTCTAATAACTCCAATGTTTTTATTTGCTATTAGCAATCTTCAGAGACCCCTTTTTTTTTCAGTGATTTAGACTTTCTCTGTAAACTGCTAAATATTTGGAATCACTATTGCATACCAATTACAAAAGCTTCACGATAATTATAAAGTAATGCTGACTGCAAGCAACAGCTAACATGCCCCTTTATCCTGGGATGTCATGTACATTGCTAAATTTTTGACAGCAAGTTTTGCTACTCCTTTGCAACAGTTCTTTCTCTTGTTTCCATTTTTGAAATGTATCAGATTTTCATTTCTGGATATTTTATTGCTATAAAACTGTTAGTTTTCTTATTTTCATCTCTTCAAAATGATTTGAATTAGATGTTCTTGGGAAATATTTTTAAAATTCTATTTGAAGTATTTCCTATTGCCGCTCGCGTTTTTTTATTTTGGAACTGATAAACACCGTCTCGTCTTCTGGGTCATATGTCGCAATAAAACGGGCGCTGACTCATTAGTTGTCTGCGGAATGCAATCATCGCATAGGCTTTGTAACATAATAGTGAAAACAAATGACTGATGACAGCATGGGATCTAAAGATCTGCAAACCTTTTTGGTTTATTTTCAAAGTAGAACGCCATTTTCTGCTGGAGAAAATTAACTACAACATGCGCAAAAGGAAAACAGAAGTTAGCGAGGTAATTTTGCTTTTTTTTGTTTATAATTTTTCATAGCTGAAATCTGATAACTGGTTTGACACTTTGATAACAGCTTAAATTAATTTATATGTTTGTTGTTTTACTTCATTCTATTATTTTATTCTGGTATTAATTTTCTTATTTGAGGTAATCTGTAGAGTCAGCTTTTTTGGTAAATTAGGCTTTATTCCTTATTGTCTCTCTACATTGATTCTTCAGCAGCACTGACCAGTATTCACTGTAGATCAGAGTTAAAATTTTTCTAGTTTTTTAAAAGTTTATACGTATTTCCTCTGTCTTAAAGCTGAATTTATTTATTTACTAGCTTAATATAAATATGTGCATACACACTCATCTTCTGTAACTGTCTGTTGTTAGATCATTTACTTTTTTTAAAGTCTTATATAGTTTTGCCTTTCTCTCTCCACGACAGTCCGAAGCTCCCTTACAGAAGGACATGAAAGGAAGATTAACAGAAGACAGTAAGGACAAACATTCAAAATGAAACAAAACATTACCGCACAAACCATTTTTGTTTACACCAGACACGAACATTTGAGTTGTCTGAAGAAATGGTAAAAAATGTCAAGTCATAATTGGGCATGGAAAATTTCTGCAGCTCTCTGAATTTTGGTAAGTAATTCTTGATTTATAGAGATTTGGCCCAATTCTGTGTAAAAACAAGCAAAATAATTATAGTTGCTTCCTGAAATATTTGTGGACTGTAGCTGTCCTTTTGTCCTTATATGATCCCTCTTTTTGTCTGTATACTTTTTTTTTTAATTCTTTAGTGCAAGCATAAAATCTGTCAAAATTCCCCAAAAAAGGAGGAATAGTCTAGGATTATTTTAAAACATGACAACAATGCTAACTTAAAGGGAATTGTTTAACAAGTTATTCCTCAGCAGCCGGATTTAAGTCTTGTTTTGTTTATTCTGAATTGATCAAAAATTTTACTCTACTACTTCTAACACACAGTGTAGTTTTTTAATTTAGTAGATATTTAATAACCTTAAAACAATTTTACTTATTAAATTTAAAATTATATCTGACAAAGAAACAATAAGATTACTATATTCTTCTTCTTCAATCACTCGTTTCATAAGAGTGGGATGTGTTGCACCGTCGTTATGCGCACTCTGGTCCAGTGCATCTGTCTTCAGCAGTCATCTGACTTTTCCTTCTCATAGGAGACTAGCGCCTATCATGGCTGTAGAGCAGGGGTCGGCAACCTTTTGGGGTCTGCGGGCCGGATAGCTATGCAGTGTACGATATATACTACTAATATACATTTAAGTACAGATTACATACATCATACATATAAAAGTATATATACATTCTGTATTAATACTATAGCAAATTGTCTGGACTTCAGACGGGTCTGTCCAGAAAGTTACTTTTTCCGTAGGTTTAAAGGAAAAACAACGAAGTTTATGTAATTTTAGGTTAAAAAAAAGGTACCCTATTGTACTGCAAGAATAGCAGGTTAAGGACTAATGCAATCAACGAAAAACACAACTTCCCTACCACAAACAAAATACTGTTAGAATAGGCAATTTTTTAATGAGACACCTGATTCTGTTTATTTTTCGATAATTTCTCAACATCAGGTGAAATAGTTGTCGATGACAGGAGCAAAACATCATCCAGGTGGTCATTGCGCAACCTTGTTCTTAACCGATTTTTTGTGTATTTCATTTTCGAAAAAAAGTTGTTCGCAGGCGTAAGTACCTCCAAATAATGATGCCATCAACTGCACATTATGCAATAAGCTTTTATACTTTCCGCTGGGTAAAACATACTTTTTGTAGAAGTCAGCGGTTGATTCTGAATAAAATTTTGATTTCAAAATATTGTCACATTGTAAGTCTATTAACTCAAGCTGATATTTTTCTGCCACTTTCTCCACATCTATGTCGAAAGGAGATCCAAATAGTTTAAATTGGTATTCATAGTGCCGGAAGTCAGCGAAACGGGAAGAAAACTCACTTCTCAAATCCTGAATAGACCTCACAAGCATGTCTTGTAGATTTGGAAAATGAGAGTAATTTCCTTCCTGAAGCTGTAATTCCCACAATTTAAGTTTTCTTTCAAAAGCTGTAATATGACCAAACATCTCAAATATCAACTTATTCTTCCCTTGAAGCTCGCAATTCAAAGAATTCATGTGGGTCGTGATATCCACCAAAAATGCTAATTTGACAATCCACTGTGAATCCTGAAAGTATGAAGTATCTTGGCCTTTGCTCTCCAAAAATCTGGCAATCTCTTCTCTCAATACATAGACTCGTTCTAGCATTTTTCCGTGACTAAGCCATCGGACATTTGAGAAAAATGTAAGGTCGCCATACTCTGCTTCAACTTGTTTTAGGAATTCCTGAAACTGGCGATGATTTAGTCCTCTTGACAGAATAAAATTCACCGTTTTCGCGACCACTGTCATAATCTCCTTAAAATTCAATGACTTGGCACATAATGCATCCTGATGGATGATGCAATGAAATTTGATTAATTTGTGCTCAAAACCAAGATGGTTTTGGAGTAATGTTACAAACCCCTTTTTCTCTCCGATCATCGCTGGAGCTCCATCTGTGGTTACTCCTATAAGCTTTGATGAATCAAGATTCGTTTTTATCATCCAGTTTATGACACTTTCAAAAATATCTGCTCCTGTATTAGTGTCCTTCATTGGAATTAATTGTACGAATTCTTCCACAATATCAAAAGCTGCTGTTACCCCTCTCACAAATACGGCGAGTTGACAGGTATCAATCAGTCATATCCGTGGCTTCATCAATAGCAATGGAAAAGTAATCCAGATTTTTTAAAATTCCGCCTAACCCATTTCTGACATTTGTTGCCATTTCTTCAATTCGCCTGGTTACTGATGCTGCCAATAAACTAATTGAAGAGAATAATTGCTTTTTTTCTGGACAAACAACATCAACTACCTTCAACATGCATTCTTTGAAGAACTCTCCATCCTTTCTGCTATTAGTTTCGACACCTCGTAGCCAGCCATTGTGTTCCTGTATGTTTCTGTAACCTTTCTAGTGAAAAAGGATGACTGCTTTGTAAGATGGTTTCTCAGCCGTTCAACTTCCTCGTCTCGTGCTTTCCCAGTGAAATTGTCTTAATGGTTATGACGGGTTTGATAATGCCGTTTAATGTTTGAAACTTTCTTCACAGCAACGGTTTTTTGACAAATTAGGCAAACACATTTTCTTAGGTGCTCAATGAAAAAGTAGCTTAAAAATGCGGCACTCAAAATCAACTTTCCTTTTCTTAGTTTCCATGGACTTGTTTTTATTCAGACAAAACAGAATGGTGGAAAGGAAAGCAAAAAATGGATAACTGAGAATGAAAGAGTTCAAATGAAGATACAATTAATCTGATAGAATAATACAATAATTGTGAATAAAATGTGATCAAACCACACTATCCGACAAGTTCTTTTACTAGGTTAGGCTAACCATTTGGCTTTTTGAAACTAATGCTGCACTAATTGTTATAACAGTCAACAGGTTTTTATATAAATACTCAAATAAACAGCAATTATTGTTGAATCCAACTACTAACCGGGGTGTTATCACTAGAAAGTAAACTCAAATGAGCAACTTTTGTAGGACAAGAAGTAAAATTTACTGAGGATATTGTTAAACACCGAAATAGTGAGAAGGTTAAATCTGCGATGTACACCTGCACATATGCAATGATAACAGGCGATCCAGTGAGCTAGTATAGAACACGTTTGTGTGTCCTCCAATCAGCTCTGGATGCCACGGTAGTGAGACGGCAGGTGTGTGCGCGCGTAGCATGGGAGTACTCACGTGAGTCAGAGTAGGACAGGTGAGCGCACGCGTGAGGGATCTTGGGTGTGCGTTTGTTGAGCAAGCAACCAGGTGCACGCAATAAAGACATTAAAGTCCACGTGTTGGGTTGGCGGGCCGGGGGTTGCCGACCCCTGCTATAGAGCATCCCCCCACCCTTGGTTCCTCTGTCTGAGTGCCTACACAGGCCTCTCCCCAGCAGCAACTGGAGCAATGCCAGTAAAGTACCTTGCTCAAGGGTCACAACAATGCACCAGCAGTAGGAAGTGAACCCAGGACCCTTAAGTCCTGAAGCCAACACACTCACCACTGAGCCACATTGCCTGGCAGATTACTATATGAATTTGAATTAAAAAGCATTGATTTTTATATTAATTAAATTATAAAATTATTTTTCTTTATCATTAATACGAATAAAGTATATTGTTAAAAAGTAAATATACAAATTTTGTAAAAATATGTTTTAAATTATAATAAATAGAAAACTTTAATTGTAATTTTTTTAAAAAAAACTTTCCAAATGTTACTGATATATTTATGTGTTTTAAAAAAAAGTTTCTTTTGCAAAATGAAATTATAAACTTGTTTGTTGACTGTCTTATTTTGAAATCTAATTTTAGTTATAAAAATTTAAAACTTCTCACCCCATAAATTTATGGTTGGCTCAGTTTTTGTTAGTCAGATGGATTATATAGTCAAATAAGCCAATGTACGAGGGTAAGTAAAAAATTATCCGCACTTTCGCCATAACATCTTTACGTTTGTCTCACTGCCTTCTGCTCATGCATGCTTATAGTTGGTACTATTGTGGTCACATGATCGAAGTTTGAGCTTGATCGCGCCATTGTGCATCAAGGAGGAACGAAGAGCAGTGATCCTATTTCTTTGGTAGGAAGGTGTGTCAGGGGCTGAAATTCATCAGAGGCTTTTAACACAATGCGGCGACAGTGCACTACCGCGTAGAAGTGTGTATGAGTGGATCGAGAAGTTTAAAAGTGGCTGGACAAGCATGACGCATGAAGAAGGAGCAGGACGCCCGTCAACCTCCATCACTGACGAGAAGCTTCAGCAAGCTTGAGAGATGGTAATGGTGAACTGGCAAGTTATCATCGATGAGGTAGCACGTTCTCTGCAGATTAGTCATGGTTCTGCCTATCAAATCATCCATGACGAGCTCGGCTTCCATAAAGTCTGTGCGAGATGGGTGCCAGCGGATAATTTTTGACTTTCCCTCGTATCATCTTAGGAAAAGCTATAATATTTACTTTCAAATTCCATTATATTGTTTTAGGAATTATAACATGATACAATTCAAGGTGTTTTAAGGAGAAACATGTGGTTTATACTGAAAATGTTTGTCTGTGTCACAATTATTAACCATATGTTTATATAATTACCAAACTCATTTCCTTATTTTTCCCTTCAATCAGCTTAATTACTTTCACTATTTTAATATTTATTGTGGCTGTTATTTATGAAAATTGAAGAAATGATACACATTTACTATGAGTTGGAATAAATATTTTTCTCTCAAATCTGCTTAATTTAGGAATCAAGATGGTTTCCAAAAGAAGGTGGAGTGCACACAGCAAATTTCACATTTCTTTGTGAATCTATGCAAGAGATGGGGGTACATTGAACTATGCACCTGGAGAATACAGGAAGAACCCATATGTCAGCCATACCTAAGGACTCTTGTGAAGAACAAGGAACAGTTTTCTGACCAGGAGCCCAAAACAGTGCTTTCAGCATCATTGTTCCTTGCTCTGCACCACTGATGAAAAGTCTGGTACCATTGGATTGGATGAAATAAACTAGATGTTCTTCTTACTCAATTCCCTTCCAGGTTGGATGCTAAACAGAGGCTGACTTAAGTATGTCATTGCCAAAGACTGTAACCAACATCAAAATGCTAGCATACCAGTAGTGCACTGAGAGATGGATGGAGTAATCTTGTCATAAATGCTGCTGTGTGTTCTTATGTTGGTTGTAAGATGTTTCCCACAACAGGATGCATTACAACACAGTTGAGAAACAAAGGTGACAGCTGGAAGATTGCTTTCTGGTTGTCACCGAGGGACCTTAACAGCAGTCCTTTTAGCTTTAAGACAGCCATTAAATTCTGAAACCACATGAGCAACAGTCAGCTCATTGTCATGAAAAATACTTCTGTGAAAAGAAACTGACTGCATGGTGCATTACATATGCCAACTGATGATCAACTCCCTGTACAGTAAATGCAGGACATTAAAATTGGAGAAAAAAAATGGAGAAATCAGCAAAAAAAGCTGATGTATTACAACAAATAAATTGAGAACTGAATTCCATCCTCCTGTGTTAACTTCAGATTTTTTTAAAATAAAAATTGCAACCTTAACACGATTTTTCCCATGAAATCTTAACATGAAATGCAAAGAGAGATTGGATAATTATAAAAAAAATATTAGTGAGTATTTAATAAATATAAAGACAATTTTCTTTTGGCTTAAATGTAAATGATAGAGCAATCTTTTTGTCACCATTAGCTACAGAAAATCTCCTCCTTAATAAACTTGCTATTTCTTTTTTTTCTTGCTCTCCTAATTTTGCATTAATTTTTGCTACCATCACCCATTACTATACCAGTTTGTTGCTCTGCTGCAGTTCTTATTGGCTTATCCCTTCTATCCCAGCATTAGCTGTTTTTGATGCTATGGACTGTGGTTTGTGGCCTGACTGGGCTGGATTTTGATATCATGGATGTTTTGGATCTGGCTAGGCTGGTTTTTGATTTACAATATTACAATGCTACCTAGCATTTCTTTTGTGGATCTATGCTAATGTTCACTGTCTCAACCAGTTTTCTCTGAAGTGTTATATAGCATAGCCACAGCTCTCTTTTTTTTTTTCTTCATTGGATAAAACCATTAGATTTATTTGCCTAATCATTGAAAATTATGCAATAATGACTTTCACTTCACTGTCTCCAAAAATAGCAATTCTTCAAGGTCTCTTATTTCCTCCTATGGAGACATTGCCTTTTTTCCCCCCCCTACACTTCCTACTTGCTCTCACTTTTGTCTATGCCTATTTACCTAGCTGTTTCATAGTAGACAATGGCAAATCAGTCGTTTATATTTACTTAACTGTTGCTTCTTATTCCAGTATTGCTCATTGATCTCTCAAACATACTTACCTGATTCTTCTCTTGTCAGCTACAACATGTATGCTCTAACTTACCTGCTCAAATACATTTGAATTGATGTTTTTTTGTATTAGCTATTTTTTTTTATTTCGCCACTTAATTTTTAAAAAAAAATTTTATGTCAAGACACCTTTTGTTACATGGTCTTCTAGAAGTTCTCTTTCTTTCAGGAGTATTTTAAGTCTCATTGCAACCTTTCTCAAGACTGGTTTTACATAGTTAATTAACTATACATTGCCACGTTAATTTTGAGGTGTTTGCAAGCTTCAAACAATAATATTTTCATGATTTTACTGTTCAGGAGATTTAAAAGCAGCTAGCAAGACACCTTTATCAACAGCCAGCCCAGATACTGATGAACATGCAACATGTGGTAACTCTGGTTACCATAATCATAGCAGGATTTCAAGGAAGAGACCGAGAATCAGTTGTTATGGTTGGGATGCAAGCCATATTGATAGAGGTGAGCTTGGGGGGAAGTGGATCCCACCCATGAAGGATCTGACACCAGAAGATGTTAGCAGAGACCAGTTAACTTCAGCATATCATTGTGATGTAAGTATTGAAAGCTCTCTTGAACAACTGTGCACATTACAGTACAGTAAAACCTAACAAATAAATCACACTTTTAAAATATAAACCTTCCCTGAAATTTCAGTCCATTCAGCAATAAACGTGGTACAGCTTCCTTGTGTTTTTGGCTGACAGTTGAGAGAGTTCAGAGTACTGCATTTATATTTACTAAGTAATGGATTATTGGTGTGTTATTTAGAAATGAAGGCTAGCTCTGCTCAAACATGGCAGGTTGGCAATTTATTTCACTAAGTTTATAAATTGGAAATGGAAATCTTCAAAAGGAAAAATAAAATTGTAAAATTTTTAAAAATAATTATATATGAGGGTAACCTTGCATAAGTAAAGTTGCTGGCATAATCAGTTTTGCACAGCAGCAGCATCAGCAAATCTCTTGTTTCCTGAGAATCTTTGTGGGGTCTCAAAATTGTGAGCCATCTTGCTCAAGGTTAGTGCTCTATGATGGTAGGCCTTCAAAGTCCAACTGCCAGACGTTTGACTGTTATCTGGGACAAATGTGGATGAGCAGTTCTCTGTCATCCTGCCACATGTCACAGGCTTCAGCAGGATCTGCAAAAGTTTATAGTACATATCATTGGTCACATTTTGTCTAATATGAAACATCTACAGGTCCCTGGTAATCTCAGAATACAGTCATGAGTACCTTGCCTACATAAGGGCACTTGTGGCTGACAATGTTTTCTGTGGTGTTTGCTCTGACATTTGCTTGTTCAAAGTGATATAGGTTTTGATGTTAAAAACAGTTGTGAGTGTTGTGTTTTCGCACCCAAAAATTTACTTTACCTACCTACTTCTACAATTGGGTGGCATCCTCAGATTTTCTACTCAGGTGGATGTAATTTTTAGTACAGAGGTATTTATTTGTGAGGTTACCTTTGTCATTTACCTATTACATTTTTTAATTAAATTTTTATTTAAAAACTTGTAGATATTAATTTTCTTGTTTTGTTTGCTTTTTTAAGATTAGTAACTACTCAACTATCCCCAGTTGTCCATACACTAACGATTGGAACATCAGCTGTTTACCCTGACTAAATTTCCTCCTTTATCAAAATAAGTTTACAGTAAACATGTATTTGAAATTCATATACATATACACTAATAGCCATATGAAATTTATATGCAAATGTTACGGTATGGGAGATCAGGATTAAGTAGTTGTAGCACCAGTAGTTCATAATTAAACAGGTAGATGAGCTATAATCCATGTTCTTTTTTAAAATCATGTTGGTTATAGCCTTGTCTGTAGGAGAATTTATGGATAGTCGTTGCAGTACCAGTAATTCTGATTTTAGCATATGGATGTGTTATAATCATTGTCGTGTTTTGATCTATGTTTAAGCAGAAATCACTGGTACTGTAACAACTAGCCCCAGTCTTCCCTACACTTAGGCACACGAAAGGAGATTATCTGAAATACAAATCACTTAATTTACATTTAAAGTACGTAAACATGCTTTTATGTGGTTTGTACTGCAACTCATTAAGTTTGCTTTTCTGTTCCACTCACTGGTCTCTGTAGTCTTATACAGAGCTACTTTCAGGTGAGGGAGGAGGTCTTCTGAACAAACTTTGTTGGGTCTGTCTGTAGAAAATAGACAATTATAGTATGATGCTTCGAGGACTAATTTGTAAATGGAAATAATGTGAAAGTGGGAAGTACCCATGCATTCACCTCTATTCTGGCCATGTTCTCATTACACGTTTGTCTATTTTTAGCTCTGTGATATTAACTGCACGGGTCCAGCTGCACTGAGAATGCACTTTGAGGGAAACAAACACAAATTGGTGAGTTTATTTAGAAAGTTGTTTTCTAAAAAGTCGTTTGTAATATATATTTAAAAAAAAAATTTTTGTTCACCAGTCTCTACAAGGGAGACAACCCTCCTGACAAGGGAACATAGTGCCAGGGTTATTTGCTAGAAAGTGTTTTCCTGCACCACAAGGGGGTCTGGCGCATCCTTGAAATCCTCAGCACAACTCTGTTTTTTAGATGTGAAAGAAAACTGGTGTGCTTGGAGGAAAATCCTAATGACCAGCTGGTGAAGAAACTATCCCATCAAGGCACACCAAACCAAGCTGAGCCTGGCCCTGATTGGGAATTGAACTTGGGTCCTTCATTCTGACAGTCCAGTAGCCTAACCCCTGGGTCATTGGCTGCTGCTTACATTTAAAATTATCTTTAGTTCCATGTTCAAGCCAGTGAGCAGTCTCACTGACATTACTGGCTGAGATCTGTGCAAGATTATTCATATCTACAGTATATATGAATGCTTTGGGCGACGTTTTTATCTACATAGTTTATCTTATCACTGCTTGAGAATCTTTAATAGTCCACATGCTATGACACACAGTTTGTTGGTTTGTTTTCTGTTGTTACTTAGTAGCTGCAGAATCTCCCTCCCTCCATCCTTTTACTTTCTCACTTATTTAATTTGATGTTTTTACTGATTTGTGATGAAATTTTCAAACAGAAGCCAAAAAGTTCAGAAATAAAATTCCTGTTAACAATGAAATTAACCTCCACTATCAGTTTTAGGAAGTGTGGCCAGTCACTCATGCACATTTCTGTCTCTAAGTGTAGAACATTAATGCAGTCATCATGTATGACTTATGTGAAGTGGTAAATTTTACAAGCAACATGTGAGTTAACTTTCTGGTTACCATTATGACCTAAAGAAATGTTAGAAAGATGGTTGAAGGTAAGGGGACATTTCTAGTGCTTTGCAATTGTTGAAGAAAACAGGTGTTGTTTTCATTCATCGCAACAGCTTCTTGTGGTAGTAAAAACACTGTCACTTTGGCTAAAGGCGATGGCAACATTATATGGATTAAGACATCTGCGCGTATTCTGAGTGAGAATACGATACTAACAAATTTATAAAAGCATCCAGCTGTAGGTAGTTTTCAGATCTTAATGTTGGTATGGAAAACTAGATATAGAAAGAAGAGTTAAAAGGGATAAGGGGTTTTAATTTGTTAATGTTCATTAGGAAGAGAGGAGAGATTTAAAAAAAGAAAGTAAAAAAAAAAAAAGACTTAATGGGTTATTCACGACAAAGCTGTTCTTCTCGTTCTTCCAGAAAATGCTGCGAATGTCATCAGGATTGATAGGTAGGTATAATTTTGTTCTCTTTGTTTTCTTTTGGTATCTAGAATCAAGTTTGACATCAAACTCTTTGAAGGGTTTCAGATGGGTGAGTTGTTAAACTTTCTGTCTGTACACGAGTTGTTGGTTTTTTTTTCTTAAAATTCTTTTTACTGTTTTTATCTAAGAGACTGATAATGATACTGTCTGCTGCTGATACAGAAGGGGAATCAGAGCAGCCATTACTTTGTGGTATAGCTAGTAAGATCAGCGCTAGTTTTTATTTGCCTGTTGCTTCTGTGAATACGAGGCTTGTTTGCAACATCTTTCAGACTCCTCTAATTTATGTATCAGAATAATCATGCTGTTACACCACCAGAGATGGTAATCTGTTAGCATTCCAATATTGGTTACCAGAGTGATTTTTTTTTATGTTTACATTATTAATTAGTTACCATCAATCTAGGTTGGTTGTGAGATAAGCTTATCCCATCATTGCTACCATGAGATATGTTCTGAGGGAGGGAACATTAACTATTGAAGATGACAGGGTTTATACAATATGAGAAAATGTATTGATACTATCAACAGTAACCACTAGAAATTTGTTCCACTTAACCAGGACGTTATTAATACTAAACATAGCAAATAACTTAGCTTATTTTATTCTGCTTGTTTAGTTCTTTTACTTTATTATCAACTGAATGGATGGATTAGTAGTTTTAATAATTTATAGGATTTTCTAGGCATCACTCTTCTGTATCTAAACAAACCTCTTGAGTGAACCATCAAGATAATGGTGAACTCTGTAATCATAAATCAAAAAATGACAACAGTAGTTAGGTTTCTAGATATCCCTTTTCATTATAACTGAGGCAGGGTTAAACGTGATGTTCCATCCAAAGTTACTTTCCATTCTGTTTACTCATAGTTTGGGGTTAAATCGAAATAAGTTCTCAAACAAATAAACAATGCAAAATTAGCTTTTTTTCTTACTATAAACTAAAACAGCAGAGTTTATCTGACAATGGTAAGGTTACAGTAAGTTTCCTAATGTCTGTAAGCACGATTAACATCAAATTGGTTTGAATTTTCAGCTTCAGCCTCATCACCAACCTTCTGGCCACCAGTTTACATGAAATGTTCCGAAGATGACTGACTGAAATCTTGTTTTACTGATATATCAAAAAAAACAAAAATACCATCAGCTAATAAACAGTAGGGCCAACTTTTTTTAATAGTACAGAAATGCGGGGATAAAAAGACAACCTACCAATGTTTCAACCAGGATAAATATCAGTGGTTCCACATTGGATTTTGTAGCTTTTAAGCTTCTTTTTTTTCCTTTTTATTGATGTGTTTAAAATAGTAAGCTGTAGAAAATGCATCACCTTTAGATAGTAAATATTTCTAAAGCTAAGAAAACTGAATAAGGTGGTACATAGTGAAAGTAATACTTGGAATATGTTTAGGAAGCAAACTCTGTAATCAAGAGCACATGTATGGGATTATACACAGATATAAAAATATTAGTAAGAAGTACACAGCTAGATTATTTTGCATGTATCTAGGTTTTTATTCCAGAAATTTTCTATGCACTGAAAATAGGAAATGCAGCCATCTTCAATTAATATGCATATAAGCTATTGAATGTTTTAATTTTGGAATTTGTCTTCTACATATGTGGCAAGTAGCCAGCTACTGTGTGTTAAACCTGGTTTTATTTTTCAGTTAATTTACTCACTGGAAATACTGCATTGGGTGCATACTTTGATTATTCATCAGTACTAATAGAAATCAATTTATAAAGTGCTTGACCCATTGTTATTAAAGTAGGTTAGGGTTGCTTGCATAAAATGGCAAATAAAGACAGGAAATAGTGAAATTTCTTTGAGCCATGTGTTACAAAATGAAAAAAGAGCTTTTGCTCTATATGACATTGAATCAAGAAGATTTTGCATCATGATCTTCTCCAGGTTTTCCATATATGTAAGTTTCCTCAGATTCCATCATATTGGTGGTATATGGACAGGTTGCTTTCACCTGATGATCCACTCATTCAGATTCATATCAGGGATTTGAGATATCCACGGAAGAGATGTTGAATGCCTCCATTTTTCTTTAGTTCATGTTGGATGTGGCATATAGTACCATCATTCTGAAGAATATGGACTGTATCTCAGTAAGCTTTATTGATACACTGGTAGATATGCTTTCAGAATGCCAATATACCTGACAGAATTGACAAACCAATTTTGTCTTTCTACCATGCCAGATTGCTGTTATTACCCTGACTCCTGCATTCATTCTTGCCCATGGCTGAAGACATTGGGGGACTGAAGGACCATTTTATCAGCTCTTTTCCAAGCTCGCTGCAACCACCAGAAAGATGTCAGTTGCTTTAAGCTGGACTTATTGGAGAAGAGTACATGCCACTAATACTTGGAAGGGGATATTAGCAAGAAAATCTAGATGGTGGGAATGGACGTAGCAAATAATGACACGTTCTTGCCACGGTGTCACTGTTGAAGGATGTTCAGGCCACAATTCCTCAGCAAACTGTAATAATGTTGGCCACAAATCCATAAGGTCTTTGGCAATCTACTTTGATTCTGGCAGGGCACTGTATATTTATGCTAATAGTTTGAAGTTTGAAACTCTTATAAACTTGGAATCCCTTCAAGTGGGTAGAAGCTGGATGGCACAGAATCTTAACAGCCTTTTACATTGAACTTCGACTCGGACTTTTCTCATAGCTCCACTGATTTCTGGATCATGCAGCTGCCGTATTATTATTTTAAAATATTCATTACATTTTTGTTTTCTTATCTGGCATTACAAAGTAGATAAACGGGTAAAAGAAAATAAAGCAGTCTTTATTGTTGTTATTGACCAGAATGAACAGAGTTTTCTGCTCTCTTCGCTGATGCACACACTGAGATTTTTTGAAATTGTTTGATCCCTAATATATTGGTGAAGTAAGGGTTGACCCCTCTGTGTGTAAATTTTGTAAGCCCTTGGTATCTGATTATTGGTCTTTTTGGACATAACTACAGTATTTTACAGAAGAAGTGAGGACTATATACTGCCATTATATCTATTAATCAATCTTAACCATTTTTGGTGTAGGGTTGATGCGTTTTTGTCAAGTAATGTCAACAAAATGCATTTTTTTGAAAAGTTGTGTTATTTGACTCAACTTTAGCTGACCTTTTTGTAGAATATTTCTTTACGGACTTTAAGAATCAGTCATTTTTAGCTTCAGATTACTTAGTGCCTCCGAAGACTTGAGGCTTGTGCCTTCACTAAATTCACAATAAAAAATAACAAACTAGCAGATGTATTAAATAATCTAACAAAACATTTTATCAGTACAAGCTCTGTAAAGTGAACAAGTTGGCCATGAAATATCTTGTCACCCCCAGCTTTGCGAAGTTGGCAATGTGGACAAAATATCTAATCATTGGCATAAATCAATGACAAACACGATAATGCTTATCCCTACATTTATTTCAGTATTTTTTATTTGTTTGCACTTTTTATATATATATTTCTTTTAATGTGGTAAGGTGATACATAATTGGAAATAAATACTGTGATCATTGATGCTAGGTAAGTAATTTGATTTCCACTGGTGAAATTAGAGAATGCTTGAAAAGTGAGCCACTGCTTGCACTGGTCTAATAGACATGTGGAGGTTGTGTTTCCAAGGCAACTGACTTGTCTGCTAATGCAATGCCTACAAACTACTCCACCAAAATTACTAGTTTCTTGGGTGGTCCTATGGAAAAATTGCACCAGAAATTACAAGTTCTAACAGATTAAACATGGCACACAGCAGACAAAGAAGCAATCAGACTTTCAGCACTGGGCAATATAGAGTTTTGGTTAACTGCCACCATTGCACAATTTCTAGATTTCTAATTTTGTACTGAGTTACGGTGGAGGTGTACCCACAGCTGAGCTACATCCCAGCTTTGGGAAAGGTCTCCAACCAGCAGGCCTAAGACACAGTCTTTTATTTATTTGCTCTGATTCTGACATTTTGCAATAGCAGAGCTTCGAAACAACATTCATTTTATTGGTTACACAGGAAATTTCTCTATACAGCAGATGATGCCATAAAATCTTGTTAAGCTTGTGTAAAATGCTTTTAACATATGTGACAGAAAACAGCTTTAGGTCGTATATCTCAGTGTCGCATTTTCAAAATTTTTGGGTTACTTGTCAGAGTTCTGGATATTCTTTTATTTCTTATTGTTAAGTATTTTGCCTCAATTAAATGTGTTCAGAATCTCTAGTCATACCAAACTCATGATGCACTATTCTCTGATTGTGGAATGAAACTTTTTTTTTTTTTTTCCTTCAAATGGTAACATGAATGTGTAGTTAGTAAAACTGCTGTTCTGTTTTATTATCTTTTAGTTTTCATATATACAGAATAATAATAATTCCCAATTACTAAGTTGATCACTTTGAACTGTATCACTTCTCTTTGATTTCTGAACTTGACAGATGAATGCTGTAAGCAACAAGAAAGAGTTTTGTTTCTCTCTCTCTCCCCCCCCCTAAGAATGCCTCACTCGAACATTTATTCTGGGTGCAAAAACAGATCAGAAAATTCTGGGTAACTGTGGTAAGATGCAAGATACCCCCCCCCCTTGCTCCTTAAAAACCCATTTCACTTGGTTTTTTTTTTTTTTTTCATGTAGAGAACAAGTAAACTACTGAAAATTGCTTATCTCATTCAATGCCTGTCTCAACTGCTTGTCCATATCACTGCATGATGGCTCCATTTTACTAAGATCGGGATTGTCTGTATAATGACAGAATTCTGTCGTCTTATTATTGTTAGTCTGCCTTTGCATGTCCATTCTGCTGGTTCTTAGCCATCATGTGGTGTAATTTGTAATGCAGAATCAGTAGCATTGAACTGATGCATGGATAACATAGCAACAAAGACCTGACTGAATGACCATGATGCCATCAAACAACTTCCCAACCAAAATATGGCATTTTGACAGGTTCCTTTGTTGCTGAGTAAGAAAAGTGGCTCAAAGGAATCACCGAAAACCATTTAAGTTGTGTCCCTTTAAAAAAAAAAAAAACCTATTTAAAGGGAGGTAACTTGACAGGGCTTATAATTTGGATGTGCTAGAAGATTTTCTTTCTCTTTAAGTATTATTTTAAAAAATGTTGACATGGAAAAGTAACTGAAACATTTCGTTTTTTCCACTAAGCATTGTGAAATAATGCCCGAAACTGTCACTGGTGTGTCTATTTTTTTATCTTTTAGTAGCACAACATCATCAGTTAATAAGATTAAAGTGTCAGAAAGCTTCATATCGGTCGCGCCAAGTCATCGAGGAGACAGTTGTATATTAACGAAAAGTTTTTTTCTTTTAATTCTGACCGAGAAATTTCTATCTTCTGAATATTTTTTTGTCAAAAAGATAAGGGCAGTGAAATTAGGTTGATTTGGGTACGCTAAATCAGCGGTGGGATGGATGAGCCAATTTTACACAGGCTGTGTCCAGTTTACTATGGCACCAGAGTATCTGTTCAGACCATATGGACTACATAATTACCAGGTGTATTCATACATGCACGGACTGTTGAACTGTGATCATAAGCATTCAACCGGATAGGAACTGTTTTATTGTCCTTTAATCAGAATGTTCACTATATCTTAGTGTAGAAACTTGGCTTCTGGAATGTTTTTTCTGGCAGAGACTTGCTTCAGACTCTGAGACTTTGTTGGTTCTCTTTTGGCTGCAGGTGCAGGTGTTCAAAAGCAGGTGAAGACCATTGTGAATATCATTGACACTGATAGGCCGAGCAGAATCATGATGAAGCTGAATGAGATGGATGGACCATTTATTGGTACGTTTTGTTTCTTACTAATTATGTCAGAAACAATACAATAAGAAAGAAAATAATATTGAATTGTGTAAGTATTAAGAGTTTGTCAGGTGCGACCTCAGTTGTCCAGAACACTCGAAATTAAAACTGTTTAAAAATTTAACAAAATCCAGGCATCACTTTAAAAACAAAACAAAATAGTTTCAAGCTGAAGGAAGCTAGAGCCTTCTGTAACTCTCATTCTCCACACTTTGCACTGTTCTCGGATTAATTGTTTCCTGAAGATTTCGTTGAATCTATATATCTTTGGTCTGTATTAATTGGCATATGACTGATTCGGCTCAGCATGGCCTATCGCTGGAACCATTACAGTACCGCAACTTTAGAGCACCACAGAAGTTGGCTCAAAACTTCCATTTCCAAAGAACTGCAACCCTCAACCGAAGAGGCGGCGCACGACTGAACTACGTGCACAGACTTCTGTTTTGTGACGTCTCTGAAAATTCGAAACTTGTGTTGCACGCAATAAGCAATTGCAGGAAAGTTGTGCAGCCTTTTATTACTACCAGAACATTTGCTTTCTACCGGTAGCTAACACAAGAAGGGTAAATTTGGTTGAGTTTCGTGAATAAATTTCCTTCCCTGAAGCAACCTACAAGAACGGGAAAATACTCTGGATAATTCTAATATATGCCTTTGTTGTCACGTTGAAAAACTGTTGTACTGTATCTTAGGAGTCAGCCATTTCTTTTAAGTTAATTTTCTGGAATATTCAGAGCATCTCTGACAGTTCAGATAATTTAGTTGGATCTTTAAGTGTGTGTGTATGGAGAGATCTTGGCCCTTAAACATTACTAGAAGTTTTGAGTATTTGCCAGAGGAAAATTTTCTTTAGCCATTTTTTACAAAAGAACAATAGATCACAACTTTTAAATAGTTAAGAATAAGGCATTAACCTCTCCCTCCCTTTCTGTTTAGTAATATGGTTTTTAATGTATGGTACAATTGTGAATATAGTCACTTTTAACCAGCTAAAAGCAAAAGTCTATCACCTTGTATTACTATAGCCATGATCGGTCTCTGAATTATTTAGGAGTCATCTTGTGGCTCTTAATTAATGATATGCTGTGTTTCCAGGTCTTCAGTACATCACAGAATTTCAGAAACAGGATGATATGACACTTCCTCGGTATGTCTGCAACCTGTGTGAATGCCGCTGTGACTGTCACACCATTGTTCAGCATGCAATGGGGACAAGGCACCGCTTGAAGTACATCGTGAGTTACCAGCAGCTACTATTGCTTCCTCTAATTATCATCTGGCTGGAATTATTGAGAAATGTTGACACAGAGATATTGAGCACAAACATCTGGGGATATCGGAACTTGATATCACATGTTTAATTCCACTTGTGAAGAAACTCAAAATGATCAGAAGTTTGTTAAAAAAAAAGAACAACATTACAATTTCTGCTGGCACCCACTTGATGATTTGTACAGTCAATAATGGGCGTAGCCGCCAGAGGGGCTGTTATGACGAAGATTCTGTTGCTATATCTAGCAATTGTAAGCGTGTGCTATTAGTGTTGGTTTTCGTCCACACGATTCCTCTGTAGATTTATTAGCCAGCAACAGCTGATGGTAGTTTGCTTTGGTCATTTGCAATAATTTTAACACGAACACACCTAAACTCAAATATCCCTAGATTCTGTGCGCAGTATACATTTCTAAAAGTTGTTGTTATTAAGAAAATAAATGTTAGAAAAACAACTGAAATGAAAAGTTGGGATCTCTCGCCGTAAAATTTCGAAGGAAAAGCTTGTTTAGCAGATAATTTTGTCGTCTTGTCTTCTCTCGGAGCTGGTGATTCTACACAATTTTAACCAGTGCGATCCGTGTTAGCCTGCAGTTTTATTCTGATTTTAAAACCCTGTTTTACGAACTTCCGTATTAGCAGCGATGTAGGTTTGCATGGCCATTGTTCTACGATGGGTTTTAGCCTTGCCCCGGTGTTGTTGGATCGCTTGTTACTTTCACAGAAGTACCACTACACCGAGTACACGAGTGACCTGTGGCAGGTGTCTGAACGCAAGGCCGACCAGACGGCGCTTGCCGAGCAAATTGCTCGAGAAATTGAAAGCACAGAGGGGAGGCAGCTAGTGAAGACTAAAATTGAGATTGAAGGACCAGTGAATTCTGAAGAACTAAGCAACAAAGAAAAAATGTTTGAAGAGACAGGTAGTTCAGGTGAGCACTTTTATTTAGCATCACACAGACACAAACACACACACACACACACACACACACACAAAGGGAAACATGCATTCTTCCCATAAATCTAGATAACAGGCTAGATTTGTGATATGACTTCTGCGGCACATTTTGCTGACTTGGATGATTTACTTTTATTATCTGCACTTTGGTTCTCAATGAATTTTGTATCCAGATAAAAATTAGTTGACTAACATGAAAATCTAGTTTTTCCATTAGTTTTATCTGTTTTAACCTTGATTAAGGTTCTGCCCTTTTGTGCCTGTATAGTGACCTTGAACCTCAATTATTTTTTTTCTAATTTCTGGCCAGAGTATAGGTTAAAAAAGCATAACGTTTCCTTTTTGATTACCCAAAACAATCTGCATCAAATTAATACCTTTGCTGAAAAGTGAAGAAATACTAAAATAAAGTATGGAATATCGTATTTTTAAATGCTCCATAACAGGAATCAGCATGTAGTTACAGATCGATTAAATCCGGGATTTGTTTTGATCAGGTTCATCATATGGAGACTGGCAGCCATATGAACGAGAGATAATACAGCAGCTAGCTTCTTCATCAAAAAAGAGGTGAGCACATATAAAACAAAGCTGAATTTAATCTTGCATCACTCAGCCTTTAAACATGTCACCATTAATGTGGCATGAATTAACTTTACCTGTTTACTGTGAAAATTAAATGTGTTTAAGTGCAGAGTAAGTTGTCAGAGACAGCCACATCTGTCTTGTAATACAAGGGTTATTCAGGTTAACCTTTACTTTTTGTTCTGGAAAATTTGAAAATGAAGTGAAGTTGGTGGAATTTTCCTTAAGCATTTATACCATCATTGTGATAATGCCTGAAGCAGTCAAATCTTTAGGCTGGGTACTCAGCCACTTCAGGTCATCCACTTTCACATCCTCATCAATTAGAAACTTGATACTCTTTGAGTGTTCTGAAGAGATGACAATGGGGACAGATGTGGACTATAAGGATTGTTCAGCACATCCCATCTCAACCAAGGGTTACATTTGTCACATCAGTTCTTTGTAGGCAAGTGGTGTTGTGCAACAATGTGTTGCATATAGAGTGTCATCTTTTAACAGATCACTGTAGTGCTGTACATTGCTGATTTTTACCGCAGGAAAGAGAAATAACATGAATTGCACTCCTGGTTTCCAAAGACACTATAACCATGATCTTTCAGCAAACAGCTGTCTTGAACTTTCTCAATGGTGGAGATCAAAAATGGTGCTACTTCCTGCTTGGTCACTTGGAATCTGTAGCAAAAGGATAGTTCTGCATCTCATTACATATTATTATACTCTTTTTTAAGAAGTCATTGCCATCTCGCCCATTTTGAAATTTTTTCACCGCCCAAACACTGCATGAACGAGATACAGCTTATCTGCAAATTTTAGCAGGTTTGACATTTTCCTTCACTAGAAGTGTCATTAGCTGATGCTGTCATGCACCACATGACACACCTTTTGCTGCCATCTTGGAAATGCCCAGATTGCTTTGTACATGTGTAGCATCATTCTCATGCAAGAGTTACCAGTTATTGGTAGTACTGCTACACAAACTTTCAGTGATTTGTTATTTGTTACTGTTATCAAGAACAAAATGTGGTGGTTAATCTTAAATGGCTTATCAACTTTGAAGATAATTTTCATGAAATTAGTTACTAAAATCCTGAAGTTAAGCACTACACTAGATTGCTGGAAATTAGACTGCTTAAGGATATCTATGCCACATTTTAGTTCTGATATCTTTCGTCTTCTATTCCTGTACAAACCATGAAGGTGCTTCATTTTATGAGTGATGTTCTTATTATTAACAAAAATAAAAAAACTAAAGGGATAGTGATTCCCAAATCTGAAGTTTGAAATCACTACAAGATGTGGTTCATATCTTGGTGTCATTCACAGAGATCTGTGATTTAAACTTCAGGAGATATGTTTGAAAATGACTTCCGCCAAATAGATACAACATGAAACTTGCCCTCATAGGCAGCCCTACAAGACGAACATTCATTGTACAAAGTAAGCGACATGCTACCTGCCCAGGAGACGGATGTGGTCCTTAAGCTGACTTTTATATTAAATTAAGGGCAGGACTGCGAGATGGATCAGATTTGAAAAGGGAATACTTTCTCTGATTGGCTATTTGCAGTAGTCGTGGGCCCAGTGAAGTGGCCTGGGGTGGGCTATCTCCAATCTGGCCTTTTACAGAGACCTCTCGTTGTGTACCAGAACAAGTGTAGAAAGCACACAGCTCATGAGTCAGTTGGAGAAACTGATGTCATGGGCACACATGAAATTTAAGCCAACCAAGTCAAACAACTTAATGATATTGAAATTGAACCCTGTCTGTTGAATTTATTTTGAACAGTAACTATTCACAAAATGCCATAGTAGTGATAGTCAGTTTATAGACATCTTAGCTAGATGAAGATGTTAATGGTACCCAGGTTGTGCAGACTGGATTTGTATAAGTATTAATGGTTAAATCTTTTACCATCTTATGGTTAGATGATGAATCCCGACAAAGATGATCAAATACCAGCTGATTATACAACAAGCCATAATATATCAGTCTCTCTCCATGCTACATGTACCCAGATACTTTTTAGTTTTCCTGGAATATTATATAGAAATCTCAACTTCTCTCTTTTATAATAGACTTTCGCTTTTTCCATTGTTTCTGAACAGTGAGGGAAACCATCAGCAAGCAGAATCCTTTGATGCCTACAATGGTAAGTGTTTGTAATGCTTTCTCTTGGCAACCTCACCATGTAGTGACAATAGTTATATATAGGTCCATGAGTTTGAATGTTAAGGTCGGCCTATAGTGTCTATAGCAGTACTTAAAATCAACCAGTCAGCTCGGTTTGTCATTCAGTGCTCATCACAGCTACCGAGTGGAATTATTCCCATGTGAAACTGTTGAAAATTTAAAGGTGTTGTTTAGTTTTCACATTCTAAGTTTTCTGGAATTTGCACTGTAGCAAAATATAACTATAAGAATCGCAATTACTCTAAGCAAGGATATGATGTTTCTCTTGTATTTTTAACCTAAATGGTTTTTGAAGCTACTGTTAATTTTGCCATTTCTGTACACAGCTGAGCAGAGAAGTGGCAGTAGGGTCTCTTGGCCCCTCCTGTGCCTTTCTGCTTGTACAATGGTCTGAACTTTGAGCCCCCTCACAGTTGCTGCAACTGTCTTCGCTTAAATCAATTCATGGAGCAGACCTGGCTCTCACTTTGTGAGAAATTGGGGTCATTGCCAATTACAACATGGGCAACAAATAATAATAATAATAATAATAATATGAAAACCAGGGGGAATTTATTTTGCAGAATTTTGTAATATTGAGGGGCAAAAGCCATGGTATGGATTTTGTGAGATTTAAAAAAATTATGCAGCGAAAGAGTTTATATTAAAAAGTGTGTTAAATCTTTTGCTGAATGTGGGTGGTACTTGCAGTGTTTGTTTTAAACTGTCAACTGACTTGCTTGAAGGAAGCACAGTCTGATTTCAATCACAGCTTGCATGAATGACAACATGGACACCCAGGTTGCATTGACTGCACTACTCTGTTTTGTTAAGGATCTGCAAGTGAAGAGAAGGAGGCTGATATTAAAGGCCATTGTGGCACAAGCTTTTTCAAAAGTATAACTTCTAGGTACTGAGTTGGTTGGTTTTGAATTCCATTCAGCACTCATGGGATAAATTAGGGATCAAGCGCAGCAGCATCTGTATCCATCTCAGAATGTTGTCAAGTTGATGTAGACTTTGCAGCATTGTGAAATGTGAGGCCAGTTTGTTTATTGACAACTACTAGTGTGCCTTACTGCTCAGCCATCCTGTATTGAGAATTTAGCTAATCGGCCATCGCTTGGTTGGATACAAGATGGCATCCATGCAATCATGGGCAAAGGATTTGTTGATTGGATGCTTTGATTCATAACATGTGACCTTGATGTTTAAAACTATAATCACCAAGCATTTTCTAGAAATTATATACGGCGCATGCTGGCTTGGAATATTTAATAAACACGTGAAGGCTTCGTAGAATTTCGAACGGTGAGTGTGACTTTGAAATGCTTGATTTACATCAATAATCAGGCCACATTTTGTCAAACAACAACAATAATAATGATCTATTGTCAACAACAACAACAAGCCGGCCCGGTGGGGCAGGTGGTAGCGGGTTAGCTCCGTAAGGGGACCGTTGCTCCTGTACCGGGTTCGACCCCACGACATCTCCTTGGTGTCCGACGTGAGAGAGACCTCCCGGGTCCTTGGGGCCCACGGTGTCGGGGGACCGGGCCGTTTGTCGGCTCGACGAACATCTCTCAGTAACGAGGAGGACTCGACAGAGAACAGGCCACTTGTCTTTACGGGATGCGATGCCATTGAAAGAACCTCGTTCGGAAGTCCAACTCGCTCAACAACAACAACAACAAAAAAACTAGTGAGGAGGAATGCGATGGGTTTTTGTTGCTTACATTAACTAGAGTGCTGTGTTTGTTTTTAACTGGCTTTTAAAACCCATACTGACTATAAAACTATTTTAAAGACGCAGACACACACACAACCTGATAACTAATATGCATTTATGCTCTCAGATAATGTTGGAGGTATATTAAAAGCCAAATGTTGTCATACTCAGAAGGAAAAAAAGGTGAAGATCCCCATGAGGTTAAAATCAACTTAGATTACTGTGGTAAAATATTTTCTACAACATGTTGGTTGTAGATTGGAGTGACTGAAGACTTACCTACAGCTTAATATCAGTTGGTGTGAGATTTTGGACATCTTAATTTTGAAAGTCTGTACAGTTGTTATAACTTTTGTTAGTGTCTAGGCACCAGTAGTTGACAGAAGTTGCCTGTATTAAAGGAAATTGTACAGGTTGATATACATTAGTGGACCTAACTTACATATTAAAAAAAAATCTGTAATGCACGTACAAAATTAGTTCAACTTCTCGATCATACTGAATTGGGACTATACTTCCACCATTCAAAGTTGTTTGTTTGGTCTCCACCAGGGGTAGTTGGAAGTTATTATTATCATTTGTTAAAAGTGGGTAATTATTATTATTATTATTATTTCTTTCTGTAAGAACTGTCACAAACCAGATGGATTGTGGAGTAGCCTTAGAGCTAATAATGAGTAACTCTCCTCCTGATTTGATGACTGATGGAAGGAAGAAATGAGCCAGGACGGACGCCAGGTGAGGATCATTTCTTTTGTAGGCTTGCTAAACATAACGCTAGATGGTTACTTGTGGTATTTCTCTATGGAATTGATAAGTTCAAGCATTATCTCCTGATGAAAAGCTGGATTACTTTCATTTTCATATTTTTTTTCTATCTCCATGAATCTGGAAAAATGTGTAGGAGAGATGCCATTATTTTTAATTTTCTTATTAAACTTTCCCTTTCAAATGCATACATGCATTTTATATCTTTTGTAGGTTCCAGTATTCCATTGCCATCATTGGTCGGCATAGCTGTGGAATGGAAACAACAAATTCCAGCAAGCTACTGACTGGCTCAAGACAATAGCGATACACAGTAACATCTGGAAACGTGGAGCTTTTCTATTGTACCAGCTGTAAGATAATGAGAGGGGGAGCTGTCAGCAAGTCCAACGACAGAGCACAGATCCTTACCCAACCCCCAAACCCAATTAAAATTTTTTTACAAAACACATTCAATTTTGCAGAAATTCTAATTTCGTCCTTCATCACATAGAAATTGAGCAAAAAAAAGAGAAGATTAAGTTGGTTTGTGTGTTGAGCTTTCCCCACTGAGTGAGACTGTACCTCTGGACGACAACTGCTGTCACACTCAACAGCTATTCTTCGTATTGTTAGTACACTGGTATTTCAAGCTCCCTCCTGCACTTATCAGTTTCGTTCAGCTTGGTAATCCAGGGAGCGCACACTGGAGAATTGTATGGCTTGTAGCGTGAGTTACCCCGTTTTCCTGTAATAAACACCCGAGAAGGACATTTAATGCAACTAATTGTTTTTTTTCTTGGAATGTAAACAGCGAGGTTTTGTAGAATAAACTACGTGATTCTGGTTACATAAAACAATGTGACCAGACAGATGGATGGCTTCTCTCTCTTGTTGACCGAACAGATCAGGCAGATGGAGCGGTAGATTATAAAAGTAGGTTTGCATATTGGACCGATTTAGTCTTTGAAAGTTTTTTTTTTTTTTTTACATTGTAATCAGCAGTTAGAGTGGAAATTTGGAACTGGGGAGGAAGCTTTTATTGCGATGCCATGTGGATACTGGCAGAAAGATGACTTGATAATCCGTGTGAGGGAGGCAACGTGCTATTTATTCCCAATCTAACTACCAGACTCTGCCATCCTAATACCCCACACCCAGTGTGTGTGCAGCCTTATTTGTGTGATCATAGTAGTATTAGTACTGAAATCTCTTCTTGTTTTATACCACTTCAATCCCCAACTCCCCCTCTCATTTTAACCAGGATGGTTCTGATTAACAATATCTGTTTTATACTTTCACCTGTAGATAGTCCACAGTTTGTTTTTGCGGGAGATTTTGAAATATCTAATGATGAGGATTCTAACTGTTGCGAGACAACTTTAAGACAAAGTTCTGTTGGATGGTCTGTATTTTTTGTATCATTTTGGCAGATGAGACTGCAATAGTTCCTGTTGTTGGGTCTGCCTTTCAACCTCCCCCCACCCCTACCGGATTATTAGTTGTTTTTTTTTTAGGGATTAAGCTGAACTGTTTGGCTTTGGTAAGAAGCCAGTCATGCTGTTAAGTATTGTGAGATGAGATCAACTAGCAAAGAAATACTTGGATCCTAACCAAGGCTTAAACCTGAAATGGCTGGAGAGCGGCACTAAAGCAATTTTTAGAATAGTTTTGGAGGGCCTCGAGATTTTGAGCAGCAGGGTAATCTGCTATATTCAAACCAGCTGATGTTAGCGGTTATTCTGATGAAAGTTTTGGCGTTAAGATGGTAAATGTAGCTACAAATTTTTAAAAAAACGTCGGCAAAGAACCAGTTATGCTAATGCTGAAAGGTTATGCAACCTGTCGAGACACCAGCATCTGCCTGTTGAAAACCAAGGTAACGAGGTAAGTTTTACGAGCAGTGAGAGGAATGATTCTGGCAGAACCGGCATGCAATACATCCTCAGTACAGCAGATTCAGCTGCGCTGAAACAACAGAAATTATTGAGAACAAGCTTGGATTATATCTGAACAAAAGACTGGCAACCAAAACTGGTTATGCCCAAGTGAGTTGCGCTGAATTTTGAAAGGGTTTCAGAGATTTTCCGAGTTGGTTGTTGCTTTCGCTTTGTGCCGTGCTTAGAATTAATAGTTAACATTGCACAGGCTACTTAAAGCCCTCAGGTTTGTTTGTTTTGCTGGCTCGAATCTCAGCTGTTGGACTTTCCTTTTTTGAGGGGGATCTAGAAACGACGCTGAATAATGTTTGGTCTATTTGCAGAAGCCGACAACTTAGAAGATGAGAAACTGTGGTGCCCTGAGGGCACATCCACACACGTGAGTGAGCTTTAACATTTTCCAATTAACATCCCAGGTGTCGTTAAATCATTGTGTATAGTGTCAATTGGATAGTTACCTTGGACTGACTCCTGTTGTAGACTCAGGTTATTTTGTGTTAGAACTCTCTTGATAAATGTATTTTCTGCATATATTTTACATTAAACAAATTTTCCATTTTCTACACCCCAATGTTTTTTTTTTTGTTTGTTTTTAAGAAAGAAACAAAGAAAGAATCTGAATTCTCTGAGATAATAGCCCCCATTGTCCAGAACTTGGTAAGTGCTTTATTATTATTAATATTAATAATAATAATAATAATTCAGGTGGGGTGTAGAGGAATGTCTTCACAAAACAGCATGTAGAAAGTACACTGATAGTTTCAGTACATCATTTATTCTAATACAACTTGAACTTTTGAGTGTGAGAGCTGTGATGGTTCACTAGATCTCTCATCTAATCAGCTGCTGCAGCACCTTTTCAAGTCTTTTATTTGCCTCGAAGATGGTGCTGGAAGTCCGGGGATTAGCAACCACACCCTGGGTCAGTTCTACAGGCTCAAGTCCATCCAGAAACTCTAATCTTTCTAGGCTCTATCAGAGACACGTCTGTATTACCGGGAGATGATTAACAGCAGAGGTGAAGGGTGAGAAAGAGAATGGATGCCCATTCTTTCCTTATGCGTGTCTAATTGTTTATTTATCCAGCCCAGACTCGTTCTCACAAACGAAGAGGAGGCATCCCTTGCCTTGCAGATATCTCAGGCGCTGACCCAGGCTCTCCTGGCTTACAGACTGCGGAGTGTGTCACAGATTGAAAAGGTGAGTCGCATTAGTTGTCGTCAGTGTCTGCTGGCCTGTTCACCAAACCAGCTTCAGCCAGGCTTTCATTCTGCTCCTCTGCACTATCAGTCTGATATGCTGTTGTTATGTTTGCTTAGACTTCAGTAATGATAACAATGTTGATTGCTGTATGATGAGTCTGTCCCAGCTAAATTGTTGTATTACAGGGTTTAGTAAAGTTTCCGTAGGTTTCACCACTGAGTAAATGCTAGGTTTTTGTTGTAAAATTAGTTTCACTCAAGGTAAACATTTACAAGCTTTTTAAAATTTTCGTTTATCTCAGGGTTCTGACACTGGTAGCTTTTCTCAGCTGGTGAAGTTATTGCCAAAACTGGAGAACTCCAGCAGCAGCAGCAAAGCCAGAGAGAAGCTGAGCGAGGCCAAAAAGTGCACCCTGGAAAATTTCTCTCAGAAGTACAGGAGCTGGCGGGGAGAGGAGGAGGCAGCACCTACAGAGACGCCGCCGCCTCCGCAGTCAGAAACAAGCGAGTGGCGCGACAACTCGGTTGCCTGGGAAGGTTATAGGGCATACATGGACAAGTGGTACAGCTCGCAGTTCCCGTACACAGGGTGCAGCAATTTCAGCTATGGCGCCCAAGCACGACTGGCATCACCTGATGCCTACAGTGGATGGGGGGTTGGACTGCAGCAGAAAGTTGGGGGGCCTAAGCCGCCAGATCAAAACGTGGTAGCATTGTGGCAGGCTTCAGCCATATCTCCACCCCCTCCTCCAGCGAGCTCGTGCCTGAAGTGACAATAAATTATGCTGTTGTGTTTTTTTGGAGGACAGATAACCAGCTGACAGATAATATTGATGCTATGTAAAAATTCAGATAACAGACTATTTCATAGCAGATAACCAGGCGAGCTTAAAATGTTACTAAAGGATTAGCTTTATACCTTGTAATTATAGCTTCTTGCAGGTGGACAAACCTAGGGAAAAAAACTATAGATAGATACCGAATAATGCAAGAATCTTTAAAAACGGGAGTAAGTCTGTTCATAAAAGGAAAATAAAATGGATAAATCATGAAGTTTTGCTGCAAAATTTAAATGCGACTCCAAAAGGCTTTATACAAGATCAAAGCACATGGCATCAATTCTAGTCTCCTGTGTACATTTAATTAGAAATTATTAGTGCTGTAACTACTAACCCCTGGGTTTAACCAGATGACATCCCTCACAGGTACAATATACCTATCAATTGATATGCAACCCAGTAAATGGAAGTTAAAAAAAAAAAAAAAAAACAGGTAATAGGGAGAGGGGAAAGTTCCATCCCTTTAGAAACAAGGACGTGTTACTCTAATATTCAAAATTGGTTTAAGATCACAGTAAGTAGAGACCTATAGGTAAGCTGCTTCAAAGTATAACTTGGTTAATTAAGGCTTGTTTATATATCAATTCCAGGATAGAATGATTGAAGCTAGAAAAGTTCTTTGACACTAATGTCACATCAGTAGAGGTCATAACCCTAACCCTAATTTTCATTCAGATGTAAGGGCAGTCCTAAGTTTCTTTAAGGTTCCCCGCTCAGTTTGGCATACCAGGGTTTCCTCCAACATCTGAAAAGAGAGTTCTAATACAGATTCTGATAGGTTTGTTCACTGTCTCGGATGGACCCAACATTACTAGACATTAAGAAAACCTTTTACTAGTTGTGTATCATCCATGCGAAAGAAAAAAATTTCTATTTTTTAACAGTACTTACTTGTGCCCTATTGCTTCATCAATATTAGTAATCTAACTTTTCCCTTTTGGAACTTATCGAATGCTGCAGGATTCCGTGGTGAAGGATTTCTCATAACTACAGTCTACCCAATTATTTCCTTAGGGCTGTCATTTCAAATATGGTTAAGCAGATGACGGACATTTTCAGCACTATAACTTACACCAGTCGTTCATTGCTCGTTTCACAATGTTTTATCCTCCCCACACACAGTTACAAAATCAGCAGTAAATCCCTAAATAGTGGTTTTCTTGGAAAACTTTGTACGAATTAATTATCTTAGGCTCATACAGCATAAACAATAATTCTGTGCAGTCCATCTAAAATATATTGGAGATTGTAATGTGATGCTCAGGACCCACATGAACTTGCCTAAGACTTTTGTCCCCTTTCTTCATTATAGTTACACCATGCTTGTGCATCCCCTTATTTGTCTGTCTAAGTGAACATCCCACTCATACACAAATAAATCTGCAGTCTTTATTTTAAACAAAAACTTAATACCGTGACCATGAATCTGTGAAAGCCAACAAAATGTAAATCTGTCCATCTGCTGATCACTTTTTACTACTTTTCTTTAAACTTATACAAAAAAAAATTCAATCAACATGGTGACTTTGCTGGCCCAGCATTTACCATCTATCCACATGGTGACACTGCTGGTAAAACAAGAGCTACTATTTATCATGTAGCCTCAATAACTACTATATCTACCCACTGGGCTAACAAGTAGCCATGCTGGTTAGGCCGCACAGGTGTGTATAATTTAACCTACTGGAAACTGACTTTTACAGAAGCATCCCATTTATGTTGTCAGATGTTACAGCTCGCACAGCTTGAAAGTTCACAGAAATGAGCCATCGGTGGGCAGGTAGCCAGTCATGAGTCTTTTTTTGTGTGTGTGTGTGAAGAAAGCATCGCAAAACTAAAAACGGGAATCAAGATCTGTTACTGCAACTACATTAGAAAAAATCAGCAGCCAGTCGTCATGGTGATTGGGGGGGGTGTTCTCTATACTAGCACTTTTATTCTCCTGCTAGTATGTGTCCATCAAAATCTGGCAAGAGAGACCACCACTGAAACCCAGTCAAACTACAAAGACCAACGCTTCCTCTCTTTCTCAATAGATTGTATAATTCTCACCTGCCTTTGTTGCCCTGAGGTTATTCTGCTTCTGAAAGATCAGTGAAGCATCTTAAAAATGATTTAAATATCAGCAATATTTCTTTTTTGGGGCTCAAGAATTATAAAAGAAAGAAAGAAATTTGTTCTAAGCTAGTCCATCTGAAACGATGTAAGTGTTGTGCTGCTTGGCATTTGAAAACTCTCCGCCGTCTGGAGTTTAAGACATTAGTCAAATAAATATATCGTTGGTGTCTCTTAAAGAGTTGCATTGTTTTTTTTCCTTAAAACTGTAGAACAGAGTCACCTCTCAAAATGTATTTGTTCAATACAAAGGTTTGGGCAGGTGTGCAGCACACTAATCCACCAGGTATGAATCCCATCATACATGCAAAGGGCTAAAGATAAATCTTTGCCTCATTGAGCACATGCTCCTCTTACAATACAAAAAATGACAGCAAGAACAGAGCCTTATCTAGTTTTTGAATTTTCCTACTAAAAAAAAAAATGATATATAAATGTTAAATATTAATTCCTTGATGCTTTTGTCTCTTGGCCATTTTTTAATATGAACTTTTTAAAAATGACAGAACACATTACAAAAAAAAAAAAAAACAACTTTATCAATTGCACACATTTTCAGAATCCTATATTAATCCCTCAACAAAAATATTTTGATAAATGGTTAACACAAACAGCAGGAAGATGCTGGGGCCCCCCTCTCTTTGGGTGTTGTCAACTTCTGCACTTAGATGTTAAAATCTCATTCTTTCGACATTCCTGCAAAGGAGAAATGAGAAAAATCAGTCAAAACTTCTCAAATGTTTAACCCATTAATGACCAAGGGTTAAATTCATATCACTGGTTTGGGCAGGAAGGAAAATTAGAGAAAACGAAATCATGGATTTTAGAAGGCAGTTAAAGTGAAATAACTTTTTAAAGTAGTTAATATTTCTATTAAGTGGTTGTGGCATCATTAGTTTTGAAATGCATTTCTTTTAGCAAAAATTATGAAATAAATTGAATGATCATAAGAGAGACAAATTTACAATAGAAAAGATGTGAAAAGCTTAAATGGTGGGATTATAACAAGATTAGAAATTAAGATTACACCAAAGATTAAGTTAAATTAAAAATACATTAGCAGCACTGATTTTAATAAACTAGAATATTTTGCATGGCTTTTAAAGGATGATGCAGATAATTAGTTAATACAGTACAGGTGATTAAACCATAAGAAATGGTTGGGATATTAGTGGAAATGTCTATGTGGGATGGATTAAAATGTGTTTGTACATATGTCCTTCCTGCTCTTCCCAGTTGCTCAGGTAACAAGGGTAGAAACAGGACTAGTGAACAAACGGAACATTACAGTGATAGGTTAGTAGATATAAACTGTAGGAAAAAAGTATTTTTTAATATGTTGTAGAGATTTTTTGTTGGAATAAATAAAAAAAAAAACAAAACTAGATACCGTAAAATAGCGGAAATTTGTTACATAATTTAGTAATCTATAACAAGGATAAAGAAAACACTTTCAGGAAGATGAGGTGGCAGCAAAATAGATTAAAAGAATGCGATAATAAGTGTGATATCTAAGTATTTATTAACAAATTTTAGATAAGCAAGAAAGAGAGCAAATTAATTAAACTAGCATTTTAAACAGCTAATAGAGAGATCTAAAGGAAGAAGCAGATTGTTTAGGAAATGATAAGCAAAATAAAATTAAAATTACAAATTTAAAAGATATGCTAGATGTCCTGTTAGAACAATAGTGGTGATATAGCAATTACCAAAACAAGAAATATATATAAACTAAAGCAGTTAGGTGGTACAAAAATTAAAGACAAAGAAAGGTAAGTCAGCCCAGTTATGATGATTTATTAAAAATAGAATAAGCATAAAATGTGCTGTGAGGTAAGAAAAGATGTACCCGACACAATTGAAAGCTACATTTAGCTAATTATTTGGTATATTGTGCCACCAAAAAAACAAACAAACAGAAAATACATCTGCACAGTATAATTTTCAGCAGATTAGGCTACTGCGGAAGATATAAAGTAAATGTCAAAGTCCATGCAAGATTCAAGGTAATAAAGAACATTTTGCAATGGCGGCCTGAAGCAATGGATTAAGATCTGAAAGATGAACTGGCCACTCCATACGAACGATTGCCTTCTGTTCCAGATACTAGTCAACTATCTGGACAGGCATTATCATCCACCAGAATAAAATTACCTCCAGTAAATGTAAAGGGTTTCATCCTCATACCATAAACCTGTCTTTGGGCCATTCTATTAGAATTTCCATAACAGATTAAGTTGCCCAATTTCTTCAAGAGACTTCACGTTAATTATCAGCTAAAGACCAAAACCCAGTCTCTGGCTTTAGTTTCAAATTTAGCAAGTATTCATTGTAGACCAAACTACATTTACAAGCACATTAGCTGTGGATATTTAAAACTTAAAACATCTTTAAAATACATTTTAATTAGATTGCACCAAAGGTGTGTTGTATAAACAACTAATATACTTTATATGTAAAAGAAAACAAAAAGTCAGTAATTGCTCAATGTTCAGTTGTCATGTGCCAGTATGCAGAAGACATTAAGTCACAGGGATGCAATGGGATTTTGTATGATAACATGGCCCAAATTTTGCCAATTTTTCCATCAGATCTGCGAGAGGTTTGGGAATCAAAGTACACTCTCAGACATGTTCAATTTGAATTATGTAACAGCCCCTAGGTGCCCAGGGAAAAACCCTTAGCTGCTTCTCTCTCTTTGGAAGTGTAACAAGTGCATAAGATGATTATTGAGAATCAATATGCATGCAACTGAATTCAGATGTCCATTGAGCACCAGGTGAGTCTGGCTTCCCAAATCGTTGCCCACACTATTACACTGAACCATCACTGTTGAACTGTAGGTTGCAAGCAGGTCTCCTGAAATGTGGACTGGCCTTTCTCCACACCAATGTGTCAACTTATGACACCAAGGCTAGTTGGCAAACAGCAGACCCATCCAGAATGCCATGAGTTTCTATTGTTTTTTCCCCATGCAATTCTGGATTTTATAAGGATTTTCGCTGAACCACACATCCATTATGGCGTGTCTGGAAGCCTTGGATTGGACCTCCTTGCTTGGCAAACAAGAGCTCTTCTGGTTCATATAGCTGCTTTTTCGTTTGCCTGACAAAAATCAACAATGATTTTACGCCCTGTCATATTTGAGAGTTCAGGATTCTGCATGCTCTGCCACTCACTCTGATCCAATTGCCCAATCATGTGACCTTATGTAAATTGTGATATATCACATGATGCCACCACAATCAGTTGTACACAAGACTACTCAAAATACATAGCAGAAGTGAGCGACCAAACTTATTTCAGTGTTAATCCACATTTTTTTTAAAATCTTTCATCGCAGTAGGCTACTATAAATGTAAGCATAAAGGGAGGCAACCCTCATTTACTTATTACTCGTTATGGTTTACAGCGATTAAAAAAACAAGATGCTCCCCTCTAACACCACGGAATACTCCCAACTTTAGTGAAAAGAAATTTCAAGCAAAAAAGCAACAAGAAAAGACAACAAAACTATGAATTAATAACTCATGCAGATGAGCAAGAGAAGCTATGCCTAAAAAAAGTCAGTCAACAAGCAAAGACAAGGCAATTAAGTCTCCGTATGACGTTTTGGAGGCCTAACTCATCAGAGCTGCCACTTGGCCGACTAAAGACTTGTGAAAATCTCCCTTACCTCCTGAAACTCTTTGATGTTTTTAAAGTACAGCCGCTGTTTCTCCACCAGCTCAAGATATTGGTCACTCAGCTGGTCTCGTTTTATCTTCTCCTCTTGTTTTTTCTTATCAACCTTAAAAACAGAAAAGAAAATTTTAAAACGTCACAAATAACCTTATATAATTTTAAAGGAAATTCTTACTTTCAACAACTCGAATCATACTCATTACTGAAACATACCAGGTCTTCTGACACATTAGTAACTTTCTATCAGCCATCATAGATCCTAAAACCTTTGATACTGGAAATAGGAGTCGTGCAGCCATGGTCACAATAATTGTAAACTGTTGTTGTGACCCTGATCCACTATAATCCATCCTTGTTTAATTTGAGAAATGTTTTCTTATCCTTTACCAGCACACATCGCTTTAATGAAACACAAACAAAAGCATGCCATCTATTGACAATTATTCACGATAAAAGGTTGTTGTTCATAACACTGTCCGATATCACTTTTACTCAAGTCTCCGTGATGCCTGTCTTATGCAATAACTATGATGGAGTGTCTATTCATCAATCAGTGGCTTGGGACTGTCCTTGGATATTAGATAATAGGTGAACTGCTGACTGGTGACCATCATGCAATGGTTTCGGCGCTTTCCTCTCCTATGATGGTTTTTTTTTTTTTTTACAACAGAACACGGAAGCATCTAAACGACTGGGTCCTTGGTCCATGCTTTCTGTCCAGTGAGAGTGATCCTTTGTTAGGTAAAGTCAGTTCACCATTAGTATGTTTTGTCAGCTTCAAGTTTTTCAGATCCCTGTCTATCAGTTTCAGATTTTGTGCCGATGCTTGGATAATGATGAACACAATCAGAGTAAAATTGAGTGGTGATGCAGCTCTATAGGCCACAATCACAAAATCATACTTTTTTATTTAACAGATACCGCTGAGTGTACATAGATTTTAAAGCAATAATTATTGCCAGTGAGTCTGTTTTGGTCAGTTGCATCATCTTGATGTATCATAGTAATAATCCACTATGTACGTATAGCAATTTTTCCCATTCAAACAGGTCTGTGGTGACTGTCTGCCATGCATGGTCTAAGAACTTAAACAACATTAGCATCTCTCATCATTTTCTGGCTGATTGTTTTGGCATGTATACTGCAATCCTTAACAAGATCTGCTGTGTAGAAATTCTGAGCCACTGCAGTTCTTTTGGTTTGTTCCTGCATTTGCTATTACCAAGCTGGCCATCATGTCCTCCTAAGCCTAGACATCAAATGTGTGATCTGAGATCTGTTTCAACAAAAAATACTCAAGACAGTTCTTCAAGCCCATGATGTATTTTCTCCAAGACATGTACTATATTGTAGCCATCTCTCATTTGTCTTGGTCCAATGTTTTAGCACCTAAATATACTATCAGAGCTTTCTGGTCTGCTTCAAGGGTAACACGAATACCAGAAACATACTGCACAAAATGATCCAAATAGTGTGATAAACTTTGTCAGATTTTGTGATTCCTCTGATAGTCTACACTGCCAGGATCCCCGAGTTTGTACTATAATGTCACATGCTGTCTCAAGAACCCTTTGGTAACTTCACCTTAATAATGTCTCTGGGATAATGGTGAAATCTGCTCCAGTGTCTAACTTGAACTTTATCGGCATGCCTTGTACAAATAACTACACTTTTAACAGTTGGTTCATATGAAAATTCTGAGTTGTTTCTGTTGCAAACTTCATCCGTAAACTTCCTCGTTTCACAACATTTACTACAGCAGCCTGTCTCGCAACATTCATGGTACTTACAATTTTTAACCAAGCAGTCCAGCTTTGTGTGATGCCATCCACCACTTCTACATTTCAACTTCTGGTCTTTGCACTCAGAAGGTATCTTGGCTTTTTTAGCACCTTGACAGCCAAATTGTTCTCTTTGTCCCTCATTATCCACTGAGCTTTCTTATTAACCTCGAATTGCATAACCATCTGTGCAGCTTGCTCGAGGAATAAGCTGGCTCCACTCTGAACAGCCTGAAAGACGCTGACCACTATTCTGTTGCATGTTAATTCATCAAGCAGAATGCCATGCATTGCAGACTTGACTTTTTTCTTAAAAAAAAAAACTATTTTAAATGAAAATTAAGTCAAGACTGACTTACTGACAACATACCACTTTTAGAATTAATAACTTGAGTTATTATAGCAAATACAAAATCACCTCTCAAAACAATTCCATATTGTTAGACATATATTTTAGGAAGATTTCAGGGCAACTAAATTCTCATTTAAGCACATGCTATGTACACATTCTCACTATGAGACAAGATATCAGTTAATATATATACAAAGGTGACGCATGGTTTTAGCTGTCATTTTCCAGTGAAAACAAACAATAAATGGATCCAATCATTGGTGAATTTTCAGACTTCATTAATCCCACCAAAAGAAGAGTAAATTGCAATGATACTTCATGTACAACTCCCAGAAAAGATGGACACAAACTTCTAGTTTTGGTGCAAGATAAACAGCTTCAGCTCCAGAAAAACAAATGTATCTTACTGAAATATACATATTTCAGGGGTGACTATGTATATATTGGACACTTAGGTAAATAGATGACCAATCTGCACTATCAACATGCTAAAAAAAAAAGAGGCAACAGTTATTTTTCTATTTATGCATTTACCTGAGGTTACCTGTTTGCAGCATGCCAAAGATCCTGACATTTCTCATAGATCTGGAGCCAATATTATTGTGAATGACTGAAACTTGAGTCTGTAGGTTCTCAAATGGTTGTACAGATGCCTTTTCAATTAATCAGTGTGCAGACTCATGAGCATGAACATCTGCCAGGGTCAGGAGAAACAGTTGGCAACTCCTGAACACCAGAGCTTGTTTAACAGATTAAGCATGTCAGTGCACACACACACACACACACCCTGGAAATCTACCTCTTTATGTTGGGGTGATAGGTACCAAACTCACCTTAATTCGGTTCTGCGTGACCACGTCCACTATCTGCTCCAGCTGCCGTAGGAACTGCTCCTTCGTGGATGAAGATGACATAGCCCTACAATGAAGGAGGTGCTTGAGGAAAGAAAAGCTTGATACAAAGAACAAATGCTGCATACGCATTCTGACACTGGTCCAGATGAAGTCAGACCCTGATCTAAGAGCTCTACTTGTCTTTTTTGAGGTGTTCTATATGGATTATGACTATGATTTAAACAAAAACTGCATTCTATAAACAGACCAATTGAACATACATTAATTGGTATATTAATGATAAAAAGCAATTAAATACACATTCTACCTTAAAAAAACAACCAAACTTCAATTTAGCTCACAAGATATTTAAGGTGTATTTTTCAATAATCTCCAAGTCTGGTTTCTTTCTTTTACAGTCTATTTAGCTTAATGTTCTCTATTGATTTATTTATCACTTATCATGTGGCTATTTAAAGATGTAATGTAATTTGTAATTTCTCAGAAAATATCTGTAAAATGTATATTGGCATTTTTTAAATATCTAAGTAATAGTTGTGCAGAATATTTACCTGCACAATCTTTATACAGGAAAAATAATGGATCTCAGCCTGACTAAAACACCTTTTAGGACAGACAAAACACTTAAGCAGGATGCAATAAGAACACAGTGTGGTACTGCTGAAGTTTTTCATTTTAAGGTAGAAATTTCTCTTCTTTCTCTACTTAAAAAGAGAAAAATATCCAAGACAGGTAATTAGCAATGCAGGGATAATAAAATACTCACTGGGAAAAGTTGTCGTATATGGAATTCAAAAGATTAACCTGAAATATACATTAAACTTATTAAACTTCATTGAAAAAAGCAAGCAACTGAAACTCTGCCTAGTTTAAGCATCTTAATAAAAAGCCATAACAAGTTTAAAGTGATAACGTGTGTGCCTCAAAAATTGAGTTTCTAATTTGTTTCTAGGCGAAAGAGTTATTAATCTTATCATTAACTTGGTCTTGTGTGCAGTGAATAACCAAATCGTACACCAATTCACCAAGTCATTTTAAATAAGTGTTTCGGTGAAGATCACTGTCCGGAATAAGTTTGTTTGTTAAGGTGACCATCCGCTCGCTTGGTTGGCAGGTAACAGGTATTGTAATTCAAGGTTTGGACCGTGGAAACTCTGAATACTGGCACATGAAGATATTCACTCAGTAAAAATTCTACTTTGTTTACCCAGCTTACAAGAAGATAATGGGGGAGCGGGCCTAGAAATTAAAGAAGAAACATCGAACATAGTTTAAAAAACAAGGTGGCAAGATGCAGGTGCCGTTACCAACTACTCTCTTTTCCCATCCACCTCTGACAGGCTCGCTAAACAATTAGCCAAAAAACAACAACACTAAGTTAGACATCTAACTTGGAACACTCACTTCTTTATTCAGGTGCAATTTCTTATCATCCAGGGTGTTGTACAGTGTGTAGAACTGTTTTGTTTCCTTGTACTTTGCACCAACTAAAAAAAAAAAAAAAACAATGAAAAAACAATTCTCAGTAAAGTTCAGGGCCCAAGTCTACCATCTACAGTACCATCATGCATCAGTGTCCCTATAATTACTTTAGATGCTGGAAAAAGCGATTGAAGTAATCCGGGCTAATCAATTACCTAGACAGATGCTAGCAAAAACCAGCCAGGCTGAGTCTCCAACGTGCACCAGCCCAAGACTATCTTGATATTACTGATTATGTTGAACAAAACCCCAAACACTACGTACTTATCTCGATCGAAATGGATTGATGTATATTGCTTTTAAGAAAAAAAAAAAAAAAAAAACATATGTCATTTCAGTTTCCCCTCCCACCGATAGCTAGAACTAATAATCGCACTTTGGTGACATTTCTGCCATCATCACAAGCTGGTGTGGACAGCACCAATTTTTGTAGTACACTAAGAATAGTCTTCAAGACAGACTCTGAGGAAATAATCGCCTAGATGTAGGTTTATTAGTTAATTTTATTACTAATAAAAAGATGGTTGAGGGAGGACTCAAAATCCCTCTTATCTTCACTACCACCTACCCTGGTTGTAAAGTTCGATAAATCTACGCTGGTATTGGCTCAGCTCTGCCCTGGAAGGAACTTCATCAATTTTGCGTTGTAAGATAGCAATTTCTCTGTTCTTTTTTGCCTTAAAAGGAAAAGAAAAGAAAAGGACTAACCCTGATTTCTTTTAGACAGTTTTCTTCTCTCTTTAAAAGCTACAAATGATTGTAACTAGAAGATTGCCTCGAAAGAACAGTGGGAGAAATGATCGGTGAAGGAAACAAAGACTAGAACAATCTCAGCACCACAACAGCTCTCAAGAGGTGATGCTCAGCACCTGGCTATTTCCACGCAGACTTATTATACAGACAGAAAGAAAACCAGTCTGTTTTTTCATCTACCATAAAAGAAAAAAGTATTCAGAGAACTTTTTTTTCTTCTCTTTCTTTCCTAGTTTGAAGTTTGGCAAAGCTAGAAGACAGAATAGTTTTAATTTATTTCCCAGGTTGGATGAACTGTGCAAATAAAGATGACGACTTCACTTGATGCGTTTAAAGCCAAAATTTTGTTGGAATCTTCCGTACTGCAAAAACAAAAACTTACTTTTAATTTGGAGATAACATAGAATAATTTATAACTAATGTCTGTGTTTATTTAAAACCCATCCACAGCAAGTGTTTGAAAAAATTAAATGCAAGAAACAAACATTTATAAGAGAATGCAATAGCATAATCAAAAAGTATTATTATTATTATTTTTCTTAATACTGAGAATTTCCCCTTAAATGCTAAAGAGGTTCACTTATAATCTCAGTTGTGCATTGGCTATTACCATTTTGCTAAAGCAGAGGATTTTCCTCAAAATCCTGTTACAAACTGTACTCAACCTAACAGGTTGCATGAACCGAATGAATTCTTTGTTCCTTGTGTAATGCCTTCAACTTTCATTATCAAAAGCGCAATCCCACAATTTAAAAGAAAGGGGAGATAATCGTACCTTTAGAGTTGTTGCTCTTTTAGAACTAGATTCATGACTCAGTTGCAAAAGTAAAACAAACAAATAAATCAGGGAATAAGAAAAAATAAAACTTTACCAACAATAATCTAATTTTTTGCAACTTTCCTTTGTCGGCTTGATATTGTTTTTCGATCACGGACATCCGCTCCTGAAATGTAGCAACATGAAGTGAAAAACCACAGAACACACCAGAAATAACAGAAAACAACAACAAAAAACCTTTCTAACTCAACAGTTTCAAACAGCCTGTCCCAAAGACACAAACACCAGTAATTATGTTTGTAGGGTTGGTTAAATGAAGGAAAACCAGTTCGTTAAGTGAAGTGTCGAAGTAGAAATTAACACACATCCTTTTAGTGTAACCTTAAAAAAAATAAGCTTAAAACAATTGTCTAATTCAGTTAACACGGGTTTATAATTAATCGACTGCCCACACGAGAACTGTTTTTACAACAGCAAGGATTGAAGACAACTAAATGATGTTACATTATAATCAATCGCCACCAAACATACTTGAAACAACTCTCTACCTTATCATCGGAATCTCCGTCAGTTTCAGCTTTCAATTTCTCCACATTGTCAGTTAATCTGGTCTTTTCTTCCTGTTAAAATCAAATCAAGAAACCTTTTCAATGCACAAATATTTCCCAAGAATCAACTTTGCAATGAAAGTAAATATATATATATATATTTTTTTTTTTTTTAATTGCTGGAAGACAGGTACTAATCCTGTTTTTTTTCATTATGCTGCCATTCACTGGCTGCTGAAGATGCCTTCATTCAAAAAAATGTATTTAAAAAAGCTATAGATCAACAGATGCTAGACCATTTATACTAAAGTTAAGAAACAGGACAGTAGTAAAATCACGCAAGCAAAATGTTCTAAACCCATTTTAACATCTTTCCACCCATTAAATGGCAGATGGCCTTTTGGGTGCTAAGATTTAAAAACTTAAATTTAGAAATATACGAGAACAGTAAAATGCATATATCAAGGTTGGGTGATTATTAAAACAAAGTTTGATTTGAATCATGCAGCCTTTTCTTCTTTTCTTTTCAACATGTGGCAGCAGGGCCTTACAGCTTTAAAATATTAAATAATACATTTTGTCACTTGAGATTTTGGAGGCGGTGGCTGAAATAACTTTTTTTTTTTAAAAAGCATGGGATGTGAAGGTGTGAACTCTCTCTCTCCTATAGATACCTTGCAATGGGCTTTGAACTGTTGCTCCTGTTTTTTCAAGTTCTCGTTCATGGCAACCAGCATTCTCAAGGATTCCAAGATGCTTTAGAAAAAATAAAAAAAAAAGAATACAGAAAAACACCTCCACTGATTAAAGAATACCTGCAGGTTGATTTATAGGTAGACCATCATCTTCCCTACACAACATACTCCAAAAATATACAGAAAACAAAAAAAAACCCACTGTAAATTGCTTTATTCTACTTGACAAGTGATACATTTAAAAAACAAACAAATATTTTTTCTTTAATGAAGATAACCCATGACTTTTATTACAATGTTTCCAACAACAAACCATTAAAAGTTTGATGAGCCATGCATCAGAACATCTAAACCATTGTGATATTGATATCACTTCAGCATTTTTTTTTTGCTTAATTATCGACCCAACGAGTTATTTCTGCAAATATTGTGTTAGTTCACACCAAAAGTATGATTTTACTGTTATCGTCTGATACAGTTTCCTACCACTGATTGGATGAAATGCAAAACTGTGCTAAATATTTACTACCAATCACACGTGTCCGTGTTAGTCGAAAGAACAAGAAATAGCTTTTCTATCAGCGTAATTCCCCTGCTGGAATGTTGATTTTTTACATATTTTACACGTCAGTTTATGTTTGTACTTCCATCATGCCTAAACTTTTGTCCACTACTGTATGTACATGTGTAAGTGTGTGTGTACATATATATATATATATATGTACACACACATATATACAGAGCACAAAACAAAAGTCTAGAAATATTGCAGTACTGGAGTTGAGGATAAATTTTATAAAATAACTATCTAGTAAGACTACCATCTGGTGTTATCAACGCATAGGAAACATGACAGCACACAGACCACTCACCCCATTTGTGTGGCCAGTATATTAAATATTTCAGCATGAAATCAAATTTCGCATTATATTTATTTATTCTAAAAAAAAATGCAAGCAATTGTACAAATCCATTTAGAGTCATGGATTTTTCAGACCTAAAAAAAACTATTTTTTGTAACCATTTAGGATGTAGGTTCCATCTATATAACAGGAGGATTGGCAGGTTAGAAGTTGTGGAATCTACTTTTCATATTAAAAATTAAAACAAACAAGAATAATTCCTCTGCTCCTCCATTACTAATGTAAAATGTTGCATCTGTTTCTATCTTAAAATATATTAAAAACAAAAGAAAACCAGCAATCTACTGTGCTGGCTAAAATTACTGCATCAACTGAAATAATTTTGCTACTCCTTTGTTTCAGGTATACAGCTGAACATCATTTTGTTTAGTATTATTGCAGGCTGATGATACTCTTTAGCCAAAACAATATTTTGAATTTATTATCCTTTATACTTCATTAGTTAGTTCTGTTATCATTACTAAGCTGTTGAAAAACATCTGAACTAACCTCCTACTTCCAATACTTTCGCAAGTGTATTTCAAACTCTCCCACATTTATTATGAGATCTGCTTTTGTACAGAACAGCAATATTACAGTAGATCTGTCCAGTGACCATGACTCCATTAATAATTAATTTACTGGAGCTGATTAGGTCAAAACGATAATTACTGTCTTCCAAAACAGTCTCTTGTAATTTTGCTTCATTGTATTAAAAAAAATAATCTGATAATTAGCACGGACCTGAGAATAAATACAAAATATCTCATTTTACACCATAGATAAATAACCACAAATGTAAGTGCATCCTTTTCTTTACATGTACCCATTAACCCATAATTTAAAAAAAAAAGGAAAACACTTGACATTCACCCAGTGAGAAATTAGAAACCAACCAACTCACCTTTGATTTCCTAATGACTCCAATTCTCCTAAATTTTCAATCTCAGATTCTAACAGTTTGCCTTGATCCTGTATCTGAAATTAAAACTTTTATTACATAATCAGTTTATCTACAAACAAATGGCTTGCAAATTTTTTTTTCTTCTATAGAAATGTTAAGGAAGAATCTGCCCCTTAATCTCCAAGATTTTGTACAGTGATATCTAGACTGGTTTATTGAATTTTCAGTGTCTTCGGTATGGGTTGGTTTCCTCCTCCTTAGAAGTGCTGTGGTTAAATCTGAGTAAGAAGATGCTTGCTCAAAGTCATTAAGAAAGAAAGAAAATGGTTTAAAAAGCACTAGAAATAACATCAGTCAAGGACCCTTTTTTTTTGTAATTCTTAAGCTCCATTCATAATTAAGAAGAGTATATTACAATTAAATGCAATTATCTAAAAATTGTTTTTAAATTGATGTACTTACTGTTTATAGAAAGGAACCAGGTTATAACCAAATTAAATCAATTCTTCCAACTTTCTCAGTGCTAAACACAATTATGAGCATTTTATACAAAAATAGTTATCTGACTTTTTAACACTTCAGTTTATGAAAATGCATCTTTCAAGAATATAGAAATCATCGGTCACTGTTATCACTTGAAGCTTGTGTTTTTTTTTTCAATCAAAATATTCACCTTTTGCGCAACTAAATGCTGCACACATTTTGAACATCCTCTTCAGTAACTTTACAAAATATTGGCTTCTAAGCCGCCGCCCTCATTTCCTCTTGTTCTGTAGCTGACTGACTTTGGTTGTCCCTGTTATCCGTGACTCTCCAAACAAGTTCCGATCTAGCGGATGAGGGAGGAGTCAAACTATCACCGTGAGAAGTTCATCCTATTCTTTTCTAACGAGGCGACAAGTTTCTGCAGTATAAACTCATCACTGATCAAATAATTCCCTGTTGGAATTATGGATATTGCAGAAAAATTGAAATTGGGTTTCTCAGAAATGTGAGAATCCCATCAATTTTATCAAGTAATCAACTGAATAACCAGTTAAACAGCTCCATACTTTCCAAGCCGTACTTAATACTCCGTTGTCTTTCATCTAGCATACTGTTATCAATTTTAAAACAAGTTTCAAACCTGCTCTTACCTAGCCACGGTACATTGTTTGCACCATTGTTACAAAGTGTCATTCTAATGTTGTTCAGCCAACTTGCAACTTTTTCTTGTTACCATGTCTAAGCAAGGCCTTCCTAGCTGCTATTCAGCCAATCAATCCAACTTCTCTAAACTGCATTTTGGTGGTATAAGCGGTTGTATGTACACCCTGCATAACTCCAGTTTTCCACTGGGAGCAACCGAGGAATAATGAATAATCTTGTCTTGTATGCATATTTGGTCTTTAGGTGGCATTTTTAACTTCCAGACAAAGAAACAGCAATTACCAATACTGAGGTCCATTATCATACCAGAGCACAGAATCACCTGCCATTTCATCCAATCAGTGGCAGGAAGCTGTATCAGATGATAACAGTAAAATTATACTTTTGGTATGAATTAACACAATATTCACAGAAATAACTCATTGAGTCCATAATTGAGCAAAAAAGCTGAAGTGACATCAACATCACAATGGTTCTGATGTTCTGATGCATGGCTCATCAAACCTTTTTTTTTTCTTTTTTTTGCTGGAATAATGAATTTTTATTAGTATTAATGTGTTGAAAATGCAGAATGCTTTTCATATGGTGAAATGTTATAAATGCCAGTATACGTACACACACACACATTAATATCTGTATCTCTGCTGCCAAAAGTTTGTTTTGTATTCAAAAGATCGATATGGTCCACCTAAGGAATTTTAATTAATGGATGTGGTTCACCATTATAACAGATCTGCATATTGACAGGAAAGATCGCCTTTCAAGCTGCTGCCTAAGGAATTTTAATTAATGGATGTGGTTCACCATTATAACAGATCTGCATATTGACAGGAAAGATCGGCCTTCTTACCTCTCTTAGCGTATCCTGCATTTTCAGGTAAGTTTTGTGAAACTCTGAGTGTTTGGTGGATATCTGGAAAACACAACCATAAGACAATTTATCAAATCTGGTAAAAAGTAAAAATATATAATAACACTGGTCAACAAAATTAAATGTATTATACTCATTATGAATGCAAACCAACTTTTTTAGACTAATTTTTCATGCTGATTTCAAAATTTCACTCCATTTGTATGCAGCACGTATCAGTTTTTCAGTAGATATATGCAAATATTTACATATTTGTATATATGAAATCATTAACGTAATAAATAAGGACATATTATTTTTAGAAAGTAAATGAGTTTATTGAGTTAAAAATCATCACTATCATTCTACAAAGAGTGAATACACAAAAAATGGGTCAGACAAAACAGACAAAGTTAGAACAACAGAGTTAGAAACATTGTGATTTGGATTTCCTGCAGTATTCCTGATCTGGTTGATCACGGTAAAGTGTCCAGCAGTAGTCAGCCAGCATACTGTCATTCCAGAAGCCTTGGTACCATTTCTCCATAGCACTAATGTCCTGGTGAAATCTTTCACCATGTTCATCAGACACTGCTCCAAGGTTATCTGCGAAGAAATCCAGATGGGAGTCCAAGAAGTGAACTTTCAGTGACATGCTACAACCCATTGTTGAGTAACATTTCAGAAGATTCGTGATGCCATCCTTGTAGTCCATTGCCTTCTTGTTGCCCAAGAAATTCTCACAGATCCAATTGAAAGCATTCCAGGCAGGCAGTTCCAGTTCATCCAGTGTTGTCTTGAAGTTGACATCTTTGAGTACTTCTCTAATTTGGAGTCTGACAAAGATACCCTCTTTCAACTTCGCCTGTGAGATTTTGGGAAACTTTTCTACAATATACTCAAACCCTCTGGCATTTCTCTTCCCTAGCATCTTTACAAACTGTTTCATCAGTCCAAGCTTTATGTGCAAAGGAGGCAATAGGACATTACGTGGATCTACAAGATGTGTATTCTTGACGCTAGACAGTCCTGGCTGGTATGATGTTCTTGTCTGCCAGTTTGATTCCGAATAATGTCTGTCAGTTGCCCGACTATCCCATAGACACAAGAAACAACAGTATTTTGTGAAACCTGACTGCATTCCCATTAACATTCCAATGACTTTTAAATCTCCACATATTTTCCATGAGTATCTTTCATAGGCAATGGCATGAAGTAAAAGTTCCATATTCTCATGATCTTTTGGCTCCCTCCATATCATTGGAATGGCAAAAGGCATGGACTTCTTCCTCTTATTGAACCAGTCACATAAGCCATTTCAGCAAGCTGAGCAGATAAAATGTGGTGCCCATAACTTGTCCTGATCTCCAAGAGGACAGTCAAAGTATAGCTTATAAATCTTCTTGATCTCTGGTGTTATTGTACGTTTTTGAGCTTTCACAATAAATTGTCCACAGACATAACAAAACACATCAGGAGGATTTCTACACTGTCTTGACATTGTTAACACTGTAAAACAAGTAAGGAAATAGATACAAACGGTTATACTTATATTTGATTTTAGATGATGAAATATTTCATCAGACCAATTATGACTGGACAATTTGAGATGCTGAAATACCTATTTCATCAGACAAAACTTGATTGGTTAATTTAAGATGATGAAATATTGCATCTGAACTATGCAGCAATGAATAATGTAGTTTATTTTAAAGGTATGTTTCCATGATGTAAATGAAATACATGCATACACGTCATTAATTGGAATTTCTATATAATGCATGAGCTAAAACCAAAAAACTTTCTCATCTTGAAAACTGTACGTGATGTCAAAAAACTAATTGTATATTTGAAATCAGCATTAAAAACTACACTAAGTACACCTTGACATATGCTTGATGAAAAATACTTGTTGACCAGTGTAATCAATTTATATTTGACTTTTACAACACCAACGTTGAATCTTGGATACTCTTCAAAAGTAGGGACTGGTAATTTTCAAGAAGGAATTCAAACAAATAAAGGATTAATATTCTGATTATAGGTAAGAGAAGTTGATAACCACTAGAAAGTACACAAAACAATGGTTTAAAAAGAAATTTAAACCAGGAGCAGCAAGACCAAGAAAACTCTTCTCCACTGTTAATCATCAGTCTAAATTGGGTAAAACACCAACTCACCTCCTCCAACTTAGATTTCTGCTGCTGAATTTGCTTGTTCAAAGAAGCCACCAGTCTTTTGTGATGCTGCAGCCCACCCACTCTTTCACTCTTCTCCATCTGTCCAAGTTCAGCTTGCTGGAAGAGATATATAATTAGCATACGTTATCTACTTCCCTTTTAAAACACCCACTCCTAAACTTGCAAACTCTGGATGTATACTGCATCACTGAAATCAGTCATCCTGGTAAAACAAGGTCTAGATCAGGTGCAAATCAATATGGATTGTTTAACTGGCTTCAACAATCCTATGTACTTCACCTGAACCAGATGGTTTTAATTCTGAAATTCCCTTTTCATCTTCACCTTGGTTTAAAAGAAAAATTTAAGTAAAACGTTACGAGTATCTTCCTTTTGATCATTCTTTTTATTGATATACACTGGCAGCCACAGCCAAAAACTCACCTATGAAACATCCAACTTTTCAATTTTATAATGAAGTACCATAAACCGGTTTAGAAAGGGAGTGAGTGGTGCAGAATTCACGTGGTCTAGCTGCCATGTTAGCTAATTATGCAAACTCAAAGATAATATATTTACTGAATAAGGGGTTACATGTGTTTCTTTTCTTTTTCTAGCACCTGTGATGAATGTTTTATTGTTCCAGGCCCAAAACAGTTTCCTTGATTCAGGTTTAAATGTGGTGTACACCTGTAGAAAAGTCTGCACGAGGCAAAGATTTGAAAAAAAAAAATGGAAATAGTAAGCCAGGTATGCATGCAAGCCTTTTCATTGGTTTGCACTCCCAAGTACATCACGAGACTGTCGTTTAATGTAACAGAGAAAAGTCGAACATCCAATTCGCTAAAACATCGCCCATTAGTTGTGAATATTGAGCAGAGAGATCTTGGGTATGTTGCGCACCCATTTCTAAAGACACAGCAAATTCCAAATTCCGTGCTTTATTGAAAAATGTTTGACGATGCTTCAGCCACCAAATCAGCCAATTCATTGCGAAAGGATCATCAGAGACCTGCATGCAACATCAGCTTGCAGCTGCTATCCAAGCTTGAGGCAGCGACAATGCTTTAGATGGAAAAAAGGAAAAGATTTGCACTCTTATCCCTTACAAAATACCACATTTTAAAGAGACTACAGCTTGTGTGTAGCGTAGCAAACCACTTACTTTGTCCGCATACTCTGAAGCTATCTGGTGAATCTCAGCAGACTGCATGCCCACTATGGAGCCAACAGCACTTGCAGATAACTTGCCCTGCATGCAAACAACAGAGGTCACAGTAGCTGCGAGGAAGGAGACAGAAACACAGGCACTGTGAAGTGAAGTTGGCATTCAATCAAAACAAACAAACCAAACAGGAGCAAAGCACTGATACACAGCCACCTTTAAGACGGAATCTGTGAAACCATATCCAATGTCTCGTAAGTAACGTTATCTAATAAACATAACAGCATAAACCTGAAAACAAAAAAAAACAAAACAGCTGAACGTTACATTTACATTCAAAACACCATGCTTTTTCACCCTTTATAAAAAGGGGGGGAGCAGACTTTCACTAACTCATTGCTACAAAAGAACACTCGCATAACAGGCATGAATGATCTCCAATTTTTTCTAGTTTTAGTTTTTTTTTTTAAATTTATTTTCTTAAAATTACCTGCCCTACACAATAGACTCTACAAATATGTAACACAATTTCTAGTTCCATGAATTCAATTAGTTTGTATTTCAATTGTTTTCTAACAAATTATGAGCATCAATAACAACTTTCTGACTCAGTGCTTTAATTCTTACAAACTTTAACTAAGATGTAGGCCCACTCAATCTCCGAGTTCAGCCCAGACTGATCTAAGTTACAATTCATGAGTATTTAAAGTCCATTTAATCAGAGAATTTTTGTTTTTCTTTATAAAACTAAAGCATTTCTGTTGAGCTGTCAGAATTATATATTACTTTCCAAATACTACCATCAAACTAAATTAACCCAAGGTGCCAATATTTGGGAAATTTTCAGGATCACGTGGGTCCCACCAATTCAGGGAGAAATATAACCCCTCCCTAGAGATATTTTTAATACTTTTCAGGCACAATGAGCGGGGAAAACTAAAAGACTGACACAACTGCTGGGATGTAAGCATCGTCTGGCCCAGGAAGTGTTCCCCTTCAACAAGCACGATATATCACCACTATGAGGTAAAACTCTGTGAATCAGAGAAAGTCTAGAGAGAGCAGACAACGTACCAACCTAAGACAGACAGACTTTGGATTAACGAAAGTGGTTCAGTTTTAGATGACAGATATATCTGTACACTCTTACAATGTAATAATTCAAACAAACAACTTATTTTTTAAGATTAATTTATCGTGTGCAGTGAGAACTGGTTTTAGTAATTCCTTCTAAGACCATTTTGTTTTTACAGATGTTCAGATTTAGGTTTTATAAAGAATGCTTAAGTGATTATCTTTAGCAAAACAAACACCAGAATTTACATTAAAAGAAACACTGGAAAACTGAGCCTCATTTAGATATGTTAAGCAAGCGGCTGGTATAACCAAAACCCAAAGAAACTGCATAAAGATGGCACCCATTGAAAATATCATTCAAAACGCAAAGGATAAGTTTTCTGTAAACTGTATATAGTTATTCATAGGAAGAATCTTATTTAAAGCTGCTATCCCGTCAATCTGTTTATCCAGCACATTTCTGAATGTATTGACTACATCACAATGCACAGTCCACAGATTTGCAACCTACTAAGATGCTTAGAAGATTTGTTATGACTGCTGAAAAACAGAGAGGCTACAATTAACTGAAATAAGTTTTCATGTACACTATGACTCCAAATTTACTCAACTAGTTTTAAAGTTTTATATTTTCTCCCATTCTCAACTTTTAAAATATGGTAGTGAAAGTGTTAACACAAAATGGCTACATCACAACAGCTTTAGCTAAAATGCTCTAGACATATTAGCAGCAGCTATACAACAGCTGGTCTCTGTATAAGGAAAGAGAAAAGTGAAGTGAACAAAATAGCATCAGCTTATATCACATTTTGTTTAATAAAAAAATTAAATAAATGGTTTAAATCCCAGAGAAACATACTGCTAGTCATTATATTTGGGTGGGGGAGAGGAACTGAAAAGATTATACATCAGTTAATCCTTAGATTATAATTTCAGGGAGCAGGTGGTGCTATAAAAGTGATGTTTGTATAAGGCAGAAGAAAAGCCAAAGTGAGCTAATATCAGATATTCCTTAAGTCTTCAGTACCAGATGGATACAAATTGGTGCAAACCACCAGTTAAATATTTAAGCATTAAAAATTAAACAAATGATTTCTTTAAAAAAATATTTAAATAAGAGAAAGGGTGCACATAATTCCAATATCACTTCATTAAAACTGTGTGTGTGTGTGTGTGTGTGTGTGTGTGTGTGTGTGTGTGTGAGTGAGAGAGAGAGAGAAAAGAATAAAAAAAAGCAATCAAGTGAAAGAAGAGAGAGCAGGAGAGAAGATTAATCGACAAACATACAGCCTAAGAGTCAAGAAAACAGCTCAAACAAGCTTTATGAAAATGGGACCAAGATGGGCGACTGATCTTAGTGATTAATGGAATTAACTTACAAAACAGAAGTAACTAAGCTGAAAATATTAACCCTTAAGAAACAGATTTGTGACAAATGGAGCCAGCCTATATATGAAAAAAAACAAAAAAAAACAAGATGGGGGCTGTTGGCCACGTGACAATTCAATGACTTTGCTTCTCTATTTCCAAATGGAATTGTTAATCTTTTCAGTAAAAGAATAAATTGGTATTACGAGCAACAACAGGACTAAAGTGAGAGAAGAATTCATTAATTTCTTTTTTTAAAAAAAACATGCAAACAGCAAACAAAAAGCATGTTAAGAAAGCAAATGCTAAAAACCTAATATTTTATGTAGAGACTATCATGGTGTCAAACTGTCACCTAGATTTTGCTGCCAAAGTAATGCATACGATTAACACACAACCACGGGTGTCTGCAAGGGGGCAATGGGGAGAAACCCCCCAACACACCACCAGAATGTTGGTGGTTTGTTGTCGACAGCTCTGATGTAGTAGCACATTAGCAAAGGAAGCAGAATGATGTCAAAAAATAGATTTAAAAAAAATCAAATACCTTTGATAGGAAAAATAAAAATAGTTGTTTATTTTTTGACATTAGCATACTTCCATCGCTAGACATGTTCCACACATTCAATATTGTTGTCGATTTGCCCCGCCACCAAGGTCAGACATCCATCTTCTTAAAATTACTGAAAGGTTCTAATTAGAAGGCACCAGTAATAACACAAAATGGCGTTAAAAATAAGTAGCAGGAAAAACAAATCTGAAAAAAGTTAAATTTTAAACACGTAAAAATGGCTAACCCTTGGTTTTGTGTGCACCTTGTACGTATCTGACTTCTGAAATTAAAAGTGGAAAGGATGCATACAGATATGAAAAACAACTGTGTTAAATAAAGTACAGCATATTCACATAATTACACAAATGGTCAGAAGCACCAATTTACAGCAGTGCGATAAGGCTCAGCTGCACATTAACGGGTGTCATAGTTACCTCTTGTGTACCCATGGCAGACATTCCACTCATAAGCATCTTGAGTCTTCTCTATAAATTTAAAAAAAAAAAAAAAAATTGAGAGATATAACAAATTTAGAGTAGCTGAATGTTGCTTCTAAAATGGTCATATTCAAAGATTAGTAGTTTTATAATAAAGTTATCTTCTTGAACATTCTTACGTCAAAAGTCCACAAACAATAATTTCATATCTATTGTGTGTATTTCTGTAGATTAGTTACGCTCGAAAGTCTGATGTGGAGACAGAGGATTCTAGTTAATAATGCCCAAGAATCCACAGAAAACCGAAATCATGTAGCAACACCAATGTCCACTTGTGACAAACCAGAGACAGCAACCGGCTATTTTTTTCTATTTACTTGCTTTATTTGGCATTGGCATGTAATGAGAGTAAACTAACTTATCTGATATCTATAGTTCACTTTCTTGGACGAAATTTTACTCATTTCAAGCGCCGAGATAAGTCAGTAATTCTTAAATAGCTTGTTTACCTGTATGCAAAGCCTTCTCAGTTCATTAGAAATGTTTTCGATTCCACCGTGTCAATATTCATTATGAATTTGACGCTGGAAACAAATTTAACTTTGTCTGTGAAGAGTTGAAAATCCACCTTGTTTACCATACAACTAGCCGACCCGTTTTAAACTACAGTTTCGCGAAAGTACCCAACTTAATGCTCAGAAATGATCTTCTTCAACCATTTTTCTCAATACTTAAACGGGTTTTCATGAGCTCATGGTGAGATTATGAAATAATTTCAAGACAAGAATTTTCTTTAAAAAAAGAATAATTTGGAGTCTGCAAGATGAAATATCAAAGGTAGAATTAATGCACTGGTGAAGCAAGCTCTTAAATGGTATTGATAATTTTTTTAAAAAATCTACAGCTATAATTGAATGATTGAGCTATGCGATAACGTTAAATTTTATTTGGGGTTGATATTTACCATTCCATCTAAACGAGAACAGCCAGGCAGTACACAGATAAATTGTGCAAGAGACTAACATAAAAGGTGATGAAAATCATTCACACAGAAAAACCCTGTCAAAATTAAGAGGCATAATGAACTAAATACTAAAATATAGAAATTGATGCTCTTTATTAATGACTTAGAAATTTTATCGGTACACTCTCAGGAAATTCTTTTAGTTTTTTTGCTAGAAATGAGACGGATGATGAAAAGATTTTGTCTGTTCACATGACGTGGTCTTTACCCTTCACAAGTGCTGAAAGAAAGCATATTTACTGGTCACAGCGCCACAGAGGGAGTAAGCAAGGCAAAATTATTTCACAATCAGAACAGCGCTATCAATACTTGAAAAAGCATCATGGGCTACACACGCGCACACAAAAAAAAATGTTTTTTAAAAAATTAAAAACAATGCAAATATTTTAATTAACCCATCCATACAATTTTTAATAAATATATGACCCTTCAACTTTGGAGTAGAGAATGGGTTAACAGTTAAATAAACGTGACAAATATTTTTTGCTTCCTGTCACTGAAACAAAATTCCATACAATAATAAAACTATTCTTACTCTTTAGTTACAAACAAAGCAGCTCTTAATCTGAACAGATCATCTAAATATTATAGTCTGAGAAATTTCTGAAAGTGTAACAAACCAAGAAGCTCATGGCACTACAGCTAGATTTGGAGAGGACAACAAGTGCTATTGATGTTCAGTCTGTACGATAAAAATGCCAAGGATATTTAGATGCGATTAGTCTGTTAGAGTGCAGGCAAAGGCTGATTTCTGAAATCTGTACCTTCTCTAGTGTCTGGCATCGGGGTCATTCTGAGAGGATTGTGGCTAGGTCTTGGCAGATTCTCGTCTCACTTGGATATGGAAGTTCAGTGGTGCCAGGGCTACTAGTAGAGTGAAAACGACTAGCTGCTGCTGCTGGCTCTTCTACTACTAATACTTTATTTACTGTTCCATGAGACCCCTATAACTGTTGGAGTCTTGATCTAGAAAGCCAATGTTTGCTGTACAACACACCAAACGTGTGTGTGTTAGCCAAGGTTGATCATCCAAGTTTAGAGATGATGATGCTAAGTAATCTGAGACAATAAACTACTCAGATTTTTCAAAGATTCTGCTAAAGCAGATGAGTGACTTGGAGGACCATAGAGTGGCAAAGACCAAACAGATGGTTATCAAGCCTCTATATATTGGAAGTTTGCTCTGTTATCTAACTCCAGATGTTCATATCAAATGGAGCACTTAGGTGGTATGGAAACTCAGGGAGGGGAAGCCAGATTCCTGGGTGTACAAATGACAGTCTAATATGATTGCATTGTTGGGTATCTGATCTGAGCTTGGGTAGAACAACTAGGTGGAGTTGTTATTCCATGAAAGGTAGGTTCAATGTGGAACAATACTTTGACAGCCTCTCAAACAACCTGCTCTCATCCTTTCACTCACATCATCTTGTGCAAGAAGGCAGAACTGCCCATGCCACCGAAACGGTGACCGACTGAAAAAGATGACAGGACGTCTTCTTGCCCAGTCCCACATGGCCTAGACAAACTCAGGTGAATGCATCTGGAACTCTTTTATGCAAAATTGGTCAAAACATTCAGTAAATGTGAACAAACTAAAGGTGCTCACTCATTCAAGCTAAAATCTGCATCAGGAAGAGATTTTAAAAAAATCTACAAGATGCTGATGAGTTCCACCCAGTAATGGTTTTGTGCATCTATAATGAGGTCCTCTAAAACAGCAGAGCTCAACACATTCCAACAGATCTTTATGTTTAAAAAAACAAAAAAAACTATTTCACAGCATCGTTTTCTAGCTCCCTAAATGGTTTCCAGTGAAACCTGTCTGTCTTCCCTGCCAGCTGTCTCAGCGTGGACAATGCCCACTGTGGTAAATGATTTATTCTGCTAAAAAGTACCATAGCAGGGTTTGTCGGGGAGGGTGGCTGATGGAAGTAATGACACCTGTGGTTTCTGATGGATAGAGTGAGTTCAGAAAACCACCACCAGTACGCTAAACTATCTACAGTAGCTTATTAACCATAGCAGTAGTCCAAAAGTAAAATTCCCACCCCATATCTTACCTCCTCCTCCTCCTCGGCTTGGTCTTCGCCTGACATCACCTTCTGTCCGGCCAGCCCTGCTGTCTCAGCTGCCTTCTTTGCTATTGTTTCATCCTGGAAGATTTCCACCACATTTGGTTAGAGTACAGAAAGGAGGAAGTTCTGCATATACTGACCCGCCTATGGAAAGTTTGTGGTGATGTGTTACTTAGAAAAGCAGAGGCTTGGCTCAGACTTTTCTCATCACCTTGTGTTCCAGCAATGTCTCCCTGTCGCCCAAACCCTGACGACACCGCACAAACATCACTGCAATGTGGGTTCATTAACTGGTATCACTATTAAGGAGATGGAAAAAGCCCCAACTAACCCTTAACTACACACAGTACCTAACAGTCACCAGAAACCCTGTAATCCATACCAACAATAAGTGTTCATCATTTCATTGAGTGCACAACCAGGAATTTCTTTTTCAAATTAAAATAATTCCAATAAAAATAAAGTTGAACCCTTAAAATATTAATTTTAATGAGTAAGACGGACTTTCAACCTCCCCCATAAATTATTATAAAAGGGGGAGATAACTAGGTATTATTAATGAAGACTGGCTCTCCAACCCAACTGTTAGCAAATCACACCACACTTAATAATAGTATAGCAAAAAAAGTTAGAATTTGTAAAGCTTAACCGGAAGGACACAAGGATTATCAGGCACATGAAACACCAGAATCACTTATATACCTCTTCTGGTTTTGCTTCTCTGCTGATTTCATATTGTCTGAAAAGAAAAAAAAAGAAGCCAATAACAATGTGAAAGATTTATACAAATAAATAAAAGTGCTAAAGTCATTTGGTCTTTTTACCGACAGAACAGTTCTGTCTGTCGTAACTCTTTCAAGGCTGAATGGTTAAAACTTAAAACTCAAAGGTAGAAATGCAGGAAAGAGAGAGACAGACAGACAAACCTTAAAATCCGATTTTTTTTAAATTAAAAGAATTTACAAACACACAAAGTTGCTATGAGCTGTCATGGATAAGAGAGAGAGAAGTGACCTTGGTATTACATCCCAGTCCATGCAAGGTGACGACTTGAACTATAAACGACACTAGTGCTCTCATCAGATCTCTTCGGTTTTTAGATGAAAATGCATAGAAAGTCACAGTAACTTCAAATAATTATGGTCGGCTTAGAACCACCCCTAAGTATACCAAAGTTTATTTTATAGTAATAGAAAACTATATATATATATATTGCAGCAGGAGTGGGATAGCATAAAATCTGAAATGTTTTTAATGATAGATTTCTAATAACTTGTTTTATATTCTTTTGAACATTTTCCATGTTCTATCCATTATAAAACTCCTGCATAAAGCATCAGACACCTGCCAATTCTTTTGAGTAAACAACCTCATCAATGCCATTTCTATAAGTCAAAAACTGAAATCCAACTCATACCACCTAAAATTTATATAACTGACTGCCACTACATCAAGTAAGGTTCTGTAAAACTCAAAAATTCTTAAAGACCACAAAATCGATGCTGATGCATTTGTATGCATCTAATGTCCTGCCACATGCAGTTTTAAGTGAACAGTGTTGATAAGTTTACACAGTTGCTAATATTCAAGAGGTGAGGTTTTAAATTGGTTCAGCATACACATGTATATATGCATAGCATCTTTAGTGAACTGTTTTAAACTTCTTCAGAATGCTCTAAATAAACAAGACCAAGAATCCATACGCGCAGTACTGACACCATCCTATTCCAGTACCTGCCATACTCCAGTAATGTGGAATGCACTCTTATCTCCTCCTCTCTGAGCAGGCTGGCATCATGGCAGCAATAGCGTCTTTGAGGCTTGTATGCAGCCTGAAAATAAGCATCATAAACTGCTACACCAAACAACACTGAAATGTGGCTTTATTAAAACAGATCAAGTAAATGCTCTGCTGGTTAAAAGATGCCATTAAAAGCGCAAAACCTAAAATTACAAAATTCTCTTGTTTTTCTTCACATAATGCATATTACTCATACTTAAATTACGCTAATCTGACTCGCTGACATCCTCAAGCGGAATGTCTAAACTTCTAATGGAAGCTGATATCCATACAAAACTGGAGAGAATTGAAGAAAACACAAAAAGGCAAAATACTGCATCACCCATTTTTGGTAAATTGTAAATACAATCTATCTATTTCTGCCACATCTCTAGAGAAATAAAAGGTTAGAATGACTCAAGGTAGCCCAGGATTCATCACTACCTGTACAGTCCGAAGTGTCTTAATAATTTCAGATTAAGGAGGAAGCTGACCCTGACTGGGTTTTTCTATCCTAGCTACGAAAGTACTCACCCTGACATCAGACACAGTCCTGCAAGATTTCTCTTTAATGTCTTCAAAAGCTTTGTCCTTCAATGAACAGAAAAGTGAAAAATAGACATAAATAGGCTCCAAATATATTTATTTTCAGCTTTAGTTTAAAAAAAAAAATAATAAATCAAAACGTTTAAGAAATAATACAGCAAAATTTTATTTCAACATTTTTTCATACAAAGCAACTGAAGAAATCATCTGGGCTTTTAAAATACAGATATTTGTACAGGGCTATTTCTTGGATAGATGCATACTGTTTCATATGTAGCCATTCTATTGCCATAATCAAACAAGCATGGAATCAGTGGCACCATGTCTACTTTCATTTTCCTAAATATGGTATTTATCATTTTCTGGCACCCAAACAGCTTCAAATTTGGAATGAAGTCTCACCATTAAATACTAAATACAATGTTACTGCAGAATTTTGCCTGTATTAGTTTCAAATTTTTGGTGTCAAATTTTGCAATTCACAAAATTTCAAAAATTAAGAAATTGATTTTAAAGTGTCATCTTTGAATTTAAAAACCAAATTACTGAATTCTGATAAACAGTTAAGTGTTTTTTTTTTGCATATTCCATGAGCTTGTGAGGTAACCATGACAACCAAGGAAACAAGTGGTAAACCAAACTACCTTGTGTTGAGTGTAAAGTATAGCACAGAACTTTTCTTTTTTAAGTTTGAAATTCCAGATAGGATTACTGTGCCAACTGGACTAACCAGTAGCATGTGTTTCTTCTCTCTCCTAATCTCAAACAATTTGCACATGAAAGGTTTTCTGTAAGATACCAGTGGAGCCTCATATGACATACAAAAAAAAAAGAAGTTTCAGTTAGGAAACAAATAGTACTTGAATGTTTTCTTGATAACAAACTCAGAATAACTTATTTATTTAATAATGTCATGAGAAGAAATAATTTTGTTTTCATAAAACCATTTTAAATTATAAATCAGCCAGTAATGAGAGTTAAATCCATTCTTACTAAAAATGAAGATGTCAAGATCACAAAGTACAAAAACAGAAATGCTGCTGTCATCTTACTTCAGGAGTCATGTGACTCTTGTTAAACTGGGAAATGGAGAATGAACGAATGTAATCTCCCATCAACTCTCTCGTCTCAAGAGCCCGCTTTACAAGCCACTGAATCACAGGGAAGATGTGGATGAAATCCAAGCCCTGAATCTGATGAGGTTCAATTCGATGAGGACACATCATCCTTGGAAGCACAGCTACAATTTTCTCTGTAAGGGCTCTGCCAAAGAACAAAATTCATAAACAGTCTAGAACAGATAAATAGTGTCTAAGCTATGTACATATTTAACATTACATCCCATAAATCTGGTACTTGGCATTTCTTCTGCACTCGACAATTCCAGACTCTACAAATTGACGACACCGCATTATCGGCAGAGGCGGTCAAAAAATTTCAGACATTTGTCCACCTCTCTGCAGTTCATGAAAACACTGCACTCTTTCTGGAAAAAAAGGGTACGAGTGTAAAACAGATTTTTTTGGCTATTTTCTGTAAAAGATTCATCGTGGTAATTCAAAATTGTCAAAAAAGACAAACAAAACAATTAAGAATTGCTGCCACTTTAAATTCAGGTAATCCGTTGTGTTGTACACCAGTCTCAACAATGAAACTAACCTCTCTACATCAGAGATTACTCCGCTGGAAAAGCAGTGCCACATTTATGCACTAGAGGGCACATTACCTATCTCGCACTACAGGATCCTAGCAATTCTGATTTAGAGGGAGTTAATCCTTACTAGATCTTTTTTTTTCATTATTTAAATGTAAAAGGAAACCCACACGACCAGCTGGTAAGAGGAGGGTGATAGGAAACCATGCTGGGAAGGTAAGCTGAATCAAGCCAAACCCAAATGGGAATTGAACAAGGGCCTCCAGCCTTGGGCAGGGCATGCCCTGATGTCTGATTTTGTATCTAGCACCACTAACTTCACTGTGCTTAGGTTGCAATTGGATCTGGGAAATTTCCAGTTCAGTACTTCTCCAAGTTCACAAGCCACATTAGGCAACCAATAAGGAAGTATGGGCAGCTACTTCTAGGCAAATTCTTCAAATCATTAATTTATTTTAAAATGCAGATCTCATGTAATAAGAATGAAGTGACTAATCACAAAGAAGTAAAACCATGGTAGGCACACGGTTTAATTTTCTGTTCTTTTTACACCATCTACACTAGTAACCATAAATGTCGACCTTCCTAATAAAATATCCCAGTTTGACATCTTGATGAAAAAGTGTGATCAAACTACTAACAATAGTTTGTCATGCATGTAGTTTCTAGCAGCCATATGCTAGTAGAAACATAAATATATACGGCAATAAATCGATTATGTAAGAAATATTCAATGACCAGTCCATGACCACCAGTGTGCGGACAGAGATGTTTCAATAAAGGTAGCAGAGCTGAATGAACACAAATGTTAAACACCAAAACACTGTTCAGAAACTAACAACCTACAATTAATAAAATAAAATTTTGATATGTATGGCATATGATTGAAATCAAGGTGTAGTGTGAATTTGCATCCATAATTCAAATTTTTCCCTTTTAAAATCTGAATTTAAAAGAACTGAATATATATATATTTTTTAAACTTTGGTCAGTGCTGCTACCCAACAACACAAACCCCAATATTCTTTTATGCTTTTTTGGATTCTCCCCTCCCCCACTTTCCAAAAACATGGAACAAGAGACCGTAGATCCATTCTCAGACTAAATGTGCGCTTACATTTTCTGGCCGATTGTGGAATTCTCTTGGAATAACAAGTCAACATTGACATCAAAGTTACAAGTTGTGATGCACCATGTCATCCCTCCGACAACCTGAAAAAAAGATACAAAGATTCTAGTATTACTTCCCCTTGTGCAATGAGCCCAAGAGGCTCTTCTCCATCTAAACCAGGACATACAGTAAGCTTGTGGCTTTCAGACACAAATCTGCAAACATTTTTGTATTTTTTTTTTACAAAATCTCTAAATAAAAATGCACCTCATCAGTGCCCTATACTTCAGGCACTCTCTTTCCTGATAATCTCCCCTGGTAAAAATTCTGGCATTCTTGTTCAATTCATCAATCACGGTCTAGACAAACAAATTTTTAAATAATAAAACTAATTTTAAACTACTGCACTCTCCTCACCTCATATGGATAAACAAAACAGAGTAATAATAAAAAAAAAAAACATTGATGTGGTATAAAGTTAAATGTCATGTATAAATATAAGTGCATGACATTTAACTTTATACTACATCAATATGTTGCATTCCTTGAAACAATAAAAGCTATCAATGGTAGCTTCACTTCAACAAAATTTTATAACCTGAAATTTTATTTTAGATTTTAAGCACTACTGCATGTTCTAATGGCTTATACTGGGCTTTATATTTACAACAGAGGATTATGGTCACCAATCGCCATATTTGGAAAATTTCATTTTTACACTTTTGTAGTTAGATGTCTCAAGAATTTCTTTGCATTTAAACTGTTGTTTCTTGTGGCAAATTATTACACATACACAATATAGCATTTGGACTTGTTAAAAAAAGAAAAATAATAGTAACTTTACATCTTCAGCTGTCATTGGATGTTGGCAATAGACTAACCTTGTCAAAGGGAGATAATCCCTTAATTCTAGCCCTGAAATAACCAGCAGCCAGCAAAAGTTCAACTGTCTGACCCATCTTAACGCCTTGTTCCTCATCTTCTCTTGTTTCAACCTAAAAAATATGTACATATATATATAACTTTCTAATAAAACTGTTTTCTGCCAAGAATGTATAACTGTTGTTGTTGTTTTTATCTAAAATGAGGCTTTCCTTTCAAAACACCCAAGCACAAAAATTCCTTTAGTTTAACCCTTTTTTGGTCCTTTTTTGCTAAGGCTTCCGGCTTGCTGCTGGTAACAGGCTGCCTTAGGATGTACCTAGCACATAACAAATGGTACGAGAAAGAAGCTGGTGTCAGCAGATTCCTCTCCTTTTAACCCTTAACATTTCAAGCTCGAAAGCCAGTGGTGGAAGACACAACAACGACGTAACCCAACCAGCCCCCAAACCCCCAACTGGAAGGGAACCATTACGATTTTAAACCCCTCCCCCTCCTCTTCAACCCGCGTCCCACGAAAATGGCTCTTATGACGACGGCGGCTGGCGCCTTTGTTCAATCATGCGAGACAGCTAACTGATCTGAAGCTGTACCTTACAGTTACAGAAACCGGAAGTTCTGCTTTAAAAAAAACAAACAACAACAACAAATAAATACTTGTTTTTTTGTTTTTTTCTTTTAGAGAGGGGGGAAAAAAGGGGGGTGGGGGAGGAGGGATCAGAGATATCTTCTTTTTCTTCTAAAAACCTGATCGGTCAGGGTTAAATGCGACCTGGAAAAGGGGTAAAGAAGGGAGTGGGATTTAATCGTAAGAATGCTCAAAGGCAGCAGCCCCCCTAACCCCGATACCCGCCAGAGACAATGCTATTCCGACAAAATTCAGGGGGTAAGTTGGGCGCCAGAGTCACGTAGTTAGGTAAACAAGGGTTAATCCCCCCATCTTTTCTGTCTCTCTCTGTGTGGGTAGGGGGGATCATTTTAAAGCGAAAGGGGCCCCTTAATTCAAAATCTCTTTTAAAAAAAACAAAAAAAACCTCCAGAAAAGGTGAGAACGGGATTAATTACTATTATTATTATTATTATTATTATTATTATTATTATTATTATTATTATTAATGTTTCGTTTAAGAACGAGAAGATCACCAGCACGGAGAAGGTAGATCATTCTAGTGCCCCGTCCACGGTCCCCACCCCCACCACAAGAGCCTCTACGGCTACCCACAGCGATAGAGCTGCTGTGGGAGGGGGAAATATCCCCCCCACCACCCCGACCCCTACCTCGACTCGTTTACCGTCGGCGTCGAACTGCGAGGACAATTTGCTGGAGTCGTATCTCCGCCGGACGGGCGTAAACAAACTACCGCTGGCAGCCATCTTGTTGGCGCGCGGGGGGGGGGGGATGCGGTCGCTCACCACGTGACCGCCTTCCCGGAAAACGACGACGACGACGAACTGGTGATGTGAAAGATCGCAGGTGGGCCGCGCTCGCCAACAACAACAACAACAACAAGCGCGCGAATGACGTGGCGAGATCCGGTTGGCGGCTTTCCGTCAGCTGAGTCGGTGTTGCCGTCGTGTGATCCTCGTCAGGCAATATCGGCCGATGATTGTGCCACTGGACCGGCCGACTGCTGCAGCACCGTCGGCGGACTCCCCCCCACTCGCGCTGCCTGCGGTTGGCCCTCGGGTAAGTTAGCCGGCGGTTCCCCCCCGATCGCGGGTCCTACCCGCCGCCGAACAACTGCGCAGTCTCTCTCCAGCGTTCCGCTTGTTGACGACGACGACGATACCACCACCACCATCATTATACCCCTCCTCCCCTGTGTCTCCCTACCTCTTTTCGGGTTTTGTTCCGTCTTCTCTCTCTCTCTCTCATTTATTCGCTTGTTACGAAAAATCGCTCAAGGTCTTCAAACAGACAAACATTAAAAAAGAAAGGAAAACTTCAGGTAAGTTTTTCACCTGCTCAGGGTTTCGTTTGTACGTCCGTCCCGCGTTCGTGACGGCTGCTTCGGTTCTTACCCCCAACCCGCCGACATATTCTCCCTGCCCGCCTCCGACTGATGCTGCTTCCCTCGAATGGTCTTGAAAACTTCGCTGATTTGTTTATTTCATCATTTATTATGCAAGAGAAGCTTAATAACCTCCTCTCACCTGGAACAAAAATCAAGGTACTCCTTCCTACCGACAACTCGGGACCAGGACCCGCTGCCCTCTTGGTAGACGTTCACTCTCCTCCTCCCATGTTGGTGTCAGGGGGACTCGGTTACTGAAAATCATCCAACGAGAACAGATTACAGGAGATCTTAGGAAGTAATACATCCCCGGGTTTAACTTTCTGGGGGGGGTCATCACAGGAGACTTCTGTACCGACGGTAGACCTGGTCCGGTGGGGGGGGGTCATCACAGGAGACGTCTGTACCGACGGTAGACCTGGTCCGGTGGAGGGGGGTCATCACAGGAGACTTCTGTACCGACGGTAGATCTGGTCCGGTGGAGGGGGGTCATCACAGGAGACTTCTGTACCGACGGTAGACCTGGTCCGGTGGAGGGGGGTCATCACAGTAGATTTCTGTACCGACGGTAGACCTGGTCCGGTTGAGGGGGTCATCACAGGAGACTTCTGTACCGACGGTAGACCTGGTCCGGTGGGGGGGGTCATCACAGGAGACTTCTGTACCGACGGTAGACCTGGTCCGGTGGGGGGGGTCATCACAGTAGATTTCTGTACCGACGGTAGACCTGGTCCGGTGGGGGGGGTCATCACAGGAGACTTCTGTACCGACGGTAGACCTGGTCCGGTGGGGGGGGTCATCACAGTAGATTTCTGTACCGACGGTAGACCTGGTCCGGTGGAGGGGGGTCATCACAGGAGACTTCTGTACCGACGGTAGACCTGGTCCGGTGGAGGGGGGTCATCACAGGAGACTTCTGTACCGACGGTAGACCTGGTCCGGTGGAGGGGGGTCATCACAGGAGACTTCTGTACCGACGGTAGACCTGGTCCGGTGGGGGGGGTCATCACAGGAGACTTCTGTACTGACGGTAGACCTGGTCCGGTGAGGGGGGTCATCACAGGAGACTTCTGTACCGACGGTAGACCTGGTCCGGTGAGGGGGGTCATCACAGGAGATTTCTGTACCGACGGTAGACCTGGTCCGGTGAGGGGGGTCATCACAGGAGACTTCTGTACCGACGGTAGACCTGGTCCGGTGAGGGGGGTCATCACAGGAGACTTCTGTACCGACGGTAGACCATGTCCAGTGAGGGGGGGGGGTCATCACTACGACTTGTTGTATCACGGGATATCAGATGGCTTTTTATTGTTATTAAAGGTGTCAGGTATGCCTCACCTCCAGGGTTTCAAAGTCAAAACCTGAGGCTAGAATTCCCGGTCCTTCCTGTTATTCCCATCAAACAACTTAATGCTGTTCTGAAGATTTTCTAATGACAAAAAATTATGTTTTGCAATTCTAAGAATTTGAATGAAATTTAAATGTAATTTGCTTATATAGTAATCAAATGATGAACTTTGACTCAACATCTGATACCAACAAATTGTAGATTTTATTTTAAGACAAAAAGAATTGAAAAGAAACTTTAAAAAAGAAAAATAAAGAAAACTCCAGCTCATTGTGGATAGTTGTGCACAGTTTATTTTTCTCATTGCAGTTGTCTGTGGATTAGAATGGCAAACCTAAGGTACCTGTTACTTAGAGGAGGCGTCTTGTTCTTTGTTGGTGTCTTTTTTGCACTGGTGCTGAACTTGCTGCAGGTGCAGAGGCAGGTGACGGTATTCCCACCCGAGGTTTTGGCCAGCCTCTTCTCCTCAGCTTGGTGGGTCCCACCCAGCTGTGGAACTGCTGCAGGTAATAAGTGCAATTATTTGTTTATTGCTTATTTGCTTCAGGTAAAGACACTGCTAGAGAATGGACTTGATAAAGTTTTAAATGCAGTTAAAACGCTTTGTTCTTGGCTGGATACTTCGTGTAGAGCAGTGGTTCTCAAGGTGGGCGATATCGCACCCCTGGGGACGAAAGAGAGATACAAGGGGCGAAAAAAACACGGGGCGATGTTTAAATAAACATTATTTTAAATTTCACCATATTAGATATGTAAGTATTTCTTATTTTATTTTGATTTTATTGTGTTAATGATTTTCTTAAACTTTATATTATTTTCTAGCTCATTTTATTGCCTTATCTTGCTAAGTATAAAACTCATTTCTTTTGACAAGAGTGCTGCCTATTGATTGATTATAATTTGTGCTTTTAGAAGTCCTCAAAATATGTCCCCGTCATCGGAAGATAATGGGTCGTTCCCACCACCTTCAAAGTTGCCAAAAATCCAGAAGATTAAAAGAGTGAAATTACGTCAATATGACAGTACTTATTTGAAATTTGGTTTTATAACTGCTCCACATGACGCTACTCGTCCAATGTGTCTCATCTGTGCTTCCATTTTCTCTAATGAGGCAATGAAGCCGAGTTGGCTCGAAGATCATCTCAAAAGAATGCATCCAAATAAAATGGACTGTGACTTCAAGAAGCTCCAGTCTATCCATCGTTAAACGGGGTGACTTACGATTGTACCTAACAAAAACGTTCCCAAACATTAGAAAGCTTGCTGAAAGTCACCAAGCACATCCATCTCATTGAGGACTGTATGTTATTTATTTATTTAATTTAGTTGAAATAAAATTGGTTATAAAAAAACTTGATTTATTTTTATACGATGTAGGGGGGGGACGATGACGATATGTAGAGTGCCATAAGGGGGCGATAGGACATAAAAGTTTGAGAAACTATGGTGTAGAGGAATGGAAATAAATACAAGTAATAACCTGTTTAGAGTGGATTACATTTCTCTCTTTTTTAAAAAAATAATCCAAACTTCTAAATTTAACTTTTCATGACTCTGTTTGGGGTGGGAATTTTCGTTGGTGTTTTAATTATAGTACTGAATCTCAAGAAATATCAGCAGGTGCAAACTAGGTGGAAGGGCTAGTTGGGTGCAGGTATTATGGATCTTCTGTGTTTAGTAAAAGAAACAGGAAAATTTCTGTTACTTCCACGTGCAGGACAAAACGCTTGTCAGAAAAGGGATGGTCACTGGAATTAAATAATCGTTTCTTGGCCCTAGTCACAAATGGGACCCTTTATGGGTAACCAAGACGTAGATTCAGTCTCTCCATCATGCTCTTGTAGTTCATTTGGTAGAGTGGTGGGTTGTTCAAAATTGGCTTTGAGGATCTTTGGACTGAACAGCGGAAAGACATCTTGTCGTTGTGGGAATGTCAAGGTTTTTATTTAAAACTGAATTGAACATCAGACCTTTACGTGTGTTAACCACACAGTTAAATTTGCTATTTTAGTTGTAGGAACTTCATTTTTTTTTCTTCTAATTCCAGCCATCATAGGTTTGCTGTATCCATGTCTGGACCACAAGCTGGGAGAGCCTCACCGGTACAAACGTGAGTGGTCCAGTGTGATGCGGTGTGTGGCAGTTTTTGTAGGAATTAATCACGCTAGTGCCGTATCCTTTTCTGTTTGTTCATAGGTACATACATCGTTTCCGTTAATCTCACTGAGGTCCTACAGTTTGTACGTTGCATTTAAATTTGTTCGGTTTATAGATGGCTTATATTCAACATCAGCTGGTGAGCAAGACCTAAAATTTCATTACCCAAAATCGTTTTGTTTTATTGAGTGATAAAAAAAAAAAAAAATACCAGATTAGTTATCCCAGGAATATTGATGCACATGATTCAGGCTCATCCCCAAAACAATTCTGATCTTTCACCTGCTGATTGTTTGTGTTTTGGAGTTGTTTTTTTTTGGCACAGTTCACCTTAACAAATTTTCAGAAAATTGACTTTGCAAATAACATGCAGTTGTCTCTTACACTGGCAGCGATGTCAATAGGTTTGTGGTGGCTGTTTGACCGGTCAAGGAGTGGATTTGGTCTTGGGGTAGGAATTGCTGTTCTGGCAACTTTTGTCACACAACTACTAGTATATAATGGTGTTTACAGGTGAGGAAAGCTCTTCTTGGTACGGTTGTTTTTAGATAAGGTATTTCTACAAAATACTTTTAAACACTAAATACAGAAGTTTACACCTTTCCAGAAGTAAATTAAATTTCTCTTAACTGTAAATTTTCAAAGGACCATTTGATTCTGAAATTTTATAAAATAAAAATTCTAAAAAGGAATATACATAATACAGTAATTCATATGGGGAGAAATCTGTATTCATTGCTATCATTTAGATTTGAGTTAAGCAATGTTACAATCAAATGCATAGATTCAAATGCAAATGTGACTAAACCTTTTAGATCAAAATGAAGAGTGCAAATAGGAAATCATTTCTTTCTCTAAAAGAAAAGGTGCAAATCTTAGACAATCTGAAATAAAGGAGGAAAACTCTGGCAATAATTTTTTAGGAACTCATTCTGTTCAGGAGAATAGTTTCTATAATGTGGTCCAACAGGAATTAAACAGGGCAGCTATTCTAGAAGAGAGGAGGAAGACACTTTATCCAGAACATGAAGATGAAAACGCTGTATCACTGGTTCCAAGCAACTAGACAGAAAATCATCCTAATCTCAGACAGTCTTGTGCCATCAAATTGCTGCCTCTTTAGCGGCAGATAATTTCAAATGTTCTAGTGGCTGGCTAGAGTGTTTCAAACCAGATAGAAGGAAGACATGACCTGTTGGTTGAAAGAAGTTTTCCCAACTCATGCAGAACTGGTCTTAAAGCCATTTGTAATGTAAATGAATCCATAATTTTCTACCAGCTATGGCTACTGATGAGCATGGAGAGAGGAAAAAAGTGCAGACAAAGAATAACTCTTCTCAGGGAAAACATGGGTGAGTAAGACTGCCTTGTCTCCACTCTTCATTTGGGAAAGCCACCAATTCTCTGTTTAAAAAAATTTTAAAGATGCTGCCTGTCATGTATTGTAACAACCCAAAAGTTGGGGTGACTATTGACTTGTGGAGTGAATGGGTTAGAAATTTCAACAAAATGATGCAGTGTCAGAATTAAAGGTTTTGGATCCCCGAGTGATGTCGTGCTTCAAGGGGTGGTATAGAAAGTTGCTTCTCAAAGTGCTGGTGGACCATGTGGACAGAAAGAACCATTTCATTATCTCATTTAGGATATTCTCCAGCTCATGCGGTTTACAGGAAAGCCTGGGAGCCGGTCAGTGTATTACAAGCTGTTTCAGACATGGGAGCTGAAGAAGAGCCTTTTTGCTGTAGTTAATGATGTATAGAACAGTGAGCATTTAGGAAAAAATGATAAATGCGATACTATTAGAAGAGGGTTGTCTAGCAACATGTGAAGAAAATGGGAAATAATGTGACCACTCAATCTGCAATAGCTGCTAAAATAAGCGCTGAGAAAGTGACATCTGTTATCCTCTTTTTTGATGGAGTTTAAGATTGCCATAGAAACTGTTAGGAATTATATACAGTTCTTGCCTGATGCTGAAGATTTGTTTGGACTGATTAACAAAATTGAAAACAAGAGCTTAGAAAAACTAAACACGCTGAAGCAAGTCATGCAGGATACTTTTTTTCCTTCAAAAGATAGAAGAATTTTCTGATTTTGTATTTAAAAAAAAAATTTAATGTTGCAATACATATCCTTTGTTCAGTTTATTAGTGGTTTCTCTGATGTTTCATTTTACTTGGTAAAAGGTTTATTTGGGGTTCAATGTAGCAAGAGTTTACTATATTAACAGGACAGATTTCTGGGATCCATGTTCTGTAAAGGGTTAAAATTTATACTTCTATTAAGCCCACATAATTTATGCATAACACATGCTGTTACAAATATGAAAATGTTTTAAGTCAACAAAATCCACTTATTACCTTCCATTGCAGGTATACAGAGCCTGATTTTTTATTTGTAAGGTCATGGTTGCCCTGTATATTCTTCTCTGGTGGAGTAACAATGGGAAATATAGGTCGGCAGCTTGCTATGGTGAGTCTCTTGTTTGTGAACTCTTCAAACTTTGTACTGTAAGAATCTAGATTCTCAAGGATGGGATTTGGTGGTTGGTAGTGGGAATTAAATTTCCATTTATTTGAAAAGCTTCGTGTGAAAGTAATTTAAGTGATGGAGCTGAGGTTAGCAGGTAAATAGCGTGATCTCTATACATATTTTTCTTCATCCAGAGGGAATCACTGTCTAAGTTGTGGAACCCTTCCATGATAATATAAATGACGAATGTCTGCCATATATTTATTATGAAATGTATATGCAGCGACTGTTTGAAAAGTCATTTCCATGTTTGGTAGAAATACATTTTGCATCGTGTAGAGATTGTAAACACACAGGCGGATTACCAGTGCTTACATGATGGTCCGGGTTTTCTCCTAAAGTTTGCACGTGTGCTTCTAATTGCTGCTATGAGGTTAAACTTTTAGCTGGCTGTCAAAATGGTGCTTAACAGGGTTTATGCATGGGCTCTGCCAGGGCTCCTTGGAAGTAACTGCCATGTTACTTTACAGGGTATGGTTTCACAATTGAGGATTTCTTAATCAGAATGTGACAGCCATCAGTGACTTAAAGATCTGTTTTAACCTCCATGCCATTGCTTCAGCTCTCCTGCGCTTAGTTTTGAACATGAAAGGGTTAAGCCTCCTGGACTCTCAGGTCCTGGGTTTGCTTCCCAGTCAGGGTCAGCTCCGTTCAGGAAACCTCCCTGGCAGGGTTTTTTTTTTTTTAATTTCACCATCTGAGCAAGTGGCTTTCCTGCTCAAGTCAGTGGTACTACAATTCCTTGCCAGAGTAGTCTACAAGGGAGACTAGTCTGGTGAGATTTTTCTTCTTTTCATCAGTCTCTACGCCCATGTGCATCCCAGAGGATGTTGGCTTAGGTTGCAGATGTAGTCTAGTCTCCTGCAGGAGCCATTTTGTTGATTTACTGATGCTGCTGTTGTTGTTGTTGTTGAGCGAGTTGGACTTCCGAACGAGGTTCTTGCAATGGCATTGCATCCCGTAAAGACAAGTGGCCTGTTCTCTGACGAGTCCTCCTCGTAACTGAGAGATGTTCGTCGAGCCGACAAACGGCCCGGTCCCCCGACACCGTGGGCCCCAAGGACCCGGGAGGTCTCTCTCACGTCGGACACCAAGGAGAAGTCGTACAGCTGTTTCACGCTATGGCGATCATCAGCGACAACTCTCCTCCGACCCCAGCCTGGGATCGAACCCGGTAAAGGAGCAACGGTCCCCTTACGGAGCTAACCCGCTACCACCTGCCCCACCGGGCCGGTTGATGCTGCTGCTTCAGCAGCTTGGAGATTGTTGGTGATCACTGACCTCAGGTCCCAAGCTACAAAGCACTTTCGCATTAATCTGCCCATCTTAGCAGCTCGATTTCTTGGTGGCAAGAAATGGTCCAACATGCAGATGGTTTTTCCAAATAAGTTATTAGAACTTTATCTATTTGGAATCATTGGCTTTGTTAACAAACATGCAAAGTTGTTGCATTAATTGTATTTCTATTATTATTATGATATCTGGAAAAACTACCAAAAAAAAGTTAAATGCATAAAGGAAATTTCTATGCACTTCTAGATCTCAAAGTTGCTGCAACTCAGATCTAGTTTTGTTTTACTTTTAGTAGTATATAGTTTATATTTATACATTTACAAAAGAGGATAAAATTTTGTTTATCATTGAAGTTTATTCAAATTTATGGATGCAGAACTAGTATTTAATGGTTTGTTTTTTTTTTTTTAGAATGATTATGATGAACAGAAAGAAAAACAGGAATGATGGAAAAGTATGGCATTTGTTTGGAAACTTAATTTGAACCCCGCGGTGCAGCCAACTTTCAGGGCTGCTGGTGGTGCAAGTCTGTGGATTTTTCAGTCTTCTAAGTTATGATTTTTAACAATTTAAGGAAAAGAAAAAAGGAACACAGAAATGGTATGGAAGACGCAAGCGAGCTGCTGTCTTGTTTGAACAATCCGTGCTTGTCGCTCAATTCAGCTCTGAAACCTGCATGTGGTGGTTGAGGAAGAGGGGAGGGGCGGACATTCTGGAAATAAACTTCTGTTTAAATAATGTATAGCCCAACAAGGAGTTGTTCTTCCAGGGGAAGTGACAATACTCATTCCATCATGAAAGATCCACAAGAAAGAAAGAAAAAAAAAACTGGCTGGCGGGCTCAAATCAAGGCGTGTGGATCTTCTCATTGGAGTTTGATAAACACATCAAAAGTCTGAATTCGCTCCATACTCCCCTGAAGATCATCCTTCCACAAAGACACAAATGCAGCAACAGGTTGAAACTTTCTAAGTGTCCGAGTGTAAATATTATGATGTACTGATTAGGTTAAGTGGGCTTTCTTTGTAATAAACACCTGGTGACACTCATTCTGTGTGCAAAGTTGCATGGAATAGGTGTGCAGAATTAAATACCCTCACTAAAGGAAGAATAGTTTTTAAAAAATCTCTTTGTAATATGGAATCTTCATTTAATATAAAAACGGGGTGTTATATAATCATAAGTTATTTCAAACTTTGAGTCAGACCAAGTTTAGTGTTAGTATGGACCTGTTCTAATGGGCTGGTGGTAGAGCAATCCAACCATGCACAAGACACAGCCCAGAGCCCTGCCTCGGCTGAGTGCACAACGTTAATTTTAGGACTTATTTATGTAGGAACCAACTTATCATTGTATATATATATATATACACAGATTTTCAGTAAAATGAAACTTGATTTAACAACTTTGTTAATAAAATGGCAATAAGAGCCCTCACCTTATAATCAGTGGCTTATGTCGTTTGCAAAAAGTTTGTAGTTAGGTAACCTTTTTGTTTTGTTGTTTGGCAGGTATATGTAATGTTTAATTCTAGTAATATCCTTTTAATTACTAATAATGGGTATCAGTTTGTCATTCTGGCAGAGCTAAATTGAGAAAGGGGCCAACTTGATTAGATTTGGTTTGAATTGTTCCTGATAAAACATCTTTCAGTTCATAAACTGTCTTAAAATTTTGTTTTTTTTTTGTTTTATTTTAATATCCTGCCTCTTCATCAGTACTTCAAAAAAGCTTAACAGTTTAAAGAGAAGTTTCCCGGTTTGTTTGGTTTTTTTTCCTCGCCATATCAACCTATTTGAAGGGATATTTTAAAACCGGTTGCTGTGATGGAATGAAGCGTTAAAAGAAAAAAGATAGGATTCCATATCAAAGGAGCATATGCCATCTTGGGGATATTGGTTTGAAAGTGTTTTACTTGAACAGTTTGGTAAATTCTCTCTAATTCAAATGAGCAAAAACCTTTTTTTTTTTTGTTTGTTTCTAAAATTATGCAGTTGTCTAATTAAGACATTTAAATTTTAAAAACCACAAAACAAGCAGATCAGAATTTAATCTTTGTTTGAAGGGAGGGGGGGGGGGAAACAACTTTGAATGTCATGGTACATGGGAAGTGTTAGTTTTAAGGGAACAGTTGCTAAATTACGCTTCAACAGTGGAATGGTGACTGTACAAATTGAAAGTCTTACAAAGCAAATCTATAAATACTGCAGTAGATTAGACATTTGTTCAGTGAAGTCCAGTAATATTAATAAATTCTATATAATTTCTTTTGAGTGGAAGTTTTGTTAATTAACAAACTTCTATCTGCACAATTGAAACCTTTTCTGCATACTGCTAAATAATTGCAGCTTTAATTTTAGAAAAAAAAAGTTTTTTTTATTTTCCTTAAAAAGAATGTTTGCATGCTTATAAATATTTTAAAGATGAGCTGAGGTTCAGATTCAAGGTTTGTATTAACAGCTACGTATATAAATTGGTTAAATATCGAAGCCCAAAACCTGTGTTCCTGCTGACCCATCTAGTTACAGAAAGAACAGCTATTCCCATACTTTAAATTCAGATTATCTCACATTATTAGTTTGAATATTTGGGCATTATATACAATTAAAATTTATTTAATGAAACTCATTTTTCATGCAGGACATGTCTTATTATTTGAAAATGTTCAAAATTTCCTCTTTTTTTTTTTTTATATGTGCATCTTTGGGGTGTAATGTGACCTTACCTATGAGGCCAAGTAGGTTCCTGCTAGAAACACCACTATAGCTATTTTCTTGTCAAAATGTGATAAGTTAAAGCACAAGAATCACAAGACCATACATACACACTTGGGGTTGCATGTGAGGTATGATGTGGGCAGTTAGTTACCTTATGTCAATCTATAGCCTATGAACTTGAAATTTTTTTTTTCAAGAGGAAGTTGTGGAGCAAATTTAGCAGTCAATGCAACACCATCAGTAGAAAACTAAATCGTATATGCTTAAAGATGTATACCAAAGAAATGGGAGGGTATCAGTCTTATCAGCTTTCAATTAGAGTGGTTTGAAAGTAAATGAATACATTTCTGAAAATGTGGAAAATCTGTCAGCATCTTCTCAGTAACTTGTTTATCTTAGATATGACAGGGGAACATGAAATGAGGCTGGCCCCCTATCTGATCGATACTATACTTGAAAAATTACTGAAGCATTAAAACTAAAACTGATTCAGTTTTATAAGTGACAAACATCAGAGAAAATCTGGCACTAGTTAATGGTCTGCTGACTCCAATCTCCAAAACACATGGAAAAAATTATTTTGTTATTTTTGGACAAGTTATGCTCAGCCACCTGACTACCACCCCCTCCAATTTGACAATGTTCATTTCATAGGAGAGCTCTGAACAAAAACTAAGCTGCAATCAGGGAGAAGAGATTTGGAGTTGTTTCAAAAATTGACAACAGTTCCTGACCTAGTAAGTGTAGTAACCCATCAAATAATAAATACATCTGCATTGCAAGAATTGAGAAAGGAGCTCGTAACTTAATAGTCAAAAGGATTAACAGAAGCTAGATCCTTTATTTAACATCATTTAATCAAACAAAACTGATTCATCTCGTACCGGCCCTCATGTTTGTGGCGTTTCGTGGACTGCCAACCTAAGAATTGGAGCCCAAACCGTACATCACTGTTTGGTTGTTGCGCAAGTAAGTACTGCTCAGCTGATGACAGGTAAATACGAAAGTGTCAACAGTGGGCCCAGTTACAAGGGACCTGCTGTGAAAAATTTTGCAGCAGTAAGTGAGGTATGCTTCTGGTTAGCATGTATCACTTTGGTTGTTGTACGTTCAATGTGGATGGATCAATGGCATTATAATCCTAATGTGAAATACTTTATAAAAAATGAAATTTTTATTAGCTGAAAGTTCTACTGACCTTGCATATACTGTTACTTTACAATAATATACCCCAGGCAATGACTGTCTAACTTTCTAATTAATTAATAAAACAGTAGCCATTTCAAATAATCAGGTTGATGATTATAGCTCTACTGTCAACAGGAGAGGGTGGGTAGGGGCTTCATGGTGACCCCTCACTTCAAAAATTTTGCACTACACCACTGGTTATATTTGAGATTAGGATCCCTTTTCCTTTCTTTTCTGTAGGATAAAAAAGGAGGGGCATGGGGATTAACAAGAGACAATCCTTCATCTGTTTCAGATTATGTCTCTTATTATTTTATTTTATTCCTAAGAGGGAATCAAGTTTACAGTCACAAATCCTGTTATTTCATGGATGTATAACTTCTAATTCATATTTGGCAAGTTTTCTGTTTCTTGATCAGTGTCTCCCTCAGCTCGTTCATCCTCACATCTATTTCCTTCACTGTTAAATTCTGCAATAAAACAAGTACATAATTTGTATTCTGAGGCAAGGTCCTTATCCAAAACATCTAAAAAAGGGGTAGTGGTAGGTTCTCCCACCAACAAGCACAGATTGGAACCTGCTAATACAAAATTATAAATCATATATATATATCAGATGTCTCTGGTTCACACACTTCCTTTAAACTCAGTTTCAGTGTCATGTCAACCAGCAAAGGTAGGTTTTCTACACACTCATCTTTAGATCAGCCATATTATGGACTTAAGAAAGTATCAAGAGAAGGAATTTTATGTTTGGATCTTGAACAAGTCATTTAGAGAAAAGGGATTAAAAGTATTCTCATGGTATAGAAATAGGTGATTCTCCAGAATATGAATGAACAATTAACATCAGTGGCAGCCAGCACAAGTAATTTAGGTAGCAGGAGAATAAGCTGAGTGGTAGAGTTTTTTAATACAGTTTTAAATAGTATATTCAAATTGGACATCAGTAAAATAATTTGCAATGTTTTTGCAAAAATTCCTAATTTTTCTTCAAGCAGCAAACTTCTTAGATACAAACTCCTTTTCCCTCTTTTTGAATAGGGTTTTCAATTTTTAGTTCTCAGTCATCTTGCAAAAATTTAATTTACTAATAAATAGTGAACATTAACCACTTTCTTAACTGACCAAATCATGAATCAATCTCATTACCAACTGTGGTGTTATATGTTCAGATTTCACCTCTACCTTAAACTTTTCGCACAACATACATTTACCATTTCACAGCAGATTTATCAAACCTCACAGTTCTTTCGCTATTTAGATATTTTCTCTTCTGCCAGCAAGAGTTCTGTCCCTTGCTTCAAAGTGGCTGAACTCTGCCCATCTGCCTTGTGCGAGTTTACAATGGATAAAAACGAATCATCGAAAAACTTGTTCTAACACTAATCAGTTCTCTGTCAAACAACCTGTCTGCTTCCTATTTGAAACCTTGTTATTTTGAAATTTTTACACGTCACAAGAATACCATTAGAACGTTATACTAAAATAAATAAATACATTTTTTTAGGGTCAGCAGCAGGCAATTGTCTGCAGAAACCGGCTAGTCCATCTAAGCGCGACTGAGGCCCATTACCAAGCAGCAATGCCAGATTCTGCCACCTACTTTCTACGGTCACAGCATGGCACTCAATGCCTAGCAACTCAAAGCAGCAACTGGAATCTAAAAACCAAAGCTACCTTTAGCTCAAAGCCATAGATGGGATTACACCTGACAAAATTTGTTTAACCAATGCACTACTTTACAGGGGGCATTAACTCAAACGTAATGCTAAAGATTACTTTCACTATTACTGGGGTTTTCTTCTCATTTTCCATGAGACTTCTGACAAACTCCTGCTTACCTGAGAAAGAGAGTTAGATGACATGCCCTCACGAAGGTTCTGCTGATACTTCCTGTCTGCCCGCAACTTCTTGTTTATTGGCTTCTATAAAAAAAAAAAAAACAGAGGAAAACAGAAATAACTTTTAAAGATTTCTGTTTTCTATGTACAGTGCACTACCTCTGTACAATACTGAAACATGCATTGTACTATTATGGTAACAGAATTTTTTCTTAATATTAATTTCATGCTTAGAATTATATACAATACAAACAAATTCTCTTTGACGATTATACATCCAAGATATTGTATTCCTGAAACTAACACAAATTCACCTCACACTGCATTCAAAAGCATCAGCATACTACACAAAATTCTTTTAACAGTGTTTTCAACACTTTATTATAAAGGAAAATGCATTATCCCAGTAAAGTCCATGAAAATTCAGATGAACCATGTGTTACACATATAAACTACTATCAATGTGATCACTTCTAGCCTATTTTAAATGCTTTAGGCTCCTCTTCAGTAACTTTGTAAAATGTTGGTTTGTAACTAACACCCACTAATTCCGCTTGCATGTAGTTCCATAGTAAAATGACATTAGTTGGATCTATCTCCTCAACTTTTCAATCCATCTCATCCCAGAGTTCATGTTTGGAGATTGAAGGAGTCAAACCATGATTCTTAATAAGTGCGTCCAATTCTTTTTTGGCAAGGTACCGTGTATTGAGCACTGCAGTGTTTTTCAATTAATATTGTAGCATAAATCTATCACCTATCAAACAACACCCTGATGGAAATGAGTAGCACTGCAGAATGTTGTGATAGTTCTCTTTTGTGCGAATTATATAAATTTCTATCAAATCATCAGCCGAATAATCAGCAAAATCCCATACTCTTCTATTTCCTCCACTAAGCTTAATTGCAGGCAAACAGCTTTCATACTTTCTTCCACCTTTTCATCTAAAATGCTATCATCACTGAACCAAATATTGCAATCCTGCTCTCATCTGACCACAATACATTGTACCATTTCTCCAAGGTGTTGATCTGATCTAGTCATTTTTCTTGTTACCATGTCTAAGCAAGGCCTTCCTAGCTGCTACTAAGCCAAACAATCCAACTTCTCTAAACTGCCTTTTAGTGGTAGAAGTTGAGATCCTAGCTGTTGCTTAGGAAGAAATGTGCTCTGCAGTTAATTGGCAACCTGTGAAGAAAGGGCTTGGTCTACACTTTCCAACCATTAACCTGTCTTCTCATCTGCAGTTGTTTTCTTTTTCTTCCTTGGCCCTTTAAATTCTCAGCTAAACCAGTTTACTTTATTCTACGAACAGTGTTCATACACTACCCTACATAACTCCAGCTTCTTCCAAGATTTCCATTTGCAGTAACCAGCCTTGCAAAGGACAATAATGGATAACTTTGTTGCATATGGAATTTCATTTTCAGGCGCTATTTTAACTTGTTATATAAAGCAGTAGTAGCCATCGGTAATGAGGACCATTGACAATTATAAGTATAGTATTAGCTAACAATTATTCAAATTAGTAGTAATAAACAATATTGGATTAACCTGTTAACAATGTTTTCAGTATGAACTAAATTTAACATTCCTGGTCCATAATTATGCAAAATCTTTAAGTGGTAATAATGTCATATGTTCTGATATATGGTTCATCAGATTTATAGTGACTTTTTTTAATGGAATACTGCATTTTTATTAAATGTGCAAAAAACATATTTTTTATTGCAAGCTTATAATTTTGAACACTAGTATGTGTGTGTGTGTGTGTGTATGAAAACTTCTGAATAGTTCTTTGCTGTAAATAGAATTAACACCATTTATAAACATATATTTCATCTTTTAAGCAGAATCGTGGCTGATAAAAATAAAGTCAGAATTTATTTCTGCCATCAAAAAAACAACAAAATGGAAAAGGTGGTAAATAGAGAGATTGATTTAAATCCAATTTGGCTCTGTCCTTGTTTTCTTGAAGCTGTTTTATGTCTTGCTGAAGTTTGGAATCTGTTCTCTCTCAAGCTAAACACCATCACACAGGTTAGTGATAACCAGGGCTTTCAGAAAGATGATTTTCAGTAAGAGGCACCAACAGCACATGAGACGAGTGCCAAAAGGCAAAAAACCAGAAAGCAAGAGGCTTACCTCAGGAACATTTTGGAAATGAGCCTCTCAAATGCAATCTTAGATGTTTCTAATTACTTAAGATTCTTCTTTGAAGTTTATATCCATTTTGGTGTACAGTAGATTTTTTTAAAATTATGAAATTTGATCAGTAGGGAGAGAGAAAAAAAAAATCACATTGGAAATTGTCATTTTTTTTAAGTCAACTTTGCCTATTATTACTGTTTCGTGTAATAATGTATCTTTTCCCTACATTTTAGCTTTTATCAATATTTGTGTGCTTTTGGGAACTTTGCACTTTTTCTACCACCAACCTTGACAACAATACAATCTGAATTCTTTTCCAAATGTTACACTATTATGGTTTCACTAGGAAAAAAATCACAAAGATTTCCCTCTGGAGGCAGGTTACCAGCTAGAAGCAAATCATAGAAACATGCTTAAGCTTTTAGGTTCTCATATGCTCAACCGCTTATGGAGGAGAATTTTGCTAAGCGGTTTTCAATAAGGAATCACTCCTGTAGACGGCATAATGAGGTGGGGCTGGCAGGTTCCCTTCCTCGCCACTTGTAGTCTCTGCTTTGCACCAAAAGGCAGGCCGAGTTGACCAGGGACACCAGGTACGTGCAGGAGCTAAGCCCAGGCTGCTGGTTGAAAAAAAAAAGTGTACAAGCTGTAGGATGTGGAGATTATTCTGATTTATAAGGTGTTGACAGTATTACTGACTCTTTCTGCATTTCAGAATTTCAATCAAAAAAAAAAGAAGATTTTCTGACCAGAATTTGAAAATATTCAGGTGAGATGCTTTCTAGAAAGAGAATCCTTTTCTCCAGGACCTTCAGCCTCTGGAAAATATCTTGTTTGGATATCTGCGGACCTGAAAGCAATGATGGAAATGTTCATGGACAAGTCAGTGCTAAGAAGCAGAAAGACGAAAGTTATTTTGAATAAAGATACAGCTAGTCACTGTTTTTATTTAACTATCTATTGTTTATAAGCCTGTAATAGTATTGTTAAAATATCATATTAACAATATCCTCCTCAAATACTCACATGCCACCTTCAAGGGGGATTATCATCATCTGGCATTTCTCAAAAAAGTAACCAAATTTGATTCCAAATATTAGTGTGTATTCTATACACTGACTTTCTGATTACTCAATTCTTTATCATTTTTAGGAAATGCCCTACTTCAGGCTAATTAACCCATAAATTATATGTTACACAAACTTTTAACTGTCTTTAATATCAACATTTCTGCCCTGTGTTCTTGTCTAAGCTCTTTATTGCATGTACACCACTAGCCAAAAGTTTGGAACAAAACAAATTCAAGGAGAGAGGAAAAAAAGCACCTGTTAACTATGTATGTTATATTTAAATTAAGGATTAAACTAAAGAATTCATAAATGAAAACAACAAAAGCCAAAACACTCAAACATTACTTCCGTCAAAAGAGTCACCTTTGTAGCAAAAAACAAGTAGCTTACAACTGCCCACAGACACTTTAAATGCCACCAATGGTGTTTGGCGGAAAATGGACAAGTCAGGTGATGAGCTGTTTCTTAAACTAATATAAAAGTAACAGTAATCTGTCATGAACCTCATATGGGTCACATCTAAGGGTTGTTTTTTTTTCTGTGAGCCCTGACTTTCAAAAGAGCTGGAGAAAAAGATCTCTTTGGAAACAGGTGCTGCTATTTGTACATTTTGTGCCGCAAATGTCTGACCAAAAGAGAAATAGCCAAGAGACTGCGGAACATTAAACAAAGGTGTTTGTCATTCATTGCAAAGGAAATATGAATAAATGACAGGAGCAGGAAAACAAAAGGGAAATTCTACAGCAGAGGACAAGTATGTCGAGTTATCGAGTGGTACAGATGCCAAAATTACAGTGCAGTTGGTTGTCACAGGCCCCCACCCCACAACAAGCCTCTGAGATATGAAGATCTGAACAAATCTGTTGACATGAAACAAAACTACATTTATGGGTGCAAGTAACAGAAAAGGGTTTTATAAGCAAAGTTGTGCAAAAATAATTTTAAAAAAATGGATTACTGCAGATTGAGAAAAATCATTATAATAGACTGAAAATTCAGTGTTTGGGTTGGGAAACGTTTTAGTTATTTACTGAAAACAAATTGAGAATGCTTAATTGATGAAACTGAACCAGGTGCGAGGAAGATTACCACACTATTTTATGAAATACAATGCATTCTGGCTTCCAGCTGACCGGTGAGTCCATCCTCCAGCAGGATGGTGACACTGACTTTTGCCTAAATTGTGCACACTAGGCAGAGTGAAAGAAGCAAGACACTCTGCTCCTACTCATGGACCAACACTGTTACCCAGATTTATCACCTGTGGGATAAAATTTATTTCTAAAAAAATTGAGACAAATGACAGCACATACTGTAATAGAGTTATGGCAGTACCCAAGCACATCTTGAAACTCAGCAACACCAGCCTATTTTGTAAAGTTAGTTGTTAGGATGCCTACATTTTTTGAGTTATAAACAAAACAAAAAAAAGGGTAAATATCTCAATAAAAGTAACGTCTGACTATAAATCTATGAAATATGATTGCATTTTCTTGTTCTCATTTATGCCCTATTTAGTACATTCATCATTTCAACTAACACTTTCCATATGTGCTTGATTTATTTTTCCCCCAAAGTTTTAACATTGCTAGTTATGATACTAAAAATTATTATTGTTTTTTTTAACTCTTTTAAAGTAGGAACAGAAATATTAATAAAGCATTGTGTATACAGCCAAATGGCCAACTGATATATTTTCATTTCGTCCCTTATATTTTTCAACTCCTAGCAATACTTAAAATTATGAGACAAAAAAAGAAACCTTTTTGAAATCTTATGAACCTACAACTTATTTTCAGATGAGTCTCCATGTTCACCAGTCTTTCCTCAATGCCATAAGGGACCATTCCAGGTTCCTGCTTTATGATAGCCGTGTTGCTCTCTCTCTTCACAGGTACATTGCAGGGAATCCGTGTTTGTGGACCATGAGTGTTCACTACTCTGGACACTATAAAAACAAACAAACAAAAATTAAATAACTTTTGCTACTGAAATTCCTCCAATAATCTGGAAACAGTGACAAATCAGATTTGAGTAAAATCTGTAGTAGAGGACAGTAATTTCTACTCTTTTGCCAATATACACCCAAATATAGATGGTTAGGGATTCCATCTACTGACTGCAGGATCAATAGGCAAAAATGTGGGACATAAGCTTACTCTCACCTATTTTGCAAATGCTTTAATAAACAAAGGGGCAGGAAGTTGGGGGGGGAGAGTTAGTCCCTATCATCAAGCAGTAAGAGTCTAGCTCATTATAAAAACTACTCGTTCCCTTCACTTCTACATGGCATGATAAAACATTCCAGGAATATACAATATGATTAGAAAAGAGACTCCCTAATGCCCAACTGAGAATGGCTATTATTTATCTTGTACTGAATTCTATTGATGATATTTACAATTTCAATCACTTATGTCCCCCAAGCCAAACTAGACAGCCACTGAAACTAATTCAAGATTCTTTTAAAATCCTTGTATATAATGGAATAAGTTCCCTAGACCTTATAACGTTTCGTTTTTCAAACATTCTTATATATACACTATTTATTTTACCTCTCACGTGGCTCTTGCTTCCAGCCCGAGGAACAAAAACTGCATCAGTCCTGGCACATCGCTCTGTTTCTAAAGAAATAAATACAGAATTACAAATACAGAATTGGATCTCCAGAGATCCAGTTTGAGGTAAACTGTCCAAAAACCCCCTTACTTAACAGAAAGGCATCACTCTACAAAAGTCTCCAACAGCTGACGTTGTATCAGAGCAATAAAAATCATTTTCATATACACCATAGTTACTGTAAAAGTAGTCACCATCCTACAAGATGCTCTCACAAGCAAATATCTTATTTGCCACAGCGCAATCACTTTGGTGTTTTTAGAACAAAATCATCAGATCCCAATAAACAGTTAACGACTTTCAGATTCAGAGAATGCAGGAACAGGGAAAAAGACCAAGGGTTTTTCATCTACCAGGTTTGGCTGTGATGTTACAGTCAGCTAACGAATGGACTGATCAGACTTTAGATTAAATAATCAGAGTAAGGGGTGGGAAAGAAGAATACTGAAGGGAATACCACCTGAGCCAGGAATTAAAGTCCGACAAGGCAAACTGGTAAATTGAGATTTTAAAAAAAGTGCAAAAAGAAAACAGGATTTTTTATTTCAAGTTGTGGCTTTTCATAAATCACCCCACTAGGAAGAACAATGGTGGACCAACACAGCTTTCATACACCATTATAATACAGCTGTTTCTAACCTCCCATCACAGAAACTGTGATATTAACATCTGAAACATTTACCGAATGGTTAACGTCATCCATAAGGCAACGTCATTAAGTTCATATACAAGCGTTAACAGTTATAAAATGCAAAACCTAGCCACTTAGTTCACGAGGGATAAATGTTCATGTTATTTACAAATAAGTCATAATTTATTTTACTTATTAGTAAAGCGTGTAACAAAGAATAGTATAGCTTAATTCAAGATCTTTGTAGCTGTGGATGCAAATCAAAGTAATCAAATATTAAATGTCTCACTTATCAGAACCATAACCAACCAACCAATGGTCAAAACATCTGAATAATGCCCAGAAATCTTTTACAAATGTGACTAGTGCCACTAAACATAGTGTCCAAAATTTTGTGATTGACAAGAGATGTATTAAGTTGGCTCATTATAAAAACTTACGTACCAATCTGTGTATAAAAATGCATATCCATGCAAGTCAGAAACTCAACAAAAAGTTGTCCCCAATGGGCATATCTTCAACAATCCACACTGCTGGTTCTGATGTGATAGCCCAGCCCATTATCTTAGGTGCTGGTGCACAATTTCCTGTTTGGACGTGGGCTGATAATCAAAGTACCATTTAATAGTAACAGTTTCTAAACCACAAGCTGGTGCATCTTCTCTAGTCTCCATTATCTCACTGGATACCATTGTGGACATTCTCGAATAATGCGTCAGAACTTTCTTCCCTTAACTATGTAGTATATAATGCATGGATAAAGATTTATGCAAATCGCAGGATGCTTTGCTCAGAGTAACACCATTTTTTTTTTTGGAAATCTTTCTTCCAGACTCTATATACCTGTCACTCATTCATACAAATCAAAATATCAACTTAACTGGATTAACATAAGGTAAAACTTTGTTGAACTATATAACTCTTTGTTTTTCTATGTATATAAATTTTGAATTAACAACAAACAGAAGTATACTTGCATACAAAAGGAAAAAATGAAAATCATTGTAATTAACCAGAAGTATAAAGGCCAGGTTCTGGGAAAATTAAAGGTAAACAAGAAATATTTTGCTTACTGAATCTATGAATGTAAGCTAATATTGTCAAGTAACTAGGGTTATTATCTCAGACAGGACAACCATTAAGCAATAAAGTTGTTTTACTGGTCATTTTCCACTCCACACAATAAAATTTGAGAAAACATCACAAACAGCTGGAAGATGTGACAGTATTATATTGTTATCCATAACAATGCCAGTGCTAGTGGCATCTACACTGATGTCATTACTATTATTGACATTGAGTTTGTTACTGTTATCCAATGTGAGATAGCTGCTCCTTAATATCATGAATTTCAGAAGCAGCTGCAAAACATTTTGGTTCTAGGCTTAATCAACCATTCTAGGTATTATCAGAAAGTAATTATCCATAAATTAGAACACAGTTAAATATTTACATATGCATTGTTACCACAGTCAAGTAACAGACTATAGTATGTTATTGATGCTTTAAAAATAAATAACCGATTATTTAAAAAAAAAAAAAAACTCTTTACAAGTAGAACTCATATCGCCACAACAGTGAGTTTACTAAGATACTGCAAAATATCCAAGTATTCAGTTCCCATGAGTCGTTTAGTTAGTAGTTTCTATTTAGAAATCAGTCTATACTACCTGATCAAATGTACGTGATGTAGACACTAGTTAATTAACCACCAATAAATAAGTGTTGATCCACTGGAAGTATATTTAATCAATCTTCAGCACCATGAATACATCCAGTAGATCTGGGTCACGCCCCTGATCACCGCATGTTCTCATTCCATTTACAGATCTGCCATACTCCACCTGCTCTTCGAGATGACAGTAGATACAAGGGCTTGCATACCAGTGCCATGTGTTGTTCCAGTACTTGAAAAGCTGCTGACCCCCTGTCAGGCCACACACTGCTTCACAGAGCTTTGCCCTAAAAAAACTAGCCAAGAATAATAGTTTTTAATGATGCATTCTAACACTTTTGGGATGTTTCTTCTTTCCCCAGTGTACAAATGTTTGCCTAACCTAGCCATATCCTTAGGACCAAACGCTTTTTAGACGTCACTACATGCCCAGGGCAGATTCAAGTCATCTCCTTCTCATCCTCCAATGCAACCTTGGCCTTTCACCTTCGCTCTCAGGCAATCACACACAAGATAAACGAGAGAAAAGAATCCATCAAGATCTTCCTTTATAAGATCATTTTCCAGCCTAGTATTGCTTGGATAAAAAAGCAGCAAATATATAATCCAAGGGCAGATAATCCTCCCAAAAAACAAACAAATTAATGCAGTTAATCTTGGACTTCAAATTACTAAATTTAAATTTGCAATTTTCCAATTTGGAGACCCCCCCCCTAATGAATCTTTGGTTAATGGTTAACATGCAGTCTCTACTTCCATTAGAAAACTGGGATAAAGTTTTTGCTGAATTTCAAATAATAAAAAAGTAAAAAAAAAAGAAAAATAAATACAGATCAGTGTAAATTAACATGAACAAGAGTTTCACATGGAAATATCAGCCAGACTAGAATTTTGGAATCTTGCGTCAACTGAAATTACGCAGATTACTAATCATTTTTGTAATTCCATTACCACACATAACTTTGGCAACATGACAATTCTAGGGCCTGGATATTGTAACTTGCTAAATTCAGAAGTTTCAATTTTGCAAAATAATGTAATTGTAACAATGGCATTGATTCATTCTGAAGCTTTTTCCACATCTACAATTGAAATGGAAGCATTATCTGAGCCTATAGTAGTCAAAAAAAGAACGTCTGAGCAGGCTGATAAAACTGACCAAGCAGATTAGCATATCAGCTTATGAGAATGATCTAGCCTTGATATTACATCACACTAATTTATTTTGGCATAAGCCATTACCTATAGTTTTTTTTCATCTTCCTCTTCTAGCATCCACCTGTAGAGATTCTTTGGGATAAGAATAGGTGTGTCAATCTAACAAAGAGCATTTGTCTATTTGCAATAGATGTGATCAGACATTAGGTGAAGGAATTAATCACCCAGGAGTAGTTTAATTTTCATGAAAATGATTATCTGTTAGGTGAAAGAGAACCACTGCAGAATTATAATCTTTCTAATAACAAAAAACAAGTATCTACAGGACAAAGAAGCCAAACAGACTATACAAGAAAACAAACAAACAAACATTTTTGGTAGTTATATCAGAGAATATATCAAAACTTTTATTTTATTACACTGAAAAACAAAAATAAAATTCAGATATTATTCACCTTCAAAGTTTAGAGAAAAGGATAATTTCAAAATATTTCATTGTCAGAAGGCCTTTCTTTGTGATTTACTTTTCTTGCATTCTCTTTTTCTGTTTCGCACATTTAGCAGACAAACGTTTTCATGTCTTGGTCGATCTTTCTTCATATAGAACCCCAGACAGTACTGACAAGGAACATAATCATCTGCTGAGGTAGATGACTGCAGTGACCGTCGGCATGGTATCAATGTGCCTTTACCACTTTTAACTACTTCATTGTTGTGCATGTAGTTTCCCCAGTTTCTCAACTTCACAAGGATCTGCCTGCGCTTCATCGAGTTTTTCGGGTGCCTAAACAACTCAAGAACGTCAATCTCATCTTTGTGTATTGTTTGCAGATGCCGCGGAAGTTTTGAGTAGGGCTTATTGCAGTAGATACAAAAGAATTTTTTGTCGTAAACTCGTTTTCCCTTGTACATCAGTGGCATAACAGATATGCCACTGATATTAGGTGCGCTCTCTTTCCGACAAAACTTGGTTGTCCTACGCCACCTATGGTGACTAGATTTTCCTAAAGTTCTCTCACTTTGCACATCTTCACTAGAATCTGAACAAAAACTCTCCTGAAAGCTGTTTTGCAACACAGCTGTTTTACCATTCAAATTGCTGGAAGATGCTTCAGTGCTTATGCTTCTCAAGATTTCTTCATCAGTGGAAGAACCATCACTGTCACTAAGTACTACAATGTCAGATTCATCCTTGTCGGTAGATTTGTCATCTCCAACATCACCATCACTGAGTATTACTACATCCGATGCCTTGTCACAACTTTCCCCATTAGCGTTTTTGTGAACCGTGTAGGGAATACTTCGTTGGAGAGGCACTGAAAATATAACAAAACAAAACAGGACAGAATTAACATTCTGCTGAAAAGTAATTGCAGTTACCATAGCTATGACAACAGAAGAACCTGTCTTGAGAAGCTACGCCTGTTAAAGGTCCACTAACAAGATATTTAAAACAACAAAATAAAATGAGGAATCTAAATTGGGAAAATTTGAAGAGAGCTTTAAAAAAAAGTTATTAGAAAAGGCTGATAAATGTTCTGAAAAGCAAAAAAAAAAATTGGTGTTACTGAAACCTTATTATTAGATTATTATTTTATTTTTTTAAGAATTGAATTCCAAGAAATCATCTCATCACAAGTACTGAAAGTCATCTTCTATCAGGTGTCAACTATATATTTTTCAAAAAATATTCTTGGTGGGATCGGTTAACTGAGACATCTTATCTTAACTTGGTGTCCTTGATTTAATATTTTCTTAACACCTCCTGAATCCAAACTGCGTATTCTATTAAACTTTTACTCTTGCCAACCCAAACTGTGGCACCCATGAAATGAAGATGGGAAATATAACTTCAGACTTCAGAAACTATCACTTTCAAGCATTCCTTTTTTTAAACTACATTTTCAGCAAACACCACTACATTAAAAGCTGACATTATCACACTCCTTCAAAACAGAGCTAAATGCTGGTGTTGGCAGCAGGAAAAGATCAATGACGCACAAACCCATCAGTAGCTACAACTAACAAGGTGATAAGAACTGCCTGAGTTAACCCAATTCTTTCCTTTCAGGGTAACTCCCACCTTGAAAAATACTTTATATGTATACACTACGAGCCAAAGTTTGGAAAATAAAAATCTATAAAAATGGAATACTGTCAAATTATTCAAGTTATTTTTAAATTATTGGTTTAAATAACAATATCAAATACCATAATTATCAGTGTATCAAATGCACTCTATTTTTTAAACTATTTTCAAGTTTGAAAACTTTTGAAAGAATATACCAGTACCTTAGCAAAAGTAGAGAACACGCATACCAAAATTTCCCAATTACAATGCAGTACCTTTATTCAGAATCAGAATAAGAGCCTCATCAGAATCATTATCCATTTTTCCTTCATCCCATTGTGCATCCTCTTCTGTATTATCCATGGCAACTCGGATCCCTGCCCCTTTTCAACATTTTCATAAAGATTCCACCACCAATTCACATGAGCAAGTGACCACGTGCTCAAATTTTCAAAAAGGTGAGAATTCCTGTTCTCCACCCATAATGCAATCAGTTTGCTTGTGCATTTCATCTTTAAATGACTTGTTCAGGGCTTTAAGACTGCCAGGAACAATTGCAAGGTTAGTATTCCTATTAAATGGTATTCACTGTCTTCAATTTTGGCTTAATAGATTGCAACAAATGTCATCATAATGTATCCAATACTAATAATGCTAGGGCAGCTCATTCAAATGTTACTTCCAGCAGTTTTCCTTTTGACATTCTTCCAGGCTTGAAGATACGGACAAAGCAAAAATAATTTCCATACGCTGTTACTTTATGGTTAGAACTCTTCTCTCTCTCTCTCTCTCTCTCTGGACGCACTTTTATTTATTATTTTTCCTTGGCATACTTTTCAGTTTATGGACTTCTTTTCACCATGTTTGTACCACTGGTTTAGTTGTGGCAATCCAAATCTCCATTCTGTAGCTCTACTTTCACGCTGTTCCACATATTCAGTCATTTTTACTTTAATCAGCAGGCATTTCTGGAACCACAGTGCATTTCACATAGATGGAATTGAACTTATATACTGATAATTACAGTGGTAGATGACTGAACAAAATATACAAACATTTTATACACTCAAATACTGGTTCCATCAAAATAATCAATTCTGTGGAAAAATAGTGAAGATGAGTACACTAGCCTACAACCACCCATAAAACACTTGGTGAAAAATCGACCAATCAGGTGATGCCACCACACACAGCAGTCTGTCAAATACCACACACAAGTCACAGTCGAGACTGTTTATTGTAACCTTCAGCCACCAGGATAGTCAAAAGCAAGCTGATATCTCTTGAAACAAGTGCTGCTATTTGTATTTTAAGGTGTGACAGGGAAAAAAGGTAATATGGAGCAAATAATTCAACATTTAACCCTTTTTGGATTGAGATGCAGGGTGAGTTTGCTGAAAAGATAGAAATGGTTAACTTCTCAATAACCTACCGCTATCATGAATAGTAGTGACAAAAGCATAATGGTTTTGGGATGTTTTGGAGCAAAATTAACGAAACTGCACTAAAGGATTACCACAAAATTTTACAATGATGTGATGCATTCCAGTATTTAAGTAATTAGTGAGGGCCTTATGCATTAACATGATAACGATCCTAAGCATTCATCTAAACTATGCAGAAAATGTGGGACACGAAGAACATGCAGGTCACCTGAACATGGCTTGGCCAGCACAATTCCATGATTTGCCACGTCTTAAACTTCTGTGGGCAATAAAATTTTTTAAAAAATGTGAGGCAAATGATGTTACATGATTCAAGTCAACATACATCTTGAATCTCTCAGCCTATTTTGTTAAGTCAATTGTTAGAATGCCTAGACTTTGCAAGTTAAAGGCAAAAGGTGGCTATCTCAGTGAAAGTAATGTTTGAATACAGACTGATAAAAACTGTCCGCATTTTTTGTCCTCATTTATGCAATATTTAATAAAATAAGTTTGTTACTCCAACTAATACTCTTGATGTAGCACACATAATTTACCCTCTCACCTTGGAGTTTGTTGTTTTAGATACTTTTGTTGGCTGGTAGTGTATATTAGAGTGAAAATAAAATAGTTTTAGATTATTAGCAACACATATAAAAGGTTTAGTATTGTCCACAGACTGTGTGAAAACGAAAATTTCTTTATGGCTGATAGTGTAAGTTCAGTTTATTAAGAAAATCTTGTTCACACAATTCTTAGAGCCTAAATATTGTGCGTGTTGTTACAATGTTAAAGAAAAATGCATTTCCAACCTAGCAAAGCCAATAAAGTCACGTGATGGTGAGGTCCAGAGCCTCTGTAATAAACCAACCAACCTTTATGGAGGAATTCCTAGCAGAAATACAATCATACAGTAACAAAGCAGTAAGCACCAGCAAGAGTACAATGCTGTTTTAACCAAAGATGCTCCAACGAAAGAAATGCATAAATAATAAACTGGAGAGGAAACAAATGCTTAAATATATTTATTAGCATATGTGTGGAACTATCTGTGGATTTTGAGAAAAAGACAACATAAAAACAAACAGAAGAAAGATGATTACTCCATTTGGTGTTTCAGTGATCATTCCTCATGGAATTCATGTTGGCCAAATAGAATTCTTTCACCCCTCCCCTCCATTTCAAACTTTAAAAAAATGCTTGCCACTCTTGATGTCTGTTGAGATTTCTCAGCTAACCCTGCCCACTCAGTTTCTGCGGATGACCAACCAGCCAAGGTGATTTGGAACGCGCCATACTAGTCTAGGGTTGCCCTTTAATAATCTTCATAGCCGTTCAAGGTCCAGTTTTCAGCGTTCTGCTTGTATCTGTTTTCTATTAAATGTTTCCACCCTAGAAACTTGAAACTCACACGCAAATGAGTACTTACAATAATTTCCTCGCTAAAACAGGCACATCTATCATTCGAGACCAACCCGAGTTCCGACAAGATGGTTTAAGTACAAGACAAACACTTGGACGTTGCATCGGATCTTTTTTCTTCTCTTTTTTCTCTTTTTTTTTCCACAAGTCCAAATGCTGTAGTGTTTTTTTAGATGTGTGTGCCAGAAAATACATAAGTTCAGACTCTTGTCAATTTTTTTTTTCCCCATATCAATCAAAGGAAGAAAATTCAGTTAAAAACACCATAGCTATTAGCAGCACTTCACACACAACTGCCACATAGTTATGCATAAACAGAAAACTCTTTGGCAGCCTGTTATGTATTAATTAATATTACTGCATAAAGCAAACACACACATGCTATTTTAGAAAGACTATATTTAAATATTGACTTTTTTTCATAATTTAGAGCATCTGGAAAGTGGGAAGTTAATAACAACAACAATAGTAAGTGACAAAGGATATACACGGAAGCAAACAAAGAACCGGATTAAAGAGAAAAATAGGTTCTGAGTTTTCTCAAGTAAATTCACTTCTACTGCACCATTTCTAGTTTATTTTTTAGCAATTTCACTTGATACTTTTTCCTTCCTTTTGAAAAAGAAATAGAAATGATTATCCAGGAGTAATTGCATAAGAATACATAATTTTCTTTTCTAGAAATTAGGTAAAATTGTGACACATTTATATGCCAATTTTCACAATTTTACAACAGAAACTTAAGAAAAAAAACATATATATATGAAACATCAAAGAATGTATCCTTCTAATGGTATTTACTCTTTGTGTACATCTGCTAGTTAACATTGAAATGTTTCTTCACATTACAGTCAATGGCAATGCCTTTCTGCAAAAATGTCTATAGAAAACAAATTAACCCCACCCCATTTCAAAGTCAATTCATAACTATGGCCTGACTCGTGATAATCTTTAATGCTCAAATTGCTTTTGCATGTAAAAATGTTACCAGGTTGCGCAAACAGCCTCTGAGATAACAGTTACCGCCATTCAATGAAATCAAAGTTTTCAAATGATGAACAAGTCTTGTGATAATGGTTTTTGACTGTGCCCAATATCTGCATAGCTTTCTGTTTCTTTTCTTCAGTATGTAAACTCCCTCAAAAAAATTAATTAATTAATCTTTTACATCCATTCACACTTTAAACTGGATGTCAAAAGGGAAGCAGACACAATGACCCCACATTTTCTTAACTTTCCAAGAGTGACGACCTTCGAAGCTTCTCTTGTCTGTAGCGTTCTCGCCGTTTTGCAAGTTCCTCTTGTTTTTTCTCTGCTGATCGCCTGTCCCGTGACTCTTTCTGCTTTTGGCGCCAGTACTGACGTTTCTTTTCCACGGCTTCTGCAGCCTCTGGCCTCTCCCGCTGCATCTGGATGTCGAATTTCATCTTTCTTGCTCCTGCATTTCGTTTCTCAAACTGCCTATACTTCAGCACTGGCAACCTCGCTTTGTCCTTGTACAGACATCTCTTTTCATCTGATATGCATCTCCAAAACGTCTCCCGCCTGCTTGCTTCATCTTGCCCAAAGGCAGCAGCAAGCAAGCGCTGCTTCTCAATCTTCTCCAGACAATGATGTGATGAAGCATTAGGGAAAAAAGTTTGCAGTTCTTGTGCAACATCTGGTATCGTTCGTTTTTGCAGTAGCCACCTTAGAGGAATAGGTCCTGAAAACAAAAGAACAGCAACTGTAGTCGATGTGTTTCCAGATACCGAACCACGCCAGCCCTAGCTGCTGGAGCTCATCTCTTCTCAGCAGCCCTCCCTCTCAGGGTTTAGCAGCATTTCTCATGTCAGCACAAAACCTCTCTTTTTTTTTCACATTAGAGGCTCTTAAGAAAGCAACAACAACAAAATTATAGAAAACCAAATCTTAATCTCTTTTTTATATTTCATCTTTAAAATATGTGAAATATACACAGTAAATAGATATAGTGCTCTTCAGTTTAGCATGAATTCAAATATGGTGTCTGTATCACAACTCCCAGCTTTTTAATTACAATTTTCCCATTAGTTTTTTTTATATATATATATAAATGTTTGACAGTTTTGTGAAGCTACTAGATTATCATCCTTTGATCATTTTGTTGCACTCACAGCACCACACTAAAAGAACTGAAATAATCATGTACATAAGTTTTTCAGTTACAACCTCTCTATGAATAACATAAAAGTCTTTGCTTAAATACTGAAAAAGTGTCCTCATCTGCAAATCATCCATCAAAAAATAACACATTATGTTACAAGTGATGCAGTATCGTTATTCAGTCATGTATGTTCTTTGTTGTTTTTTTTTTTCAGTCACCAGAAGGAGACTATCCTGGCAAGGGAACGCAGTGTTATGGTTATCCACTGGAGTGTGTGTTCATACATATGTAAAAAAAAAGATGTTGGACAATTTGTAAAGATACTAGACCACCATTATTTCATGGACTGTATTTTGTATTTTAAAAAAAGGAGAGATTTATCAATGATTAGGTGTAAAAATTATTATGAAAATAATAAACATATATATTGCATTTAAAGACAACAAAAGCAAACCAGAAATATGACCCTCTAAAACAAGTTTGGCTTGTTGCTCAAAGGTCACATTATTATATAAAGAGACTAAGAACCAATATACCCATAAAATGAATTTATCAGTATAGCATGTGAAAAGCTTAACACAAACATGATGATATTTAAAAGGAGGCTGCAGTAAGGAAATGAGTTTATTCATTATACCACCACCATGATATATTTATTTTAATAGAAACTTTGCAGCAAATAAGACCCTTCTATTTTGCTTTTTAACATCCCTTTACAACCAGTGCTAATAAAAACTTTGGCTTTAGTTTTCAATACCTGAAATAATTACTCTCTTGCTAGACCTATTGCACTGTGGTTTATATAAAGATATTATCATCTCAAATAATATTCAATGATGGATATTTAAATTAATTTTTTAAAACCATTTAATTAAAATATTGCTTCCCAGAAAACAAATTTAAAATATAACTAAGCTACTGTTTACTTAAAAAAGAATAATTAAAGAGAATAGAAAACTTAATAACAAGTGTACTTTTAGAGCAAAGATAAGAACAAATATCCTCTTAACCTATTTATTCACAAATTTGTTTGGAGAGGGAGTTTTTTCATTTGATAAATAAAACAAAGCTTTTTTGTCGTGAAACTTTTCCAATAAAGAATAAACTTGAAGGAAAAAAAAAGTATCATAAGAACCACACTCAAAGAATTCTAGTAATTATGCATGTAACTCCATAAATAGCTGCTACAGAAGTTCATGCTTAAATGTTGGAAAATCAAATCAATTCTCAATAAATTGCCATCCTATTCAGAGTTTAACCAACCAGCAATTGCCATCTTCTGTTCTACTCCTCTCTAATCCAGATCCATTTAGCTGTGGGCGTCTCAAAGGACTCTCAAAGTAAACTTCCCTAGTGGCATTTCGACAAAAAGAAGAGAAAACTTGTAGATTTATAGACTGTATTGAGAGATAAACAAATTTGAAAAAAAAAAAAAAACTTAAATAAAATATATACTTATTTATTTATTTTTTTAAAATTCCAATAAGGTTAGCTCTCTGTTGCTAAACTATATATAATAAAGGAATTCACGTGTTTGGAAACAAAAACAAGTTGATGAACATGATGATGAGTTGTCTATTAGATTAGTCAGGAGTCAAGAAAAGATATCTGGATGGAAGGCATCTGTACAAACTGCATATGGATTCATATTTTAGATTTTGTGGAAGGAAAAATGGTCAAAAGAGAAGACTGAGCTTTGCAGCCAGAGGCATAAAAATGTCCTGACATTACATCTAAACTCTGTGGGGTCTGTTAGTCCCTGCTTAATGAAATTGTTACAAAAGTATAAGTGGCTATTCAGATTATTAACACCATAGTCTACACTGTAGGATTTGTGAGAATCTTTTGGCAAATAGGAATCAGGCATTTTTCATTTTTAGACGTAAGATACACTAAGCGAATGAGAATAAAGTAAACCAATAGGTATGTACTCTACTTGTATTTCCGATATTTCAGAAATTTATTTGCAAAGACGATGAGAAGAATATTGCAGCTGCTGTTACACTTACAATACATTCACAATCACACTGACACCAAAGTCAGTCACAGCCGTCCCTGGCTTCATTATGTCTGATGGCTATGTTTACATTACAAAAGGAGTGCATGACTAGCTGACTGCTTATTACTTTGGAAGTTAATTTGACATCTTATAAGAGGCAGTATCAGCAATAAAATGATGACTACACAAGCATAAATGATGATTCAGCTTCCATTCCAGTTCCTTCTGCTAACAGCACCCATGCAACTTTCATGTGCCAAAAAACTTAAATTTTAAATATTTTTAAAAAAAAATTAAAAAAAAAAACAGAACAGTTAACACATTCTGGAGCAACACAATGTTTCAGAACAAATTGCCCTGCACAATTTAAAAACACAAACAAAACAACAAACCACTCGCTGAACCCGGTATTCTGATAATCATATACAAAATGTGTGATTACAGCACTATCTCTATACACAGAGAGGGACAAATACAACAGATTACAACTTGGCCAAAAGCAGAGTTTCTAAAGTCAACTTTCCCACAATACATTACTCACCAGTAAACAAGTTTCCCCAGACAACTGTAGCATCTGCTGAGACCATTGTATAGAAGTATATACACTAGAGAGATTCTACTACTGTTAGAAAGAACTTGTTGCCCCACTACCAAACACATTCAAAACAAGTACAAACTGCAGCAAAACTATTCTGCTGATATGATACTTACATTTTGCTCTTTTTTTTACCTCAGGTGGGCTGCTGACAAATTGCATCTGTGCTTCAGATATACTTGTCCATCATGCAGATACAACAGTATCTCATAAATTTACATAAAAGGCATCACGTCACGTCCGTGCTGGCTGTACTATTAGACACGTTCTTTTGATAGTTAAGATTGTACCATCTCAAAAGTAAAAGACATTTTTCTGCTGTGTATTCTGATCATTTTCATGTATTAGACACAACAACATGGCAATTAATTAAGAGCAGGTGCACACCTGCAGGTCATTGATTCACCTAGGATGTGTCTGAGTCAAAGTAGGATTGAAAATGTGAAATTTCAGCTGTTATGAAGGATGGGAGTACCTACGGTATGTAAAACGTATAGGTTGACTACACTGTGAGAATTCATTGAAACAAGGTTTGCAAATTAGCTTTAACATTGTTAATTAGGTTTAAATTAATTTATTTCTTTCTAGAAACTCAATAGCAATTCCGTACAGGTTACTTTGATAGCTCTCAGCATCACAAGAACTACCAAGAAACATTAACACAAATTATGTGGCTGAATGTTTTTTTTTTTTAAGCTATCAAAAAGCAAAAACCTTCCCAAGATACAACTTGAACAACAGATTTCTTGTCCAAATGTCACATCGTCTTTGCAAGCATATACAAAAAAACTTGTTTTATCATCTAGATGGTCCTTCCTACAGCACACAAGCACATCCACCAAATGTTATACAAAGACCTTGCTCAATCATCTAGACAGTTAGGGCTATACACCACACAAACTTGTAAACCAATTGTTATAAAAAAGACCTCTTTCTTGAAGTCAACCAAGAATCCCCTGGTCTACAGCAAGTATGCTAAGTAGCTACTACTATTTCTTGCTAGTCAATCTAGAACTTCACCAAGTCATCATCTGCATGGAAAGATTCATACTTAGCCTCTACCTGAAGCTTTCAACTAAACACCTACACTTGCGGGATTAAACTATCTCATGATGTGTGCCAATTTCATTGTTCCTTGAAATTTCCCAGTTAATGTTTATATTTTGTCTGGAGGACACAAATGGTTTTGTTTGCAATTTCTGGTTGGTTATTTGTTGAAAATTTTGCCTAAGCCTCATGCAAGCTCAGTGATTATTCACTCATAGCAGAACATTTTTCAGCCAACAAAATGCACTGCATATGTATTTGCACAGACAGGAAAGGTGAAAAAAAATTATACAATTGTCATACTTGGAAATACAGTGCTGCTGCCGACCGTCTCTGGATACACATCATGAAATAACTTGACTGATGTCAGTAGAGAAACTTCTTAGATATGTTAATTTACAATACTTCACCCCCATCCCACAAATTTTAATAAAAAAGACACTTTAAAATTGTGGAGCAATTCTGTACTCATTGCTCTGCAAGGATTTTGCTGGTAAGCAAAGTACTCTTTTTATTTGAGTCCCCATTTAGATGTAGACAACTGGAGGTCATCACATCTACGTGAAATCTCAATCTGAACCTTTAAAAGCAGCAAAACAAGTTCAGTTTTTAATTTTTAACTTTTTTTTTTTTTTCAAGTGTCCTATAGACTAGTAGTGGCAACATTTTTTATTAAAGTCATAACTACCTGATGGATCTAGAGATCCCTGGCTTTCGCTTTACAATCGTCTTGTCCAGATGCAATGCAGCCACAGGGTCTATTGACACGTATTTCTTGACACACAAACAGAAAACACTCACCACAGTGCTCAGGCATCAGTCCACTACAAAACTCCCGCTGGTTGTTCTCATCCACTTCCAGTCGCTTCTGCTCAATGAAGGCTGTAATACGTCGATTAACCTGCAAGTAAATGCACACAGAGTCAATAAAAGGGAAAAAACAAATATTCAGAAGAAACTAAACGATCCAACGTATTAAGCATTTAACATTATAACCTGCCTTTCCTGGACTCTAAAACCAATGTTAGTGGAGAAGCACACTATGCTCATTAGAGTGGTAGCCCTGGTCAGGACCAGGTCATCTCTAGGGTCCAGATAACAGCCTGGTTTCTCTCTTGCTCTTACAAACCAGCTTGTGTGTGTTTACTTCAGGTGATTCAGTTTTCACCTTAATTCTAATCAGCTCCCTCACTCATTAGGGCAGCCAAAGTCTGAATATCTAGGAAATAGTTGCACCCATCTTCTCCATGCCTGACAATCTGGGCCAGTTACAAGGTAATACTCAACATGGCAATCAGAGGACATGGCAAAGAAAAAGCCTGTAGATTGTGAAGCGTCTTAAATGTCCAAATAATATGGATTTCATAATAAAATGCAACTTTTAAAAAAATATATACAAATTTTCATCAAAATAATGTTGTACCCTATAAAATCCATAAACTGAATGAGATGCAGGCAAGAGACCACAATCACATCAGGTAACTCCAAAAATACCATAATAATATTAGTTATACTTCTGATTTCTTATGTAGATGTTTTTTGGAAAGCCCACCCCTTTCAGTGTGTGCATCACATATCATGCATGTGCACGCAAAATCTTATAGCACTGACAAAAATCAGTTAGCCAAACATTTTTTTTTTTTTGCCTTTAAAGGACAAGGTACTTAATTCCATTCACCGACAGAGCAAGAAAGGAGACATGACAATAAGAACCAGCCTTGTGCATGAGAACATAAGACAAGAACTTTTAATCTGCTCATTTTCTAGACCCAGTGTGATACAAAAATTTCCATGAAAAAATGGTTACACTTGAGACCCTTCAAAAACAAGAGGGAGGGGCAAAGCAAACACACACACAATTCACGAAAGAAAAAAGAGGAATCCTTGGAAATTCAAAAGGTGCAAAACTGGTTGTGGTCGGAGTTTGTAGCACCTGGTGTTGCAACACTGTTGTTAAATTAACCTAAAAGGAGATAGTAGTGAAGGCAAAAAATCCTTTCAGTCAAAACTAAAGTAAAATAAAATCAGTAAGAACTGTCTCCAGTCAAGGTATTTCTTCTCATCATTGATGATTTTAGTAGGTTGAACAAACAGCAGCAAGATGTAGATTCCTGCTTTTGGAATTAAAAATTACTACTAGAGGATGCTCACATAAATGTTTTTGCAACCCACTATATGTTGTAACTATGAATATTAATACTGTTTCATAATTCATAATTAAACTTCATTTGATATTGATCACAGCAACTTTTAAGAATGTTCTAAAAGCTAAATGACAATGCCATACAGATTACATAAATGGACAGGTGACATGTATAAAAAATTAAAGTTATAACATCCTAATAATGCAAAACTAAAGAATACAGATGTCTCTCATCAGCTGATGAATGTCAATCAGCCTACATGGTGAAGACTGTGTTACTTTTATCCTTTTTTAAAAAAATTTTTCCTGACAGTCTTTCAAACCTTTGATCACCAAAATGTTTTTTTTAAAAATTAGATATTCAGATTCAAAAATTATGCAAGTCCAATCCAATATTAAAATATATATTTAATATTACTAATATTACCTAAAAGTCCAAGGTCATATACATTTCCTCTTGATCTGACTACTAGACATCGACTCAGATATTCAGAAAAGTTTGTTTTTTTCAATTCTAATGCAAAATTATAAGACAAAATGTTTTTCTCCCACTGTCCATAAATTCAAATGTCCTGAAACCATCACACACTCCTGATAACGATAGACACAAGACCAAACCAACCAGACATAAAGGACTGGCTGTTTCAATACCTTAGTCTTGAGAAAAGCAGTCATTTTGCAGTGGGTGCCTGCCAGCTGCATTTATCCAGACACCTCCTTGATTTCAGTTAATCCATCAATATAATCACCAAATCAAGAGGAGGAGAGGAGAGGGAGATACATTTTTACTAAACACATAACATTCTGAAAGTGTGTTTAAACCTGGGGATTGGGACAAGAGGTTATGGTCTGTGGCAGGCAGGTTAGTATGGTCACATTTCAAATCAGAGACTATTACATGTGATAACCCCTCTTAGGGCAGCAATCTTGTCAAACTCAATGTTCCTGAAAGTCTAATTTCTGGGATAGGGGGTGTTTCCAAGCCAATTTCTGGGGTAGGATCTTAGCAAAAGCAGTCACAGAAAAGAAATCCTCCTATGATGCCAGTATCAGGTCCATCTACATGGCATGGTTTTGGAAATGCCTTTTGCAATAACTGCCAGTGTTTATATAATGCAACAATGAAGATGACATTTAAACAGAAAATATGCCTGAAAACTAGTAACCTGAATGACTACAATAATTTTTTTCAAAATTAAAGCATTGGTGAGGTAAAACCTAAAACAATTTTTATACTTAATGACTTCAAATTTTTTTATAATAAATGATCCCACAAAAGTTTGCATAAGATTAGGAATAACTGTTTTTTTTCTTTTCACTTTGCTTTTTTAATTAGTTTGTCTCTGGTTTTATTCTGATTGCATTTTAAAGATGTTTTTAGTTCTATAAAATACAAAAAAAATCTGTTATAATCCACTGCTGAGTATGAAAACTCAAACTCAATTAAGTGCTTCATCCAAACCTCTTCTGACCAATCAAATTATTAGACTTGCATTTTCACAATTCAGCCTTCAACATCCATTGTACAAAAAAAAAAGTTAAAATTACAAATAATTAAGAAGTGTAATTAAATAACCAATTTTGCAAACCAAAATGTGTACAGGAGCACAAACACAAAATTTTCTAGCTATTTGTGTATATATATATTTTTTTAAATAAAATCCCACAAAAGCTATAAAGATAGTATTGTTGTTGGTTTTATTTTTATACCAGAGACTTTGAACAATCAGATAATGTTAGGCAGGAAGGTCGAGAGAGAGAGAGAGATGGCTTCAGCACAGAGAAAATGATATGATGTCAGTAGAGAGATGACATCAGCGCAGAGAGATATGACCTAAGCAGAGAGAGAGAGAGATTTCAACCAATAAAATATAGAAAATGTAGCCAATTTACAAATACCAAAAGCAGCTTAGATTCACAAGACTTACAGAACCATTTCACAACAAAATATATCTTTTTTAAAAATCCCATTTGCGATGTTTTGAAAATTAAATTACAGTGTTCTACAGTAAGCAGCACTGAGATCGTAAACAAAATGGTCTATATGACAACATGAAAATCTCGAGCTACATGGTCTGATTCATACCCAGGTTAGATGAACACAACAAGATCAGAACATAAAGCAATGTCCCTGAGTACAAAAAGTGCAGCCAACTGTTGACAAGAGTGTCTTTAATGCCTGCCTAATAAAGTGATCTGAGCGTGTAAAGTTCTAGCAGAAAACTGTGCTTTTGTGTGATTTGCATTGCATATTCCAATTCAATCAGATAACAAACACCAAAAACTGATAAAAATTTGATTAAACAGATTTATTACTCTTGTCTAATCATTGCCATATACATCACATTGTATGGATATAGTGTGATCCCAATCTAAGAGAGCTTTATGCCTCTCAGCAGATGATCAGAGATATTCCTTTATTTTTTTTATTGTGTACACTTGATGTTTAAAATTAACACAACACACCCTGCTACAAGAACTCTCACTCCACAGAGTCATGTAGATACTAGTAGTATCTATTTCATATTTTCAAAAATATTTTAATAAAAAGAAAAAATATTATAAACATTGTTTACACACATTTCAGGACTTAATAAAAACCAGGATTAAAGAAATGCATTTTTTTCTTTATGTATAAAATCCTTTTGTTGTCTAACCACTACTGCTAGTGAGGTTGAGTACATGGTCCTTTCTGATATAAGACACTTATTCCCAATATCTTTCTCAACTGTCTTGTGGAAGAGCAACAGCAGTTATTTCCTTTACCAGCTTCTTTCTCTCCCTATACCTCTTTGTCCGCAGTGCTGATTTCTGCCTGTCTCTCTGAAGCTGTGACATTGTTCGCTGTTTCAAGTAAATTTTCTTCCGCTGGGAGTCCTTGTCTTTCACCTGGGCATACCTTCTTGGGTCTTCCTTTACCCTCTGTCGGTACCGCTTCTGTCGAAGTGCATTCTTAGAAGAAGGACTAACAAAGCAATCTATCTTGGATAGATTACTTAGCATGCCATCTCTTTCGCCCAATGATTTGTGTCCTGTTTCAAAATTCTGAAACAGAACAGAAGAAATCCTTAATGTGCATCTGCTACAACCATTAAAGATGAACAAACTGCTTCATCAGGGCAATTAAAAGATAGAAGGTGCCCCCTTCCTTTGGCAATCAAAATGGTCTCAGAAATGTATGTCAAGCAAGTGAAATGGCAATGGTTTGCTACCAGCATTCAAAACAATTATTAAAGTCATTTATATAGTACAGCCTCTATAAATCTCTGGTAGACCCCTTTTGGGATAATATATAGTTCAGGCATGTAAGCCACATTATGCCAAAGATACAGACAAAATGGAAAAAGTTCAAATCCAAGTTACCAGAATGAGTAGTAACATGCATAAGTTTAATTACAAATAAAGATTAAGGTGAGTTTAGATACCTAATTTGGGCTACAGGCATTTTAGTGGAGATATGATTGAAGTTTTTGAAATTTTCCTTGTAAAGGCATTAAATCTAGATAGATTTTAATAGTAATTGCAGATTTTCTACAACCAGAAGATATATAAGAAATGGTTTTGATTAAAATTTATTAGAAAATGGCTTTATTCAGTAATCACATGGTAACAACCTAGATTGATCTACCCGGTCAGGTGGTAGTAGTAAACAATCAATCTCATTGTTTGAAAAGTATATTTTGTTCCAGGTGGCATAATGTATTTTAAACTTTCTGTTCCCCTGACTCCTTATATCTATTTCATACATACTTATATTGATATTTATTCTTTTACACACTTAAATTTTTTTTCTTTTTAATTACCAGTAAAAACAAACTTGTGCTTTTCTTTTCATTGAGAATATTAATGAATAAAAACATGCACTCCCTGAATGAGATTTAATAAGGGATATAAAATGTTTATGTCAGCCTCTTCTAAAATTGTCTATCCATGCTTCTTAACTTTAAATTAGTTTTCTGATAAACAAAAAATCCTTTCTTTTCAATGATAACTTGTTAATAAATGCCATTTTCTAATTCAATCCCGGAATACTACATCTTCAGGGCTCATAAGTAATAGCTTAAAGAACACTGAAGTTCATGTTCTGACTTGTATCACTGCCTTTTATAATTTCAATGCTAAAATTACTAATCACACATTACCAAATGTATCATTTTTTTAGAGCTACCAAGTGCACAATCTTGTACAACTAAATGCCATTTAGTGCTGTGCACAACTATGACACACGAAGTTGTTTTTCCCTTTGTTCTTTTAACAGAAGAGTTATTGTATAACCCTCCAATACACAAAGTATCAATAGTTTAACTGTACTGAAGTTCTTTTGAAATTAATATGCAAATTTATGTAAATTAAATTATTATAAAAAGTATTTTACAAAATGAATTGTTTATTAAGACTTCAGCATTTCTTTAAAAAAAAAAAAGAACTGGTTGTTTTATTTTTTATTCTTCCAATATATATATTAAACCTTCCAAGTCACAGCATCATCTGGTCTTTGCAGTTTCTTTTGTTTGAAATATCTTAGGATTTATTTTCTACATTAATCCCAATACCGAATTTGTCTGAGATTCATTTCCAGGTGTTATTTGCGCTTTCTCATATATACCAGGGCACACAAAAACAATTACTGCTACTACGATACTGTGCAGCATGTATGCTCTTGGCACGCAATGTTAGAACTCTCCAAAAGTAATGAGAGCTGGAATGCAGGTTTTCCACAGACTAATTTTTGTCTATAGAACTCTCAATGAAGCATCAGCAACCATAATGGCTTAGCCAATCCCCAATGCCTAAAGAAACTTTGGCAGTTAAAGGCAATAGTGATGAAAAACATTTGTTAATAATAACTGAAGTTTCTAAATCAAAGTTAAGGCAACACAATGTTGAAGACAAATTATCCTAATTATACATATCCTCTATAACTCACAACTACAACACCTACCACCTAGCAAATTGATGAAACAGTGATCATAACATCTCCACCAATCCCCAAAGAATCATTGTGGAAGGGCCTAAAAGAAATATAGATTACAAATTTGTTAGAGCTAATGGTGCAGCTTGTACCAACATATGACTGACTGAATCCCACACCTACTCTGAACGATGATACATGAAATTAGCTGAGCTGATCTTTTTTGGGATTGCATTAAAATTCTGCTTTTAAGAGACAGAGTTGGATTTAATGTTTCAGTAACTTTAAAATGAAAACAGACTTTAACACACACCCACCACTATACATTTTAAAAAAAGTTGTATGTTCTAGTAATTACTCAAAGTAATAAACAGCCCATTAATTAAACACATGGATAAGGAATCAATAAATTTTTGCATACCATATTGTACAAATACATGCCCACTGCCTTAATGATATTAAGCAAAAAGAATATGAAAAGTTAAAAAAAAAAAAGGATAAAATAATCAATACAAACTAAGACAAGCAAGAAAGTGGACAATAAAAGGTTATAATTTGGGAATAGACAAATATAATAATATTTCTTATCAGAGAGTTTGAAAGAAACACAATCGATCTTGCAAAATCATATCAAAATGATAGAACATCTTCAAGTAACTTTTACATTAAAAAATAGTTTAGTTCAAGTGTCAGTCTTACCGCCTTATCAAGAGAATTAATTTCTAAACATGCTGTACGTTTTAGCAATTTCTTCCTGTTACCATCGTCAGGACTAGGTGGTGGTGGTAGCAGAACGGACATTTGGCTGTGCAAGCCGCGCGCGCCATTTCCTTTGCAGAAGACATGGTTTGCAGTAAACGTTGTCACGTCTGCTACTAACATCATTGATGGCAATTGAGCACAACCTGTTTTATTAGTAACAAGGATTCAGTTCTAGTTACTAGCTGTAGTCCATAAGTTAATAAATTAACCCCCCCCCAAGATAACTAGTATACACAAAGAGTCAAGTACTTTTTACAAACAGCAAATTGAAAGTAGTTGATAAAATCTTTTAGTTCCAAGAGATCTTTTGTCTTCGTTTCAAATTCTTTCTCAGTACAAATTATTTCGTGGCCTTTTGTCTTTTTTTGCATGGAAACTCTCCAGATAAATAACACTTAAACAATGCAACATTAACAAACAATTTGCTTTCCTAGGTCCACTAATTCCTGATAAATCTTTTTTTTCAAGCCATATCTTCATTATCTAATGTCTCTCGTAAATTAGCAAAACTAATTTAAATTTAATTTTCTGTCTGTTCAAAATAAATATGCAAAAAAAAAAAGATTTTTCTCAATGTATTTAAGTGTTGTCAGCTGTTTAGAATCGCAGAAATTCTGGCTGAGGAACTCTGCTGAATTCAGAGCGTTAGTGGACTGCCAGAACCATTATGGCCTCATGTGTGTTGGAATGCCACCAAGTTCTGTTCTGAAAAGACCAGTTTCAGTGTCCGATACTAAACTGATTTCCTTCTCCTGTAACACACTGCCTCTGCCCTCTCAGATTTCGGCTTCAAAACGTTATAGATTATAAAACCACACCTTCAGATAAAATTAGATTAATACCTGCACAGCCAGATAATCCTAAGCCTAAGCCAGAGAGTGATTTGTGAAACACAAGTTTAAAAGTTAAAAGAACACTTTGAGTAAGATCTTCACTTTCTATAAATACCACAATATTAATATTCAGTGCCAGTAACGATCTTCAACGATAGTGTGCGAGAAAAACTTTAAAAAAAGATTTTGATTACAAGGTAATCATTAATCCATTATTTGGTTTTACCACTATTATTTTTTCATTTCTTGTAAACTACATAAAAGATGGCTTAAAAAGCCAAAAGTAAATATTTAATAAATTTAAATAAAAAAAAATCCCTGTAAAACATCTATCTTTAACATGTTACTTTAGAAATGAAGAGAGAGCTTAATAGTCCAAGATGGCAACAAAACATTTGAAATTATAAGGCTCCATAGATACTAGTTATATTTACTGTAGAAGAACTTCTATCATTTAAAGTTTCATGACATGCCAATTGTGCTTATCCATTAAATTTATACGTATATATATATATATATTTACGATAAAATACTTACCTTGTCTGAACTCTTTCTCTCTCCCAGCCACTGTCACCATCACCTGCTAACCTGTCAGGACTTTCAAAAAAAAATTCACAATCTTGCATGGCAAACCTAGTGGCAGAAGGTATGGAAGTGCAAGATATCCTCCAATCATTCATGACTAAAGTTTCACATCTGGATGATTTTATTAGTGCTTTCTCATAGTCAAAAGGCTCAAAGTTCAGACATGGTCAGCATTTTGTCGTAAAAATCAATAGATGATACAGTAATCCATTTATAAACAAACCTGCTGCAAAACTTGTGTCTGCCACAAAAAGAAAACAAATAAAATGATAGAAGCATAAATTTGGAGTTGAAATAGTAGCCATCAAAATCAAGAAAGCGAGTAGCCAAACACAGCAGAGGGTTTTCCTTTTTCATAAAAAATTATATGAAAACATTCTGCAATTTAATGTTGTACTACCATATTCTAAATGTTGTCATTTCTACCATTGTTCTTCAATTCCCTTTCCTTCCAGCACAGTTGTCAAACTTCTTTTGTTTCCCTTTTAACTTGTTATTTTTTTTTCATGACCTGGTGCATCTTCTCCCTAGACCTCACTTTCTGCTCCTCCATCATGTTCAGCGTATACGACTAGCTCCATTGAGCCTCATACTCTCAGTCCAACCTGTACTCCTCTGGGTTTTCCTTCAGTCTTGCACAACACAGCTTCCACTGCTCTGCACTGGTCCTCTGCAACTCCTTCAATGTTTCCCACCTGTTCACTTGTAGCACCAGTACACCATGGGTCTGAAGCCTGCTGCTAGTCTGGATATTTTTTTTTTTTTGTTTTTTATTGGTAGGATTTCCACAGCAGCGTCAACCCCCCCCAAAAGCTCCGGGTGGCTAAGCTTCAAACCACCCACCTATAACAATACAAGTTCACTAGTTGGCACCATCCCTGTCACATGTAGGCACATTAATAAAAATTCGTTTTTTTCAATGTTCAGCCTAAGAGTCATTTCCTTTGAAATTCTCTCTGGCCTGTTGTGATATTCTATGAAATAACAGGAATACAAAAACATTAAAATCAAACTTCTTTTAAGCAAGAAACTTTGACGACAACTCCTAGTGTGAGGATATGCTATCCTGGGTAAAAGGTTCAAATCAAGAGGAAACATGGAAGGTTTTAAGTATACACATCAAACTGGTTGAAAATGAAAAGACCAAACTGTGTATTGATTTCCACATAATTAAACCCCTATACATCCTTCCTTTTTTTTTTTTTTGCAAATAAAAAAAGGAAACAAAATGGCAAAGGAAAAAAAAAGAAGTTAAAATAACTTTAAGAACAAGAACAATGATATACTACTTGCGTATGAGACCAAATAGAGAGTTATGTCCCCTCGACACCTGATGACCCACTATGCACTAATTATTCTTTGGTCTGTTGGGAAAAAAAGTATTGAACTATAAACCAAAAGATGTAGTACCCAAAAATGAGACTCCAACCAATAAACACAGCTGATGACATGTTGATAATTTTTGCCACAAACCATCAGCCAGAAAAAGTAAAATGAAAATACAATGACATTCTTTTTGGCCTCCTTTACTAAAAGTTAAGTGAAAATAGTTGTGGGAAATGAGTCAATCATCCCATTCTGCCAATTGAAGCAAAAGATCCAGCTAATAAGATTTCAAGTTTTCCACAAAAAGCTCACACTCACACTAGGCAGAAAACTACAAAGAGTACCCATCAAATTTATATTATGCTGACTATGCAAAGAGACTGTCATTAATATAGCATATCAAAAAATGTACTAAGGAGTCAGAGGTTGAATATCACTTACAATGATCTGGGGTATTCACCAATCATACAGCTACATCAATGTGGGGTAGCGGATGCATTACACGCAGCAACAGAATTTAGGTCAATATGTCACTGGTCTTTTTAGAGACAAAGATTGGTTTTAATAAATAAAAGGATAGTCTATATACTGCACAATCAGGCGAAGTTATAATATTACTCTGATTATAGACTAAGGCCCCAATTTCTGACTTAGCTGGGGGTCCTTGTTGTAACAAGCTGGTAATGACAACACACACAGTCAAAGATATGGCGTTTTCTCTCAACACAGGCCCTATGTACCAAAAACATTTAAAGCTAAAATTACTAATCAGTAAAATATAAGCATACTTTAAAAACAGTTGTAAGTAAAAATTACAGAATGAAGAAAGTTTATAATAAATCAATAGCACAGACTATATCAGTATGCTGTATAAAATTTAAATACAGATTTTCACAGTGCAGAAAAAAGTATGTCGTCTAAACTCTAACAAGACTTTGCCTAGCTGACAATAAAGATGAGAGTAATTTCCAGAATCTACACTATCGTGATTTTACAAATTTTACAATGTTTGAAATTTTTAGGAATTGTAGAAGTGTTAAGAAATGCTGCAAAAATCTAATGCCTTTTTTTTGAATTAGTACTAATCAATTAAAATCGTACTGTGCATACATCATCGTGCTCTCAAGTGTTAGTTAGGAAATATGGCAGTTTCAATATGAATAATCAATCACCATGTTCAAAAAAGATTACTGACTCAATTTTTAAAAAGTGCATTTTAATATGATCCACACACACTAATATATTTCAACATCTCTTAACAGTAAAGCACAACCAGAACCTCTGGAAAATTGAAAGTCCTATATAAAACCAAAACAAAACAGTTATGGTAAACTTAAAAAGAAAACACAACTTCACAAGTTCAAATATACCTGTGTCTAAAACCAAAGTTGATACCCCAAATTATTTTGTTGTTGCTTAATTGTTTACAAATAGAAGATGGTATTTTATCTATTTTCCAGCAGCACAAGCAAAATGGTCACAGCAACTTGTATAACTATGGCTGAGCTGAAAACGTAATTATCAATGGGAGAATAATTTGACATCTGGATTTTAAAAAATATCATTATTATTATTATTATTATTATTATTAGATTTCTCTCTCTCTCTTGCTTTGGGTAAATTAATTTTTATTTTGATTCATTCTCTCTTTTAGCATGAGTGACCAAAAAGCTCCAATGCAGATTTTGAGCAGCACAACTACAAAAGGAAAGTAGTAGCATCATTCCAAAAACCTTGCATCTGTGTACATTTTACTTGACAGAGGATTTAAATATCCTAAAAAGTAGCATTATAATTGAGCAGCTGATCAGTGGAAACAGAAATTGACAAATCAACTTAGGAACAAACAAGGTTGTGATTTCAAGACCAGACTGCATCACTGTAAGAGTGTAAGAATTATCAGTTCCACATAAAATCAACACCAATATTTGAAAACAAAGAGTCAATAAGCATAAAAGAAATGATCACCAAAACATAGGTTTACTAGCATTTTGAATTTTAATATATTTAAAATTTCCTCAGTGATAATTTATGGAAAAGGTCAATAACTACTGATATAAATCTTAACAGCAAAAAAGCAATGAATTTCAGTTGTTGTTGTCAAGTTGTACACCACTTTCAACAATGGAGATAACCTCTCTACATCGGAAACTACCCTGAGGAGGAAGCGTAGTGCTGTAGTTAGCTGCTAGAGAGTTTTGCCCATTCCTCCACCACAAAGGGCCCAACACTTCTGATTCTTTATTTTCAGACTGACCAGCAAATGAAGAACAGAGCAAGGGAGGTATGCCAAAACAAGCTGACAGAGAATCAAAGTTGGGGGCTCTCAGCCCTGGTGGTAAAGGTGGCTTAATCACTAGATAACCAGCTGCACTTTCATTTGTTAATAAAGTCAACAAGGTGCTGGAAATGGTGAACTAATAGGATTACAGAGCACAAAATCACTATATATATATAAACTGTTAGTAGTGTGCATATCCTAATGAGAAGCAAATTGTACAGAGCACAAATTTCCTACCTCCGATCGGCTGGCTTGAATCTGCATCATGTGAGGACTTAGAGTAGCAGCTGCTGCTGCTGACCCAACCTCTGACATTACATAGCTATCAGCTTCTGGTAGATGGGCTGGAGGTTGAGTGACTGCAGTGTTGTCATTGGGGACAGCCAGTGACGTGTAATCAGGAAGACAAGCAGTTTCATTTTTTACAAAGGGTTGCTGAAATTCATCCAGCATTTCTGTCCCTGGCTGAGTTACTGAGGTATTCTTGTCACAGACAGCTGCAGGGTTATACTCAGCAAATGAAACAAGTTCTTCTTTCACTGCTGGCTGCAGAGACACATCCAGTGAGAGTCTGTCAGCAGAGTTTTCAAGTAGCATACTCGAAGTCTCCATGTTTTCTGCTAGTGTGTTCTGAAAAGATAAATGATTGGCATCTCAACCGTTTTCATCAAGTTATGCCATGACTGACAGGTTTGACACAAATGTTTGTGAATGAAAAAGAGAGAGAGAAAAAGAAATGAACTCAAAACTGATCAGCAATTGAATGTAGGTTTGCAGATGGTCTCACCTCTGGTTCTTGAGCAACACTAGGGTGAATGGAAGGAACTGCTGCGTGGGAGGTCTGCTCACTTTCTTCCTTCACGTCTAGTGTCCCGGAAAAATTCTCCCCTTCTTCCTGCTCCACAGATGGCTGAGGTTGGCCAGGCATTTCGCGAACACCACATGCTTCAGTGTCATAGACACAATAGTCCTTCAAGGAAAATTGATTCTTGATGGCAATACTGGTGCTGCCTGTATCTAAAGAATCGCACAATGTTTTTAGGTTTCCTTTCAGATTCTGAAAAATAAAGAAAATGGCATTAACAAGCAAATCTAAAAAAAAATAAAATGCAAGTACTGAAAGTTTAAGGTATTTCTCTAAACTGAAGCTCTTCAGAAGCAACTTCAACAAGCTAATGCTTTACATTCAAAGCACTTTTATAAAATGTATTTCATGTAATAATCCATTCATGATGTATGCTCATAACATTAAGATTTTTTAGATCAGAACAGAAGTCATATCCATATAATCTATTTTCCAGCAAATGTTACTGGATATCTTTAAGATATGAACTCTATTGGTCTACTATTAGAAACTATCAATCCTTCTCCTGGCATTCACTTACTGCATTGTGCTGCAGCGAGATTTATCTTAGATGTTTCCACCCTTGTGCCTGATCCAAATGTTTACTCCAAGACATAGAACATCTGACAGACATTTAAACCTTCTTAGACTAAAAAAAAAACATATGCTGATACCATATTTGTAGCTACAATCAACAAGATAAATGGATGTAGAAAAGTTTCATAAATACTGATTGCATTTAATAGTGTTTTGTATTCTTTATTAAAATATTCACAGCTAGTTTCATTTTCCATTTATGAAAATGCATTAGCACTCAATAAGACTAAAACAAAACAGATATCCAATGTCTTGTTAACACATTTCTTAGGTCTTAACAGAATTGTTTCAAAAGATCTGAATGTATAATCAAAGGCACTGCATTTAAAATAAGATTCTAACCAAAAACAGGCCCAAGGATTGGAGGGGGGGGGTTAATTGAAAAATGAAATAATGGTGCATAAAGGCAGAGGAGATCCAGTTTCAGCTCTTCTCTCCTCTTTAACAATCATCTTAAATTTTTATCTAAGGGTAAAATATTATTATTGAATAAACAAAAGCTAATTTCCTGTATTACTGGCTTATTTTATCAACATCTAAACTAAATTTGTTTTTCTTCTGCAATGACACCTTTGGGGTTCACAGAGTTCCTAAGGCGTGATAATCTGGCTGGTTAATGCATCCGACTGGTAATTTTATTCTGTTTAGTTGGCATCTAACCAGAGTTTGTCGTAATGTTCACCCTCAGTATCCTAACACCCAGAACACACCAGAAACCACATCAAGAAACCACTAAGTCTTCTGATGAGAAATGGGGGGGGGGGGAAAACCCACAGAGAAAGTGCTCTTTCAGAAGAGTAAGGGAAGAATTGTGGTGCCAGCTAGACAGCAAAAACATGCAAACCAGTCAGAAAAACACCGTACTCTACCACTACACCAACATGGTGGCCAACTTTATGTCTGTAAGGATACTAGCAAAGATCCCACCCACCCCGAAAAAAGGGAATTTAGTTTATATCTTTTTTTAACTTTTGCTTAACATGGATTTGGGGAAGGTTGTCTTAATAACTTGTAAAAAAATTTTTTTCTTTAGCACAGGAAGGAAGGAAGGAAAAGAGTACCATACATAGAAAAAAAATGATCTTCCTGCATATTTATACATTTTGGGAAGGAGGGGCTAATAAACATTTGTAAAAACTTAGCTACACTAAACCAATTTCACCTGGTAACAGTTTTTGTTTCCCTTTCAATCAGAGATTGTTTAGCAAAGTTAACTATTTGCATTTTCTTAGTCTCCATATAACAAAAATATTTACATAATTTACTAGAAAAAAAAGAAAAAGAAAGAAAGAAATTATGTTTGTAAAATTGTCGTCGTCATCCTGAAAGAAACAGAGAAAGTGCACTTGTTCCGTATTTGCGGAACCCGGTTTTCGAGCTTTCCTAACCAGCTCAGACCGCATAACTTGTTTGCTCTGATTTTTTTCCCTCACTTTCATTTAAACAGGATGCACTCTATCAATAAAACCAAAAAAATAGAAAAGATCTAAAAGGCGTAAACTGATGGGAGTAGAAGGAAGAAAACATACATTTAGCTTGAATACAAGCGTTTCCAAAGCTAACAACATATCCGCAAGTCGAATACCTTCCTTCACACTAATGTAACTGAGACTGTCCAGTAAATTTTGGCCATATCCTACCTAGAAGAAAAGAAAAAAGATCATTAGCAAAGGACACATGGTTTGACACTCGTTTCAGGTGTGCTGAACATAGTTACTACGGTGATAACAGACACAGCTTATCATCTTCCACAGGTCTCTCTATACTTCTAGCAAAACAAAAATTAACAATTCAACATTATACTTCTTACATAACCCCAAAATACGGCCTGCCTTCCTAAAAGACACCTGGAGTTCAACATTTAGTAATAAAAAACATTTTTTTTAAAGTTAGCACTTGTCTAAAAATAACAATGGTTCCTGTTTTAATAAACTAATAAACAATTTTTAAGAAAGAATGCAATGCTAAATTTGACATACCATATTTTTCAAATTATAAACTACATATTTTTTTTAGATCATTGTCAGGTATCTTGCTTCAATAAAACAAGGATGGCAGATATTCTGTTGGTTGTCTTTTGAAATTCCTTTTTTCAATGTAGATATTTACGATGACAAAATACTTTTAAAAGTTCTTAACTTGAACAAAGTGAGAAAAACTGTAAAGATGAAGTAGCAACCAAAATGTTGCCTACCGCATGCTAAACCAATCACTTTGCACAAGCCCTGCAACAGTCTAAGTTTTTAAAAGTGTGTACAGTATATCAATATTTATAGTACTACAGTGCTCCCTTATTTCATTTTATACAAGCTGAATTCTTATCGAAAGTTCCTTTTTTTATTTTTGGGTATTACTTCACATTAGCCTTTAAAGGATGCTATGGTAATTTCCAGTTAATATTCTGTAAACAATACTGCATTCAGTTTCCGAGTTATTGTTTTATTTTTGATGACAGATCTTCGAAAACAAAAAAAAAAAGCCTAGAAAGAAGATCCAACCCCGAGGGAATAAATGGTCAAAAAGATGAAGATGACCAGGCCAGATAGACCATGGTTACATGCAGCATTTACCACATTCAGAAATCAATGCTGGTTATGGATTTGATGCAAGCACACAACCTAAAAGAATTGGAGACATCATCAGAAGATTAACACCATTCCAGCCATCATCCCCCAGGGAAGTGACCAAGCTACTGCAGCCTCACATCATCATGAACAGGACCTTCAAGACAGGCATCCAGGTACTTTGGAAGAACTGGATGCGTAACAACAAAAATAGCTTCACCAAAACTGGACAAATGAGAAGGGCTATCCAGACTGATGTTGTTTACTGGATACTGTAGTTTTGTAAAAATTTTCTCCATTGTGTATCACCAATGGGCTCTCATATGGACGCTGACAATGACACAGATATGAAGACCAACAGTTCCATTCCACCAGAATTAGCTGGTCTGTTCCATTCAGAAACGAAAGATGAGGATTTTGAGGGTTTCGCTGGAGATAACTTTCACAGAGATTGAGTGCATTTGGGTACAACAACAACAAACAAAAACAAAAAACAGAAAGTCCAAAATTAATAATATAAAAATATATAATAATAATACAATGTTATTGTCAAAGGTTGATTTTTTTACATTAAACCATCCTTTGTGATCCTTTAATCTATACATCCCAAGATGCAGAAGTCTGAACTAAAATTAAGCTAATGCTGTAGCATGTTTATTACATCGATTCTAGGCTGCTCATGTTCAGTACTGTCAGCTCATTCACTGGTGGTTGGGAACTACGTCAAAAATATAATTAAAACAATTATAAAAATGTTTGTATGTCAGCTTTATATGAACAAGATTAGGCAATACCTACACTTCAAACTGATTGAGAAACTCATAAAATCTTCATACGAGGTCTGTCCAAAAAAAAAAAAAACCAAACTTTTAAAACAGCACACCAACCAGCCGGCGCAGCGTGCTCGCTACTGCAGTACTGTGTATCGGTGACCTTAACCTTCAGTCTAATAATAGCCACATCATGCCACGGCAGTTAGTTATCGATTTACACTCGCTAGAGTGAATGTATTTTTAGTGCACTTGGCGATTTGTCACAAGTTGAACAATGAAGGATCATGAAGAGCAGCATGTTTGTGTGAAATTCTGTTTCAAATGGGAAGAACTTTTACAGAGACTTTTCTGACGTTGCAACAGGCCGATGGGGAGGTTTGTTTGAGCCGTATGCAATGTCACAAGTGGTACCAGCATTTCAAATCGGGAAGAACATCCACCAAAGACAATCCCAAATCTGGACAACCTTCCATCACAATGGACGACGATCACATTGAGAAAGTGTGTGCTGATCTGTGGGAATCGTTGCCTAACTGTCCATGAAGTTTCCAAAGTAGTCATCTGTAAAAGTTCATGCCACATGATTTTAAAATAAAAATTGAACAGGCATCAAGATGCCACAAAATTTTGGCCATGTCTGCTGACAGATGAACAAAAGAACTGAGTCACAGTCACTCAGGAGCTCTTTGATCGTTCGAATGCTTCTGAAAGCTTTCTGAAAAGTGTCAAAACAGATGACAAAACGTGGGTGTACGGTTATGGTCGAAACAAAAAGGCAATCGTCGCAGTGGATTGGATCGTCGCCGCGACCAAAAAAAGCATGTCAGAGTCACTCAAATGTGAAGATGTTGATCATCTTTTTTGATTGGAAGGGTGTTGTTCATCACGAGTTTGTTCCACGTAGTCAGACAATCAATAGAGAGTTTTACTTGGATGTCCTGAGGCAGTTGAGAGAGGCAGTGCAAAGGTGGTGGTCTGAGGCATGTAAAAGCAAAACCTGGATGCTGCACCACGACAACGCACCTGCTCACGCATCACTCCTTATCCGTGACTTTTTGGCAAAGCACGAGACGACTCTCATCCCCCAGCTGCCCTACTCTCCGGATTTGCTTTTCAGAAAGCTTTCATCAGCATTCGAACGATCAAAGAGCTCCTGACTGACTGTGACTCAGTTGTCTTTTTGTTCATCTGTCAGCAGACGTGGCACAGATTTTGCAGCTACACGATGCATGCTCAATTTTTCCTTTAAAATCATGTTGCACGAACGTTTACAGATGCCTACTTCTTTGGAAATTTCACGGACAGTCAGGCGACGATTTCCATGGATCACAGCATGCACTTTCTCAATATGATCATCGTCCATTGTCATGGAAGGTCATCCAGATTTTGGATTGTCTTTGGTGGATGTTCTTCCCGATTTAAAATGCTGGTACCACTCGTGACATTGCATACGGCTCAAACAATCGTCCCCATAGGCCTGTTGCAACATTAGAAAAGTCTCTGTAAAAGTTTTTCCCAATTTGAAACAGTTTCACACAAACACATTGCTCTTCAAGATCCTTCATTGTTCAGCTTGCGACAAATCGCCAAGTGCACTAAAAATACATTCACTCTAGCGAGTGTAAATCGATGACTAAATGACATGGCGTGATGCGGCTATTATTAGACTGAAGGCCAAGGTCATCAATACACAACACTGCAGTAGCGAGCATGCTGCGCCGGTTGGTTGGCACGTCTTTTAAAAGTTCAGTTTCTTTTTGGACTGACCTCATACACATAAGCTGCACCAGAATATAAGCCACAAGTCAGACTCCAAGGAAAAAGATGTATGGCTTATAATCCAAAAAATACTGAAAATTAGAAAAGCATTACTGAAAGAAGAAATGCCACTGCTTTTTTTTTATATCTAAAATAATAGATCTGTAGCAGTGAAAATGTTAATGAATCTACTTTACTAACAGGAGCTTATAGAATGATAATTTACATGTTCATTTTAAGGTTGATTCTGCAATGTCAAAAATGTGTACCCATCTTAGATTATAAACGTGTACTTAAGCATTTCCAATTCAGTTTTAAAAGTTAGTTTGCTAGCATTATAGCATTTCTACAAATATAAATAACCTGCTTACAATATTAACAAAATAAAAGTTACATGATGATGAAACTATAATAAATGAGTAATGTAAATGAGTTTGCATCTGATGTAAACATTACAATTCTGAAATGTGGTAGCATAGTATAATAGCTTGTGTGTGTTTGGTTGGTTACCTATTGTCTACAAATTCATACGTATAATCAACAAACATATTTTTAAAAATTACTATCTGAATATCATTAAGGAAAATGTGTGCGCTTAGTAGAACTTTCTGTTACTAACCACACATAGTATCTTCTTCAACAGGTAAATGCACTCTGCACTGGTTGTTCTAGAGGTTTTCCTGACATTCTGTTTTCAAATAAAGCAAACAAGCTATTTTTATTTTTGGAATTTCAGATATTTTAGATATTCAGGACAACACCATGTATATTTTTAACAAGTTTTGGGCAATTTTGTATTGGTTTTTTGATGAAAATAACAGTAGGCTTAGTGAATGCTCTACATCCTTTAGCAAGGTTAGTGTAGGATGGTTGCGAATTCACCACTACTAGCTAGTATTATTCTTAGGGTTTACTTGCACTTGTGATGTGAAGCAGCATACATAGGCGTACAATGCAATGATGGAAATTTTACTGATGCTTAAAACTAATACATTACCAAAATTAGGAAAAGAGCATAACCTAGTGCCTAAAGCTGTTTCTTGGCAGACTTCAACACATAAAAAGACTTCTTTGATCAAATGAAATGTTTCATTTTTTTTTCAAATTTGTCATATTTGCTGTATACCAATTAGTAACTTTCACCTTAGGATTCTTTAAAATTTGTCGCCTATTTCTACTCTACAGATGAAATTTTACCAATTAAAACACCCAGAATAAATCTAGAGTAAATCAACTTTAATTCTACAAAACAAAACACTGATTACTTGCTTTCATCTTCAAGCTTAATTGACCAGTACATGCATATGATTTGTTGTCATCGTCCACTCGGTCACGTAAGGGTTACCTCCCTCTTTCCCGGACCAAACCGAACCTGGCAACAAAGCGGAAATGCTCGACTAAAGGATATATTTTTCTCGACTTGAACTATCGCCTGAAAAACTCCCCAAACTAAGCATCGCGGTTCCAAGTTCTCCAATTTTCATTCATACCACAAATAGATGAAGGTCTGAGAGATAAGAGAACGAGGCAGGAAACAGCAAGTTTCGTATGGAAATGCTATTTTTAGCGATACCTACGGATGAAGTAGAGGGCAGGGGTTTGAAAGTAAATAAGTGAATGGATGAACTCATGACTCAGAAACTATCAAAATAACCTTACCGATTTGAAAAAATCATTTAAGTAAATAACAATACTTTCCAAGATATCCGCCATATCTCCCCCTGTTGGCAGATTACCGGAAAACTACTTTCACGTGGAAAAGAGTTACAATCAGATAAGGGGGCGTAACTCGTAACTTTGTTATTAATCATCGGGAATTTTTTTTTTTTTTTGGTCTGGCTTCCTCGTGGAACAAGTCAGCAAGGATTTGCCTAAGTAGTGCCCGGGTAATTTCCCAAACCGGGGTGGGGGGGAAACCCCGGGTCCGTTCCAGAGGCGATTCCTTTAGGGAGAATGGTAAGAACTGTCCGTCCGATTGACAGACAGTTACTCCGCCGATATACGCCGGAGAATCATAAACGGAGTCCCCTTCCTCCCCCCTCCATGATGTGCCAGCAAACAGACTGTAAACACCGGGAAGACACGTTGCCCCTGCCCCTAACCCGCCCTTTCTCTCTTGCCCACAGACAGATGTGGAACCTGGCTAAACATTTGGCACTATTTTTCGGCAAAGCCACCCGACTCTCGAAACACTGAGAATAAACGCTATTTAAAAAAAAAAAAAAACAACAAGCAAAGTTAATGAGAATCAGCAAGAAAAAATCAATTATTATAAATATGGTTGTTGTTTTTTTTTTTTCCTTTTTTAACAGATACAAATATTGTCGTAAGCAATCACGGCGCTGAGTGCATAACTATATCCGGGTCATCCCGTATGAATCAAGCGGCTTTACTGCCGGTCCGAGTTGTCTGCTCTTGATCACATTTTGAAACCTTATCCTTTAACGCTAACGCAAAAAAAACAAAAAAAGGACGAATTAGCCGTGTTTATGAATACAATGACTTAATTTTGTTATAATTTGAATATTCCAGGTATATTTTATTTTTTATTGCGTTATTTTAATTATATATTTTTTTTAAAGTCACGGTATTACCCGAAACCCATGATCAATATGGCTCGTGGTTGGCATGGTAATTACGTATATATATATATGTAGCTGGAGAGTAAGTTGTTTTCACTAGTTTATGCTCAGCAGCCCATGTCGTCTCCAGACGGTACTCATCATCTACCGGTCCTCGATCATTGCGGAGATCATGAAAAGGTAAGCAGCTGTGCGGGAAGTGTGAATTAGTAGCTTGGATGGTCATAGAGAACCTGACACGCGACAGAATACTTATGTGGAGAATTATCACTCGTGTGGAAAGAGCTGCTCTGTTTCTCCCTCCCTCCCTCCTATTGTCTAACTTATACCTGTATAAACGGTGGCTTTCTCCCTCCTATTGTCTAACTTATACCTGTATAAACGGTGGATTTCTCCCTCCTATTGTCTAACTTATACCTGTATAAACGGTGGCTTTCTCCCTCCTATTGTCTAACTTATACCTGTATAAACGGTGGCTCTCTCCCTCCTATTGTCTAACTTATACCTGTATAAACGGTGGCTTTCTCCCTCCTATTGTCTAACTTATACCTGTATAAACGGTGGCTTTCTCCCTCCTATTGTCTAACTTATACCTGTATAAACGGTGGCTTTCTCTCTCCTATTGTCTAACTTATACCTGTATAAACGGTGGCTCTCTCCCTCCTATTGTCTAACTTATACCTGTATAAACGGTGGCTCTCTCCCTCCTATTGTCTAACTTATACCTGTATAAACGGTGGCTTTCTCTCTCCTATTGTCTAACTTATACCTGTATAAACGGTGGCTTTCTCTCTCCTATTGTCTAACTTATACCTGTATAAACGGTGGCTTTCTCCCTCCTATTGTCTAACTTATACCTGTATAAACGGTGGCTCTCTCCCTCCTATTGTCTAACTTATACCTGTATAAACGGTGGCTCTCTCCCTCCTATTGTCTAACTTATACCTGTATAAACGGTGGCTTTCTCTCTCCTATTGTCTAACTTATACCTGTATAAACGGTGGCTTTCTCTCTCCTATTGTCTAACTTATACCTGTATAAACGGTGGCTTTCTCTCTCCTATTGTCTAACTTATACCTGTATAAACGGTGGCTTTCTCCCTCCTATTGTCTAACTTATACCTGTATAAACGGTGGCTTTCTCTCTCCTATTGTCTAACTTATACCTGTATAAACGGTGGCTCCCTCCCTCCTATTGTCTAACTTATACCTGTATAAACGGTGGCTTTCTCTCTCCTATTGTCTAACTTATACCTGTATAAACGGTGGCTTTCTCTCTCCTATTGTCTAACTTATACCTGTATAAACGGTGGCTTTCTCTCTCCTATTGTCTAACTTATACCTATGTACATAAACGGTGGCTTTCCATCTCTAAAGAATTGATTCAAAATTGGGCAGTCTTGCAATCAAATGAAACTACCGATTTATATCAAATGATTTAGTTTATCGTGACTTATGTGAGGATTTATGTAATGGCATGCATATTTTAAAGTCTGATGATGATTGATATGAAAATTTATGTGTAGCAGTAGTATAATTTACAGATTTACACTGTATTTGTGCTGTTTCAATGCCTGTTTATCTTTCAATTGTTAGGATGAAAGTAAAAGGCAGAGAGAAATGCTTACAGAGAAACAGCTAAGTAGCAGGGAGAAGGTAAGACGAAATATACGGAAACATTTATAGAGGAAAAAGATTGTTGTAGTTGTTCTCATTAATAGATTTTTTAGCATTTGTTGCATTCTTGATATGATAAGATAAAAGTTGAAAGTGACTGTCAAAAGTATTTGTTCTGAACAGCAGGGATTTGTTTTGAATATATTTAGCTAAACCACAAAATGCTAACATAGTTTATATACCTTTAAGTATAATATCACACTGGTGGGTGATTTTGTGAAGTAAAATGGAATACTGCAAATTACAAAATATCCTTGGCATGGGATTCCTCAGAGATCCTGCCTGCACCAACATTTTATAGATTTCTCTTTTATAAAGTTTAGAAGTTGAGAAAAGATCTTAGTTTTGAAGATTATTTTCCATGTTAAAAGTAAAACATCTGATACAAAACTACATGGCAGCTAGTTTATAGATGAAAATTCCAAGAGGAAAGCAAAAGTAAAATTCTGGAAAGAGACTGAAACAGAAACCATTTGTAGATATTTCTACCCTACTGTATGTTTCTTTCTTTTTGCAGCCAGTTTTAGTAGCAAACAGCAACTTAGCTTTTCAGTGAAGTGACTGTGTATGAGTAAAACCAGCTGATATTTTACACTTTTCAAACAGGGAAACACAACATTGTAACTTTTAGAGCAAATGACATCTTTTTGTTACTCTATTTCACTAGTTAGCAATGTGAAATACTGTATTTATTTGGCCATGTGGCCATTCTCTGAAACCAGACTATTCAAAGCAATTTTTATACATCATCTGTTAATTGTCCAGTCCTTGTTTGGTCATGTTGAAAGATATGGAAGCACAAGATTACTCATAAGGGCTTTTGAACTTAACTTTTCAAATAAAAAAAAAAGAGTAAAATTTCTGTTACAGTGGATGAAGGGACTATGTGGGGAGAGCCATCACAGTCCATGTTAGTAAAATGTTTTATAAAATTAGTGGTCCAGATAACAGTAAAAACAACTGTCACTAGCAAGACAAAGCAGAAGATAAGGATGATGAAAGATTTAATTTTACTAGGATTCAGTAGTGGAAAAGTGCAGACATCTCAACAATATGGGTTTTTATCACCAACTGGGGAAAATATATATATATATACAGCCAGAAAGCTGTTTCCTAAACTAAGTTGAGATTGACTGCTAGAACTCTTTATTTTTTAGAATACACTGGTGTCAAATTTAAATCTTTTTGCTCTTTTTTGTGTGTCAATAATCATAGCACATTTCAGAAGTTTTTAAATATTATCCTAGATTAAAGTGAGTTTTTTCATCATGTTGCAGATTTTGAGATTTTCAATTATTTTGAACAAAAATTTTAAATGATTGCCCATTTCCAATAATCTAATTTTCAAAATATGATGCTTTTAACAAATATATACATATATATATATTTTTTTTTTAACAAAAACAGAGTGCAGTTAACTGGCAAGCAGCGTTATCATGTCTGAAAGGTATACCAGATAGTGAAAAAACCCCAAGTGGCATTCTCAGGTCTCGTATAGAGGAGCAGTCACGGTTGATTAACTCATTGAAGCTCCAGTCAGACCAAGCCAGCACAAAGCTGCAAATGGAAGAGAAAATCAACAATGAGCTCAGCAGTCATCAGGAGTTCCTTGACAGCCACATGAATGAGCAGGTGAAGAAAAACATTGCATTAGATTTGAAGTTCCACCAGCTGGCCAAGGAGCATGAGGCCCTGGTCCAGACCAAGAATCACTACAAGCATTTTATTCAGCAGCTTCAAGATGAGAACAACTCCTATAAGCGGGATAACGAGCAGCAGTTCTCCAAGTTGCTCCATAAAAAGAACTCTGACTTTGAGGAACTTCACAAAAACTTTGCCACGCTGAATGAGCAGTACAGTGACTTGGAAGTAAAGTACAGGTGGGTTAAATTACTGTTGAATTAATGAATTTTGTACTTTCTGTCTTTCAATATTGCTTAAGAAAGAGTAGGAATATATTAAATTATTTTTTCTAATATTGGTAATGTACTAGTTTTAAAGTCACTGTGTGTGCAATCTTCTTTCCTTGTCAAATGCTCATGAAGCAAAAAAACGTGATGCAGAGGTTTACAGCACCACAAGGGTCCTGAATCTTCATCTTCAGCCATTGGACATTTATCAGGGGTCCCTTCCCTCAACCAGTCACCTGCCAGGGCCTGGTTGTGAAGAGCATGGTCCACCCTCCTAGAAAGGTTGCTTGCCATAGCTATTGAGTCCTTTCCATCCACTGCAGATGACCAACGATTTTTTTTTTGTGTGTGTCTTGCCATGTTCTTAGCCTTCTGCAGGAACTGCTAGAGTTGCCTTCATGGCCTTTGCACCCTCTGAATGATCTCTTCCACCCAGTCCACCAAAACCAGTCTTCATGTGCTTTGGGTAGACATCCTCTAACTCATTGAGGGCTTCAGACCTGACAGCTGCCTTCATCTGCTTTAGCCTGCCTGCCAAAGCAGTTTGCTAGGGTATGGCTGCTGTGCATGCTACAACTTCTTGGAGCCAGCAGGTGAGAGCTGGGCGTCAGGCGGGGATGACACCCATACACCCCATATGCAATCTGAATTTGGTTTTCAATCTGTCAGTAATGTGGAAAATTTCCCCACAGTGAAATGCTACAAACAATCACAACTAAGTTCTGATCATTGTCAATTACTCCTGAGCATCTAGCTATCAATTTACTATGGCAGATGAAGTAAAATTATTGAAGAAGGAAATAAAAAAGGTTTCTGGAAAGAAATCATGCTAAAAATCATAGCCAAAAAAAATATTACAGCAAAAGAACTAGCCTTAGATCTGCTTTTGGAAACTATTTTTATAAGTTATCAGAAAGAGAGTAAATGGTCTGCATACATTGAATAATTTACCAGCAAATTTAATTAATGCCAATAGTGTAAACCAATTTTAAAATCCTGTTGATAAATATTTCTTCCTGGAGGCCTTGCATAAACAGTGATTACTTCTTTCCTCTTTATAATCACTAAATTAAACTAATTTCTATAAAATTTTAGTTTTTCAAAGAAAAAAGGAACTTTTATAAAAACTAAGCTTTTAGTACAATAAAAAGTTTTGAGGATGTCATGCTAGCATACTTCAGTAGGAAGGTTTAGATATCTTACAGAGAACCTCTAATTGGATGGATGATTTATGGCTGACTGGGTTAAATACTTGGCCAAAAATAGCACAGCTTTTAGGGGTTCAAGACTAGCATGACTGTAAAAATAACTGCAAATAAAATTAATACCAATATTTGCCCAACAAGAATAACCCTTTTGTCAAAGTGAACCTTGATAACAGTACCAATGAGTAACTTAACACAGGGTTAATAGCAAATTCTGTTACTTATTATAAATTGGTGGGGATAGCTTGTATTTCTATAATTAGCAGTGTACGAAAAACTATTTTTTTTCAGTGAATAATGCAATGAAACAAATGAATAATGTTTTGGTTTTATGTTAATCGGACAAACTGGCATTAAGGGAAGGTGTTAATTGATGTCTAATTGGGTTTTTGTAGCTGAGAACAACAGAGTTTGCAAGCCATTTGGCTTTAGCAGTTATGCTTAGATGATGGATAATCAGTTTAGAATTATGTTAAGGTGAACATATTTTGATGTTATTACTAGTAGATTGAATATGAAACATTGTGAAGTCTGCCTGTATATTTTTTTTACTCATTATCTGTTTTTGGATTTTTTTTTTCATATGCAGCTTGCTCTTCATACATTCAGTTTTATTCGTACACTGATTTTATAACAACACACTCAGTTTGTAAGTGAAGAAGCATTTTTTTTTTTTGACTGTATAGCATGTTGGTCATGTTGGCATTAAGCTTTGGGAAATGAATTTCTGTGCATTTTATCTTCTGTCTGCCTGTCTTTTTACAAAATACTTCATACATTATGACTAGCTTGAGGCACCATCCACAAAAGAACTACTCACATATGACAAGGTGCTATGCAGAATTTTGGTTTTTTTACGCTTTTTTTGTCAGTTTTAGGATGTTTGTGTGCATGTGTGTTTCTTGTATGACTACACTATCACAGTATTGCTGCCTTGGCCACTGCACATCTAGATATTTATTTATTCCTGATTACAAAATTTCGTAACTGCTATTTGCAGTTAAATCATAAAAACTGAATATTTATATAAACATGTAAATGTGATGTATAATTTGAGAAGGTCAAAATTCTGCTACTTTCTTTCGACAAAGGCAAAGGCCTCTTATGTTAAACAAAAATATCCTACCCTACAAGAGAGGAAGAATTATGGGGCTGACTGAAGGACTCTCATCAGATCCCTTCAGTATCGCCAGACTAGTCTCAAAGGTATTCTTTGGAGTGCGACTAGGGTTACCAACTACTGGCAGGTTTTTGACAGGTCTGGCTGCTAATTTACCTCAAAGACTGACCAGTTGTTGTTTCCACCATCTAACCAGCCATATCATGGGCTGGTTTTTAAAATTTAGTTATGGAAGATTGGAAATGTGTGTACATGTACTCACTTGTTTTACTGGTCTATTGTTAGTGGAATGGATGCATGCCAAGACATTTTAAGTGATGTAACCTGCTGCATTCACAGAAAGTCTGTAATAAACTGGAATAATAAAGGCTCCAGCATGGCAGCCTACTGTAGCCATCTGGTTTTAAAAATACAATTTGGTCAAACAGTATTCACAAAAGTAAAGTAAAGTAAGTTTGAAACATTATGTATCATTGTAATTCTTCTCCTGTATGTATTATAACTTGTAGAAAATAGAATATTTTGTGTACTTTTCCACACTGGTTTCAAAAAGTTAAGCAACAGACAAACAAACAAGTAGAAAAATATTTTCAAAATGGTTAAAATTTTGTTCACCAAACGATCTGATAAATTTGTCTTCAAGTAACACAGCTTTCATCAAATAAATAAGTAACTTGCAAATAAATTTTTGGGGTGTAATGGGAAACAAGAAGGAATTCTAACTAAGAATGTAAATAAAAATAATTAGAGGTCATTAGTAGGGGTGTAGTCCAGTTGCACTTGTATATGGTCTAACATAGGTATCCAATATCTTTTCACTGTACCTTTTTGCAATCAGAGTAGCTTCTTGAAACACATGCAGGTTTGTATACGCACCCATTCAAATTCCTGCCCAGGCCATTACACCTTCCACCACTATAGTGATTCCTTCCATTATAATGTTTGCCATGAGTCACACTGAAAGCTAGATCTTGATTCATCAGTAAAAAGAACATTGCTCCAGTCATGTAGTGTCTAAGTGACATTAACAGCATCAGTTCAATTGTTTCTGTTTATGTTGGTTGGTCATTGGGGACACACCATTGGTAGATGTGCATAGAGGCCTCTTCCATATAGCCTTCTGCATATAATTGAGGCCAATATTAATCTCACAGCAACTGCAGAGATATTGGTAGCAAGTTGGGCTGGTGCTAAACTTCTGGCAGGGTTGTGACCAGTTGTGGTCTAAGAGTTCTCGGGGCACTGGGCAAGAGAGTCATTGGGGACCCTCCTTGGAAGTTTGATTTTCATAATGTATCAGCAACTTAGCAGTTCTGATATTTCTGATTTTATTCTAATTTTTCTCAACCCATGATGCAGTTGTGAAAGTACAGTTATCATAATACATTCAGTGACATGTGATTAATATTTATTGCAGTGGAGTGGAGAATATATGATACATTTAATCAGCACAGTGCACTATATTTTAAGGTTGCATAAGTGAAAGAAAACAACAAAAAGTTAAATTTAAGAAAGACAAAATGGTGCATTACATGAAGATATCATAACAGAACACAAACTGATAGCCAGTTCACTGACAAATCAAAGACATTGTCTACAGTCTATTGAAATAAAACTTGTAGAGCCTTCTTGGATGCAAAGTCCTCAATAAGATCACTATAATCTAATTCTCTTCCAATTTTATTTTCAATTGAAATCATCGTTAATCCTACTAGGCATTCTTGTGACATGGGAGAGCACAAATAATTTTTTATAATTTTCAGTTTTGAAAATTTCCTCTCACCAGATGCAACTGTTACTGGTACAGTGAGAAGAATGCGAAGTAATGCACATACATTTGGATATATATCTTGAATTGTATTATAAATAAACTTAAGGAATATTTTTCTTGGGGTTGATTATATAATCTAAAAACTCTTAATTTCAGTCATTAGCTCTGCAGAATTTTTGTCTTCCTCAAAGTGTAAAGATACAGCTTTGCTTCCCTTTTCAGTGTTATCATCACTCATTTTGGCTAATGAATTAAAGTCAAGTATGAATCCATACTTGTCCCTAAACTGCACCATTTGTTTAAATCTGTCATTTAGTTGAGCAATTGTTTCATCCACCATAACATTAAAAAACTCAATGCAAAATTTGTCTTTTGGGTCAAGTATAGGCTCATCTGATGTCTCATCCAGAGAAAGCCTGTGCCTCTTTCCCACACATTGCTCTGGAAATTTCACCTCTGTAGGGTTGTAATATCTCGGCAATGCTTTCAGCAGCTTTTACAGCTTTTAGAAAACCTTGATCTCTATACTCAGTCATATATTCCAGAGTACCTTTCATTAGTGCCACTGCAACATCTAACTGCATATCTATACTTTGCATGAGCCTACTTACTTTATTTATTTGTGGCAGAATGTCATACCAGATAACTGTGCTAAGAATAAATGTAAATGACCATAGCTCAGCCAAAAGACCGTTAGCCTCAGCACAAGTTATGCTGCAAGGGTGGGGATATTCAGTAATTCAATAATTGTATTAAGCTTCAAAACGTATGACTTTTACACTAGCAATGCAACTTTCCCATTGAGTTTCAGATGGCATTTTCACTGCATGTTTCACAAATGAAATCAATACACTCTATATTTTACTTGAAGATGCAAAGAGACCATAAACTCGATAGCCAAACTGAGTATTTGTGTATCAATCAAATTAAAAGAGATATATATTTAGAAAAAATGCTTACCTCAGGCTCATGCATTACATGCTCCCAGTTTAAATATCCACAACTGAGCTGCTGATTGGCTGAAATGGGTTAGGTAAGGGTAGTTTAGCCAATCAACAACAGGAATATATTTCTTTTCTATTTCACATTTTCACAAATACTTCATCTTATAGGTACAAAACATCATTTGGCTAATATAAAATATTAGCCAAATTTGGGGACCCCTCCTTAAGTGTGTGTGGGGGGGGGGGTTCCCTGGGCAATTGCCCAATTTATCCACCCCTAAGGCTACCACTGGGTGACCCATGGTTGACTTTGACCTGGTCTTCAGACAATACCTCCATGCACTTAAAATTGTCACCTTAGCTGAGAAACCAGAATTCTATTTACATTTATCCTAACTCTGCGACTGCCAGCCACTATCCTACCAATAGCAATTATACTTCCAGTCTCAAGAATATTCCTGGAGAAAGCATACAATGAGCTTACAACATATTAGCTATAACAATTAAGAAAGAAATCATCTTAATATTAAATGACTTGGTGTTTATAACATTTTTGCTGGTAACAATGTGCACTAGAACTCGTTGATGTAAAGTTAAAGCCTGTTCTCATCTCTTCAATAATGTTTTTTTAAAACTCTGACAAGTCTCCTTCCTTAAACACTTATACACCATATTAGGTAATTTCATTAGTTTAAGATACTGTTTTACCTATTTATTTATACTATTTACTGTGCAAGTAAAATTCCTTTTATTTCCTTCTCCAGACTATCAAATACATTAAGAACTTGATCTGCACAGTATATATATATATATAATGTTTATAGTTGATAATTTGAATGATCATGTTCATACCTTGGCAGCTTGCTTTTGATATTACGTTACCACACTGCTCTCAGTTTTCCAATGGACTTTATAAAACTCCTTTAAGATTCTATTCTTTGTGCAATCTTATACTATTAATTAATCTGTAATTCTATGTCTTTTATTTGAAAGGCTTTCATATTTAATTTTTTTTCAAAATACACTCTTTGCAATGTACTTGGATTGTAAACATCATTAACACACATGTTGAAAGTATTTTGATGGTTCATATTTAGAGAGAGGAATCTAATTTCGTAACCAAAATAATGTTTGTTTTTTTACTAACTTAACTATATTATTGATGGGCAGCTGCTGGCTCAATGGTTGGTTACTGGACCAATAAGGCTGATGGCCAGAGTTCAAATCTCAGTTGGAGTTGGCTCGATTTAGCATATCTCTGCAGCTGGTATTCTCTCTCTCTCTTTTTCACCTGCTATCCCATGTGGAATTCATCTGGAGACTCCAGTTTCTTTTCACATTTGGGCTGATTTATACACAGACAGACATATCTGCACCATTAAGAGAATTTCAATAATTTTAAACTCCCAATGCATCTCAAACATTGAAGAGATCACAAATAAATCCATGTTTTTCATAGTTGTGAATAGTCCTGTTCACTTGGGTGTCATACTTGTATACGGTAGTGTAGTGTTTGGGTACCAACATCATTACTTTCTACTTTTACTTCAAAGAAAGCTAAAAGCACAAGATGGAAGTCTGAATTATCAGTAAAATAATAATGTTTTTTTGTAATATTTTATAATCTGTAATTAAATTGCTTCATCTTTGAAACCACTACCATAAACAGCAGAATAGATAATTTAAATAATATGTTTAAAATTCTGTGACTTTACTTATTTTTTAAAAAAAATATAACTGTACTGCTATGGGTATTTAGATGAGTCATCCTAGGGGGTCAGAGGGCTAAATAATATAACTGACTAGACTGCTAAAAGTACTACATAGTGTACTGTCATTTTGTCAGAATAAAACAAACTTAAGTTGTTTGAATAAGTTTAGTGATTTGCAAAATTTCAAATTTTTGCCTCCCCTCTCCCAGGAGAAATTTCTAGCTACATCACTGGCACTTTATCTGTTTCTGCTTTCAATGTTTTAAATGTTGCAGAGAACTGCAGAAAGAAGGTGAACTGAAGGAAATAGACTATAATAAGAGAGAGTCTGCACTACATGAACTTCATACCAAAAAAGTCACAGAAATTCAGGAGAAGATCTCTGCAACTGAAGAAACTCTTGAAGGTTGGTTCATAACCAAAGCAGATATGGAATTTAAAGCTTTTATTTTACTATTTTGTGTTATTGACCTTAACATGCTTAAAGACCAGGAAAAATACATGGTGTGGGCATATGCCACATACTATATATTTACCCAATTCTGTATTTTTTTCTATATTAATTTTCTTTTCTAGGAGTTAAATATGAACTTAGTCAGTTGGATGGTAAAAAAGAAGAGAAGGATGAAAGTACTCGGAAGACATTTGAAAAACTTGTGCAGGAACAGGAACATTTACTGGAACTTGAAAGACACCATGACCATCTCATCCAGGTAGGCAACCTTTCCTGTGTAAGTTGTACTTACTGGCTTTTGTTTAGGTATTATTTTAAATGGTTGCCTTGCAGATATTTTTTTGCATGAGGAAAGCTATAAAATATTGTGCTGTATTTTCACCACCCAGCAACTAATCATTGTTACTATTGTCTGGAAAGTTACAGTACTATTACTATCTTTCTTCCAAGTAGTTAAATTTGTGTTTTTTTGGTATTGTAAAGACAGTTCTAGCACTACTGCTGCCACCATAAGCAGATCTAAGATTGATTTTTAGGGTGAGTGCTTTATTCCAAGCGCCCGTTAATTAATTTATGAAAATATATAACATAAATTTTTACATAATTGCTGACAGTAAACACCGTAAGATTAATACCTGTGTTTGACCGATGTTACAAGTGTTTTTTTAAAAAATGAAACACAACACGATTTTAAGTATTTAACATTATTATTATTATTATTATTTTATTATTATTATTATTATTATTTTATTATTATTATTATTATTATTATTATTATTATTATTAATAATAATACAAAATCAGTTGACAGGTCACTCTTTTTTCTAATATACAAAATTCTTATTGTAAGTTTCCTCGTAGATGATATTGTCAGACAAAGTGTCAATGCTGGATAATAATGATGAGTGGGATGAATTCAGCAACTGAAGGAGAGCAAAGGCCAGTGTTAGAAATCCATAGACTGTGGACCTAGATGGTGCGTTCATCATGCTGGCATTGTTTCTATCTGTTTTTTTTGCTTTTTATACCACATTTATTGTTAGACAAAAGCCATCGTCTCATCTACTCTTTCACAATGGCAAGAACGGTTGGCCAAACCTTGCGCAATCAATTGGTGGATCACTGCAACCCAGAGGAGTGGCTTAACCATAACACTGAATAGGAGTGCATTAAAAAATTGACTGAATAACTCCAAAATACTTTCTAGATATTTACCTATCCTCTCTTATATACTACTGTGTACTTATATTTTTGCTTGCACACTATTTTAATGACAACAATACAGCATTCAAATGATTCCACCTTTGGAGATTAGGTCTTTGAAACTATTTTAGAGATAGGGTAATTACCCTTATCCCTATCATCTCCTTCCTTCCTCCCTCTTTGATCTGCATATAGTTGCCACTCTATCACCCAGCAAGTGATTATTGTTGTTATTGTCAGGATGCTATAGAACTGACTGATATCTTAACCTTAGCATTCTCCAGATAACTGCATCTATTGTCAAGCAAGTGACAGTTTGAAATTTAAAACTTTATAGTACAGCTTTGTCTTTTTTTTAATTCTTAGACCCAAAAATCGCTGCATTCTAATGTTTGTTTGGAAAAAAATAATATTAAAGTTGGGGAATTGTTTTATCTGAGACCACTGGTGGCAGTATTTTGCCAACACAGGATACCCTTGAAATGAGCTTCAGCATTCCATGTGTATGTAAATTATCTTTCTAATGTATGCGCATAAATGGAATTTATCACTTAATACTGGAACTTCATGAAGGAAATTGAGATGGCACTCCATACACTTTCTTTTTTGGTCTTACAATTTAATGTTATTAATTATCTACCTTCCTGTTAATATTTCAATTAAAAAATTAATAAATGGAATTTTTTGTATCAGATGACAAGATTTATGCTTATTTGCTCTGATTTTGGATTTTCCAAAGAGCTGCTACAGTTGACCCATAGATTACTCTCCAAAAATTTGTTTTTATTTCGTTTGACAAAATTTCATATTCAGTACACTGTTCTTGACACACCTGTCACTGGAACACTAGTGACCAGGTACTCAGCTATGGACTGGTAAGCATGGAGAGCTGATGGTACTATTGTGGTGGAGCAGAGTAACTGCGTATGCTTTTGACCGTGAGAGACTTAGGGCGGTTGAGAAGTAACATCCAAACAATCAGAATAAGCGTTTACATGAAGTATCTCTTGTACTCAGTCATCTTAAATGTATAAAGAACAACAATTCAGTAATATAATTTTTTTTTTTTAATTGCTCTAATGAAATAGAATACTCTGAGAGTCCAAGTTAAATGCAAACACATTCCTCTTTGTTGGAAAACTTGAGAGCATTACCACATGCACTTAACTAAAGGTTCATCAACTATCACTAAAATAAATATTCATTGATACTGTTATATTTGGCAACTGAGAGTCCTCAGAATTTTGGACCAGATAAGATGATCATGGGATGCCATTGAAATGTTTCAGCTGGAGTAGCTCGTCCAGGAAACCCTGCTACATTCTCTGATTAGTAGGAGAGGCTTACTAAGTTTAACAATCATTCTTTTACATTGTAAATACTTTTGTGGGGTTTTTGCATGAGAGGGGTTCTAATTATGCTTTGGGGTTGGGAAGAGATGGGGAGAAGGTATCATTTCATGTTTATTATACTTTGAAGGATTTGTTTGGGTTTTTTGTTCTTCTTTTCTTTTTGGTGGAGCTGAGGTTTTTGTTTCCTTACTGGTTGCGGGATCCTGAAAATTTTATTCCAGCTAATTCACTAGTAACTCCAGCTCATATTCAGCCTGAGTGGTATTTCTTGCTTGCTTATGCTATTCTTCGGTCTATTCCATTGGGTGGGATGGTTGCTTTGGGAATGTCAATGTTTGTTTTATTTGTTGTGCCTTTTATACCTGTGGGGTGTGTAGAGCTTCTTTTAAGTCGTTGGATCAGTTGTTTTTTTGGAGTTTGGTGAGGATGTTTTTGTTGTTAACTTGAATTGGGGGATGTCCCAGGGAGGCTCCCAATGACAGGGTAGGACAGGTTTTGGCGTTAATTCGTCCTATGTTGAGATACACTAACATATCTTTGTCTCGTGTTTTAGGTGGGCTTTGTCTGGTGGTGGGGATAAGGGTGAGATTTAGGGGATGATTTTGCAGGAGATAGTTTAGGTATAAAATTTTAATATTGGAAATTAATCATTGAGGGGAGGGCCCTTATTTCCTGATTATGAGATTAGTAGTGGATTTTTCTTTATTTTTTAAAGTTTGTTTTAGATATTCATGCTTTTTTTTCCATATCACATGACTTATCTCATTAGCATACACTAATTTCTTCTTCTCCAGTTATATAAACTGTTCAGACAACTTACAACTATGTGCAATGCCAGATTAATGTAAATACATGAATATGTAATAACTTCAAACTTAAATGAGAACAATCGGAACTTTCCAAGTTCAATTTGATAGACAAAACAATCAATTTCTAATGTAATTTGGCATAAATGAACACAGTCAGTTGTAAACCAATAAATGTTCTTAACCCAGTACATAATCAGCTAATTGTTTTGTAGGTTGTCCATCTATTCTTGACCACCTTGGCATTGATGGAGGTTCAGCTGCAGTCTCTTGCTTTGAAAATTTACCTGGTTATTTGATGGCTGTTTTGGATGTTTCATCATCAAACGTTGGCTACTGCTGTGAGACTGGAGAATTTATAGCTCATTCTTCCGATAAATCCTTTAACTCTCTGGTATCAGGAAACATAAACATGTTTATGTTCTTGTTCTACTCCAGATCTTATGGTGACCTCAACACTGCCTGGTCTCCATAGCACAGTTATTTTGTATGGTTCACTTTCATAAGATGTATATAGTTTGTTCTTCTCAAGCACCATAACATCATCTTTAACTTCCTGTTTTTTTCTCTACATCTTGGTCTCTGACTTGTTAGTATACCACTCCATTATTCTTGCTGTCATTACTGGAAACTTGATTCTTATTCTTTCTATCATGCAATTATTCTGCTGGACTAAATCCTGTTGTGTTGTGCTTGGTCAATAGGTATGCAAGAAGAAATTTGTTCAGCCAACACTATCAGTTCTCCCCCTTTGCAAGGTAAATAAACTCTTATAGATTTAAGGGGTGATCTATTCTGTCTCTGGACTTGCCATTGTCTGTCATCCATGACGTGTTGTGTAAGGATGGACATTGCCATTATCTTTTTTCAGACATTTTGGAACATTGTACTTTGCAATTAAGACACTTGATTATCACAATAGTTGCCAACTTTGAACTACCTGCTGAAATAGTCTACCAAAACTAGTAAATACTCTCCATTGGGTAGTGCATTTAGCAAGTCTAAAGCTAACTCCTGCTAAGGCTTTTGAGGCATTCTTGTAAGTTTCACTGGTGCTGGCAGAACATGCTTTCTTGTTTACTGGCAAACATAATACTGCCTACACTTCTTTTCTGCCTCTTTATTAATACCAGGCCGTGTAACTTTTGACTTTAACCTTTTTTTGCTTTTGATTATCCCCTTGCCATTCATGTGTTACATTAATTATTCTTGAATAAAACTGCCTTTGGATGATAATCCTTACATGGTCATTATTAGTCAACTTATTGCATACTGCTAAATATGGCTTAAGTGCCTTTTCCCATCTGTTATCAAGTAAGCACTCACACATTTCTAAACTCCTTGCCTTTTTCAGAAGCTTCTTCAATCTTTTGTATCCCAAACATAACTGGAACTACTTGCAGGGCCACCATGTGAATATGTTATTCATCTTGCTTAACCAAAATATCTGCATAAAGAAAGTTTAACCAAGAAAGTGCATCTGCAATGTTGTTATTAGAAGACATATAGCATACTGTACAGTTGTATGGCTGCAGTAGCAACCATTGCTCGATCAATCTAACAGCTTTGGTTTTTGCCTATAGATAATCCTGAGTGCTTCATCGTCTGTGTCACTAAATAAAACTCTGGCAGCCATATAAATATAAATTAAATCTTTTGCAGGACCAAACAAGTGGAAGTGCTTCTTCCTCAGTTTAATTCTATTAGTCTTCTGTCACTAAAGCCTCAACTTGAATCAGTGGCACAGCCAGGATATATTTTCAGGGGGGTCCAAACCAACTGACAGAGTTGTTTATTCAAAATCCAGACTAGGGCCAAAAAAGTACATACTTAGATTTCTAGATTTTTAAGAAATAAACTAGAGTACACAAAGTAAAGTAGAGTATGCAAAGATTTATTTTACAACTGATTTACTACACAAATAATTACAAAACAAAATTCAGTCTGCATTTTTTCTTAGACAACTCATTAATAACAAGTTCTGTATCAATTGTAATGTCAAGGTTGGTCGTCAAATGAGCCAATCCGATCAAACGGTCTTGTTCCATAGTGCTCTGTAGATAAGTGAGCAGCCACTGAAGTGTTGAAAACAAACGTTCACTTGTTGCTGTAGTGGTGCAGTGAAGTTGCCCAAACTAAGGAAAGCAAGCAGGGATCAAATGTTGCATCTTTAAACAGTGTCATTTCCATAGGATCAAATCATACCTCCATCAGGTAGATGGTTCTTCTGTAGAATTCCTTTGGACTAGATACTTCATGATTTTCCTCAATCAACTTGGTGCCCAGTGCATCTTGGAAGTTTGATATCGACATCCATTTGATCAGTTGTGGTCATAACTGAATCAGTAAAAATAGAATGGAATTCTGCTTCTGCATTTTCTCTTTTGTTTCTCAAAACATTCAAAACCTCATCCACCATTGACATACACTTTAAAAGATCAATATCTGGAGTTTGCAGAGCCTTAGACAATGGCAAAAACAAGGCTGCCATTTCGTTCATGACATGAATGGCAATGATAAATTTTGTTTTGCATATTGCTTGCAGCAATGACATAGAATTTCCACCCCAATCACCACCCTGCTAAGAAATATCCTCCAAAGCTCGAACAACAGGCTCCAGCAATTCTGTGAAACATATGATTGATGCATGACCTTCGACCCAACGGGTTTGGCAAACCTTTTTGATTCATTTCCTGGAAGGGAGATGTGCTAGCAATACTGTTGTTCATTTTATTTTGCTCAGATATGAAAGAAAGTGGCTATCTCATTCACTTGGCCATGACATTTGCAAATTGACACAATTGGACATGCTGCTCATGTAGCAAGGTTCAACTGCTCCCTTGTTGCCATATCTGTTGTGTCATCAAAAAGCAGTCTGAAGAATTTTGCAGTTATTTCTTCAACAAGTGTTTGCACATTGACAGTACCGCACACATTGATAATTTTGTTCTGTGTCTGCCAACTGAGATAAGTTGCATTCGTGTTTGCATTGTCAAGGTGGCATTGAAGTGCAGCATCACCAGCATCAATCCTGAATCTTAGTAATGCTCTGAAAATCCCGTCATTGTGCTGAGCGGTCTCCATTTTGAGTGGTCCATGATCTCTGTGCCTCCTTAATGCAAGTTCCTGTTGTCCACAAAGTATGACTGTTTTAATTATTGGTTGAATCTTGCTCCTGTTTTCTGCAACTTGAAGCTGACGTGACGAATCCAACAATCTGATAATATCTTTCTCTTTCTCCGTATACCTCACCAAGAACTCATCAGCTTGTTTACAACTCGCAATGTGATAATCCTGTCCCGCATGCTTCTCAAAGTCTTTTTGGGCATCTTTGTATCGACACAGTGGTTCCATTACAAATTTTTTAAGCTTTTGGTTACTAACATTCTCCAGACCAAATAATGCACAATATTTGCAGTAGACACCATGCTGACTTGGGCTATACACGAGAAAATCCCAGGTGTTCAGCCAGTGGCATTGAAAGGATCTGTTATGCCCACACTGCACAACACTTGGAAATTTTTAGTCTGCAGAAGGCATCCCATGGACTTTTCAGTAACATGTATCGTTTTTCATCAGTGACAGTTGAACCTATATATGCTCCTATATCATTTGGCAAAGGTTGAAGAGGATCGGTTGGTAGAAGTGGTCCAGGCACATCAGGAAGTTCATGTAGTACTTCTACTGATTCACCAGATGTCGCCTTCATTGTAGCTGCATCACCCTTCAGTCTCTTTACAAAATATAACTCAATGCCCAATTGGGAAGAACTTGATGGTTTGTCTTGTTTGTTAGACAGAGCTGACAACAAAACAATCTGCTTGAAACAACAAATTAATTGGTAAAATGACGTAGCTAGGTCAAACAAACATGCGTAGCACACAGTGTAGAGGACTGTATGTAGCATAAGACACCACCAACACAGACACTGATGACTGCTTTGAAATCAATACACCATGAGGTATGACTTATGGCCTATTCACACTGCTGTGTTCAACACGGCAATGTAAATTGCACAAAAAAAAATGTTCACCACACAAAAAGTCAGTCAAAAAATTGTCAGAAATTTTTTTCAGGGGGGAGGCCCATGGGCCCCCTGCTGGCTGTGCCACTGACTTGAATAATACACTGTTTCTTGCTCTTCATTTTTATTCTTTTCTAGCATGGCACCTAGCATCAGCAAGCTCAAACCAACAAATCAGCTAGCTAATACTTCCTCTTGCTCCTCATTTCACATCAAACATTCACCTTTTCATCAAACTGCTCTTATGGGTTCTGCAATAGTTACAAAGTCAGGTATAAGGCATGCACTGAATCCCACCATGCCCCAAAAAGCTCGTCAGTTTTAAAGGTGAAGATGGTCGACTCACATCTTAGACTTTTTTTTCTGTTGGGCCAACAACACCATATTTGAAAGAAGTATCCCCATAAATACCACCACTCGACTTAACCATAAAGAACAAATGTCTCTGCTTTCACTGTCAGCTGTTCTTCTAACTTCCTTAACACCTTGTACATGCTCTTCAGTATCCTTTCCATACACTACCAGATGATCAGCTGTGTTCACACTCTAAGCCTGGAATTGTCTGATGTATTATGTACTGATATTTCTCTACTGCAGCAATGATACCAAAAGTTTGCCTTCTTTAGTCGAACAGACCATCATGTTTAGCAGATGTAGAGATGTACCTTGAGTGTTTGTGTAACTCAATCTGGTGGAAATCTTATTTGAGATCTAGTTAGGAGCAGAAGAGCACTTCCATCCAGCTTCTCTGGAACTTTATGATTGATTGACATAGGTAACCATTTCCAGACAATTTCCTCATTGGCTTGATGCATACTGACAGTCCTTGTCTCACCAGAAGCCTTCAGTACAATAACCACTGGGTTTACTCAGCAATATCTTCCTTCACCGTTTATTAAGTTTGGCAGTTACTTTATCTCTGAATGTGGATTAAATCCATCTTATTTCTGCACTACTGTGTATCTGGGTTAGTATATAATTGTAACTTGTAATTTTTTAACTTAACAATCCTCTCAAAATCCTTGAGAATATTTGATTCTGTCCTGCCTTGCAAAATTATCTCTTATATTACATTCTCCAGCTCTAGGAATAACTTCAGAGCCAACACAAAGACCACCTGAATTTCTTTAGAGACAATCTCTCTTCAGAATAAGAACAAAGGTGCCAGTTTCTTTCCTGTTCATATTTTCATATCAAACTGACCCAAGACTTCTTTTTCTCATATGCAAACAATGTTTCATATTAACTTTTAAGCCTCACCTCTTTAATTTCTGAAAGTCATCATGACCAATAAGATTACTCGCTCATCTGAATCAATTAAGACCTTAGTGATTCCATTAATATCTACATTCATAGCAGATTCACAAAATGACACAATGCATACATACCTGTTCAGTCTTTACTACAAAGGATGCACGTTCCCTGTTATCATTCTCATTACTACCCTGCTGGTCTGAGCAGGTAATTTGCTCATTAACCTTATGTGGACCTTTGTTTTATGTAGCTTGGTGACTTCTTCCTTCTTTCCCTGTCACTCTTCAGATTTTATTTTCCTTACAACATACTGCAAAATGGCTATACTTTTTGCACTTAGCACACATCCTGTCCTTGGCTGGACAAGTTTCCAGGTGTCCTTTACCACAACTGTAACATAATTTGCCTTTAACTTTGTCTTGATAATTCCTTCACTGGAAGCCAGTAGCATTGACATTTGATTTTTGTGGACATGCCATCCTTTTATTCTTTTGCTGCCAGATAACTTCCCATCCATAAGCTTTTAGCAGGGCATCTCAAAATGGGACATTCTTTGTTTCAAGCAATTTCCTTTTCATTTGGATATCTCAATTTCACACAATTTTTTAAACAAAGGCAATCATTCAATAAATCCCCCAAAATTTCAAAGCCTTATTGTTGTAAAGTGATCCACAGTTACTTCATTGTTGGGAGTAAGTTTTTGAAACACACATCTTTCAAACAGTGTATTTTCCTCAGTTTTGAAATGTTGATTTAATTTACAAACACATAAATCATACATGGCGTTTCCTTCCTCAGATATGGCTGTCCCCTTGGGGCCCAGGTGTATTTGAAGTAGATGTGATAGTTTCGTAACTGAGTACAACAAAAAGATATCTTCATATGAGTTGACTAAAGAAATATGCCATCTGAAAATGATATATGTTGTCAGTTCTGGAACACTTTCTCTTAACCCACTGCTTCTTCTGAACAGTGTTGTGTGCTTCAAATTTGAAGAAATTTCCATAGAGAATTTATTGTATGCTGCCATCACAGTTGCATCAGCTGAGCAATTGTTCAGCAAACTCAAGCTCATCAATAACTTCTTGATGACTTTGGACAAATTGAATAATCTTGCTCTCCCGATTATTAAAAGAGAACTGGCATGATGAGTTGATTTTATTAAAGTAATTTCTTAACATTTCCGATGTAGAAAACATGAAGAGTATTAAAATAAGTGGTTGATTTTAGCTAAAATCCTACTTTATATATGTATACTTCCTTCATAGCAAAATTCTTGATAATGGATAAATTTCATCGTTTTGTTCTGTCCATTAAAGCATGTGACCAGTAGAAAGGTAGGGGACATATAAAGGTCAAGGCTGCAACCAGCATCTTTGGTCTACTCTAGCAGTCCTGCATATGCCATTGTAGGTTAGTAGATGACAACATACAGAGCAAGTCAGGCAAATGGATTTCAGGTATAATTTTATTTCAAGCCACATGGGTCAAGATGCCTCTTTTTTCCCATGTGAGATGACCACACTAGAAAACATTATTAGAGAACTACAACTGGTATCAAAATCGCCCAAGAATTCATGTAAGCTCAACATGACCCTCTTTCTTCTTTAATTTTAGATGGAAACTGAAGAGAAAAATCAGCTGAAAGAAAAGCTGGAGGAAATGAAGCAGAGCTTGCAAGCTGCTAAAGACAGATTTAAGTAAGTCATATAAGACTAAATGATGCAGGAAGCACAAAATGTATAATGAATGTTTTAGATATAGAATATCAGAAGAGCAGGAATGTTTTAAGATTATAAAACCCTCTTTTTTTCCAAAAGGTGCACATCTTAGTTTAAAAAATATTTACGCTTCCTACTTTTACCACCTGGTTTTGGTAATTTCAGGTGGTACTAGGTGAGTACTGCAAAATAAAAAAAAAAAATTTTTAAATGTCTAATCAAGAACATTTTTTCAAATCTTACACTTAAGATCTCTAATAATAACTGATGTGCGACTATTATCAAAAGATATATCAAACTTTATGCATTTCTTCAAAGAAAATATTATAGAAACTTCAATCATGACCAGGGGATGGCTGAGTGCAAAGCAAACCAGTCTGCCATGGCTGAGGTTATGAGTTTGTTTCCCATTAGAAAGTTACTTGGTTTGTAAAATCTTCTATATTCTATCTGGTATAGACTTTCCATTTCCAAGATGGAAAAGCCAGGCCCCACAAGGAGCAGGTATGGCAACTTGTGTTAGCAGTAATGACCTGCACAGCAGAAATGTGGTTTACACAATGAGAGGGGTGAAAACATGGCTGAGGTCAACAATGGCAGATGATCATTTGTCTGGACTCTTTATGAAGGGGCTCACAGAACAAAAGTTACAGCTGACAAGCATAAACTTATTCAAAAAGTGATGGATAAAATTGGATAAGACCAAAGACGTTTACAGTTTGTACTGAATGTAAATGTCAAATAAAATGCTGTTTTTTTTTTTTAGTTTTCGTTATTGTGAGCTCTGATGGGGTAGCACAATAACAAAGGAAGCAGACTAACATCAAAAAAATAGATTAAATTTTTTTAAAATTTTCTAAATGAATCACAAGAAATATTTCTAAGTAAAAAAAAAATTATTGATCAAAATCAAATACCTGTGTTAGGAAAAAAAACCAACAAAGTAGCATCTTTTTATTTTTTGATATAGGCGAGTTCCTCGTGCTTGATATCATTTTGTCAACCCCCCTCCCTGGAAATGAACACACATACTACAGAACAAAGGTTCCAACACTAAGTTTTGTCTGGTTTTAGTCAGGATAATTTCACCATAGACTAAAGATTCCAAAAGCAACTGGCACTTCCAGCTTTAGTCAGTGATCTAATGTGTTCACTTGATACTTGATGAAGAAGATTTGTTACATATTCCACTAGTAGGCACTAAAAGTACCCTCAAAAATTGTGGCTGAAGGAGAGTGACATAGAGTAACTTGGTTGGTGCCGCCTGACATCTCGCACCTGCCTCGTCACTACTTGAAATTTTAAAGCAGTTCTCTTTGCTAGTGGTGTGTGTGTGCCATAGCTGCAAGTTCTGACACAAGTTCTACACATGAATATTAACTTTTATTAGTGTAGAATGCATACTAGTCTTCCAATGATCACCATATATTTTCATGTCATCCACTAATTCTATAACATTGGTAGATTGTTAGCTAAAATTTAAAAGTTGAACTTTTTTTTTTCTATTATTGAAAAAAAATAACCTACATATTTTTTTTAATAAATGTTAACTCATAACAGCTTTTTTGATTTTATAAGTAAATGTTGTTGTGTTGTACATCCAAGGTCAGTGCCGCAGTTTTGAAAACAGTAGGGAGACAGAAATTTTAAGATTCTGTTGAGCAGTCAAATCAGATTGCAGAGCCATTGAAGTGTATAGCCACATCACAGGCCATGGGGAAGGTATTCTCCCCCTGAAAAGAATTTTGAAATTTAGGCCCCAGAAATGCACTCTTTATGGATCTAGAGAACAAAAATTCAGTGTGCATATTGCAACTTTTTTCAGCAAGAAAGTGGGAAGGTTGCGCTGAATCAGCTTAAAAGCCAGTAGTATTGTGTATACATCGAGCAGTATAAAATAAGGGGAATGGAGAAAGCAATACAAAATGCGGTACTTTATTTACATGCTTACATTAAACATGTTTGCCGAGTATTTAGGGCCACAAATTCATTCACAATTTTTTTAAAAACTTAGTTTATCTGATTCTTCCTGGTGTATTCACTTGTTCAGCCATGTTTTAAGTCAGTGCAGCACCGAGAAACTTTGTTCAGATGCGCCATTATCTGTTGGTACTCAAAGCAGTAGATGCAAAATGTGTTCTACTTTATAACACAGGTTTTGAGTTTTACTGGACATACTCATAAATGCAGTCACAATGTTTACTCTGTTGATGTATTTTTTCATTTCTACTAAGAATGCCGAATTGTTTATGAAACTTTTGGGAATTAATTTCTTTATAAAATTTATTAGATGGAATAGCCAATTTGGCATCCATTTGAGATTTTGCCAGTCTCAGCAATAAGTTCTCCAATTTGCATAGCTTGTGGTAACCATTTTGATGAAAACATTTTTTTCAACTTTTGAAAATTATTATATCAAAAAAGATTGCGTCATGATAAATCTTTGATCTTGCATGGAACCCTTCATGTACATGGTACTGAAGGCTCCAGTAAGTCATATTTTGAACACACTCATGACTTAATGCCTTGTTCCAGATTTTAAAGGGGTGTCTCTCAGTTCTCAGTGTTTGTGAACTTTTGGTTAATGTCTCTATTACTTACTTTGTTCCCACAACAATTCTGCTGCTTTGTTATAGTGCACAGATGAACTACTCTATTAGTTTTGTGATCGAGTGGGATATCAAGGGATATGATATATGTTACCATTCTCAAACTGATCATGTAGACCTCAAGCTTTTGTGGTTGATTCTCTGAAAATATTTTCTGATATTTTGTTCAAGGCATCCAAAATGACACTGTACAAGTCCTGAGTTGTCTCTCACTCTGACAGTTCAGCATGTGGGGACACATTTTTCTCAGTTGGCTTTGATTATAATGTTTGACTTTAAGATTCTCCATCTTGCCCCTCTCATCCTGACATGCTTTGAGTAAGGCCTAAAACCAAAACATGAGTTCTTAAATTGCACTGCATAGTTATAAAACATACTGTAAACAATCTTTAAACTGTGGAATAGAGGTGCCTCTTTAAAGACTAAATTAAGACATTGGTTGCTGCATTGTACAGAGATCATTTGTAGTTCATTTTCAGACACTCTTGCAAGATGCTTTTTTATAGTTGCAGTCCCCATCAAAGTATTGGCAATGAAGATACTTAAATAGAAAATTGAATCTATGTTTCTGCTCTTGCAGAAAGAACATCATGTAAGCCAAGAAATACTTCTTGAGGAATTAAATGTTCATCTACTTACCTTCCACACAATCATAACTGTTTCTTGTTGCTAATATGCATGGTTCCATCAATATTTATGGTGTAATAGCCAACCACTGACTCTTTCATGTTAAGGAGAACATTTCACAAAGTTTCTCTTGCCAGCAGGCCCAGAATTTTATTTTTGCTGTCAGGATGTGTATGCAACTTTGAATGCTATAGGTTCTGCACAAAGTTGTAGCCATTTGTAATAAGTTGATGTGTCTGCTGAAGTTCACCATAAAGGAAACTCTTGCTGTGCCAAAAGTTATATAGATGAGACCATCTTCATCAGGGCATTTCAGGCATTCCCTTGATCCTATGTTTTGTTGAGATAGTCCACATGGGTTGTTTGGAAAGTTAAGAAATTTTTAAACAGCTTTCAATTGTTTTATAGCTTTTCCATGAAATGCAAACCTTTCTTTTGCTTTTTTCCAATTACAGTAGCCACACAAATATTAGAAGTTGTATACCATATGCTTTAGAGCAGTGACAGGAAAATACCTTTTTTAGAGTGTCACAATAATATAGCCACCAGAACTCAGAAAACTATGATAGCTGGAATTTGTATACCTTTATTTTTTTGTGAGCTACGAGGCTGAATGGGTGTGGCACAGTTTAGCATGTTGTCAATCCTATATGGCTTCTCCATGTCTGAAGAAGCATCAGTCTGTTGTCTGACCAAAACTACAATTTCCTCAAGAATTTTAGTTTTAAATTTGAATTATCTTTTAAATTAATATTACATTATTAAGATTTTGTGATCTTAACTGGTGCCCTATTTTTGATATAGTTTAGAAAAGTAGAGGTCAGGTTAATGATATATTTCTCTCTTGAGGAAGGAATGGTCACTTACCACTTGACTGGGAATGTTCAATCTTTATCTTGGAATAAAAAAACCAAACTTTTACCTTTGTAAGCCTGCTTGTATCAGTCTCAATTATATCTGCTGTCATAGATAATTACAGAGTGATTGGAAACCTTGTGATTTTATATAAATCCTGGTCAACCATCTCCCTATGGGAAAATTGGTAAACATCTGTTTGACTCAGATTTAAGAATTTAAGAGGACAGAGAGACATGCACTCAGACAAACACAGGTTATGAAGTTTGAGGCAGCACAGTCTAATGCCCTCTCTTCTGTAGTAACAGAACTTGTGAAAAAGAGCCTGGAGCAGATTCTTGAGAAATCTATTTATCCTAAAGACCTTTTCTATCTGCAGTCATGGCACAACATGGGTGACAGCTTAAGCACGGAATATGATAACAACATACATACATACATTGGATATGATTGCCATACTCTTATATTACTCATTTGACAAGGTATGGGAAGGGTGGGTTTGAATCTAGCTAGGACACACAAAATTCTTCTGAATTTTTCATTATCAAGATTGAATTTTGTCCAGAAAGTGTTTATGATCTTGAAGAAATGAGTATTCTTTCTCTTTTATAGTAGCATTTACTCCCAGGCTGAATAAACCCATATCTCACCTTTACAAGGTTATTTGTCCTGGACAACTATACCAATATGAGAAATTTAAGTGATAAGAATTATCGATAAGTTTTAAATGCCCCCATTTTATTAGAGCCTACAATGAACTTTAGAACAGGATAATATCCTTTTACTTAAACATTTTTCCACTATAATATTTCTTTTTCTCTAACCTTTTCTTTAAAAATATGGTTCTAGCAATGAGGCATCAGCGATAAGTGTAAATCTCCAGGTCACAGAACTCACAAGTGAAATAACAAGCACACAGAATAACCACAAGGAGATATGCCAGGTAAGATTTAGCTTTCGGGGTAATAAGGTGGAAGCAAGTAAAACACTTCATGGCAGTGGAAGAAATACTTGCCATCACTGGTAGAAGCTTATATTGATTTAAAAAACTTGCTCTTTGTGTGTCCATGTGTAGTAATGATCATAAGAAGATAATAAAAATATGCAACAGTGATTAGGTTGAGGACTGCATTGGATAAATAATGCTAAGGGACCATGTCACCATTCACCACCTGAGTGACCTCTTACTCTATTACGGATATCAAATTCATGTAACTAGTATGCACTAAGTACTTTGGGAGAACAAAACTGCGTAGTAGATGCTTTTTTAAATATTAACAAATTTGCTGTATAAGAATTTCTTATTTATGGCCAATACAATACTATTAAAAACTGCTCACATGTTAATGGATATTGGAAAGTAGTGTATCATCTTTTTTGTGGAATTTATAGTAGTGCAAACACAATCTTTTTTTGTGAAAAAAGTAAGGTAAAATTTTCAATCTGTTCTGTGACAGAGCCCTAGTAATGATAATCTCATTCCATAAGCTTACAGAAGCAGATTGTAATGAAGAAATCTAATTTTCCATATTTTTTATGATTAGTTTAGATCATTTATAGCAGTCTATCTAGCAAGACCTACTCCTAACTTGTTGTAACAACAGACTTCCTTTACTATAGAAAAATAAATAGCAAGAAAATCTATTTACTAATCTTGTACATGTTCAGTTCAAAGTTTTTTTCTTAATGCTATTTCATTTTTTGAAAATCTTTTTTTTTTTTTTATAAGTAAACAGAACAGGAATATATTTAGAAAGAGTTAATGTTTGTTGCTTAGATAAATAGCAGATATCCAAAGTCACTGGAAGATTATTGGCCAGGCAATGTGGCTCAGTGGTGAGTGTGTTGGCTTCAAGATCTAAGGGTTCTTGGCTCAATTCCTGCTGCTGGCACATTGTTGTGACCCTTGAGCGAGGTACTTTACTGGTATTGCTCCAGTTGCTGCTGGGGGGTGGCCTGTGTAGGCACTCAGACAGGGGAACCAAGGACGAGGTATGCTGTATAGCCATGACAGGCACAAGTCTCCTATGAGAAGGAAAAGTCAGAAGAATAAACTACTGCTGAAGATGGACTGGTTGATTTACATGGGGCATTGTTTGTACAGTCTCTTAGCTTATACAGGATTTACAGCGCTTCCCTTCCTTTTGTAAGAAACAAATTTCTTAAATATTTCATCAGTCAGTTTGTAAAGTCATATATAATTCATGAAATATCTAGTCAAACTTGGAGAATTTGTTTAAGTATTTAGTCACTGGCTAATACAGGTGTCTGAGGCTTCTCTAGCTACTATTGAAGCCATTAGATTAGTTTTCTATTTGGATATTACCATGGCAATCCAGAGTTTGATCTAATCTGCCTCAGTACACATCAACTATATTGTTGATTTATGGTATTTTTATGATGATATTATACTGATTTTTCAACTATCTGTCCAGCAGAAATTTTTTCACTCAAAAGACTTCTCTGATATTAAGTAGCTCAGAAAACTTTTTTGAGCCTTTACGCTAGTGGTAATATCTTTTTATGTCTAATTTTCCACCATACGCAATTTTTTAAGTATGTGAGGTACATTTATCCAAACATTGTTGTGACAGTACACAACAGTGTTCTCTGTGTTATAAGAAAGCGTTCACAGGACAGGTGGATCAAGTAAAGTGTGTACATTTCGTATATCAACAAGTGGATAAGCAAGGTATGAAAATTGGGATTGGCATTTCCTATTTTGAGTTATCATACCAGTGGACCTGGATTCCAAGGTGTGCATCCATCTATTCTGAGGTCATTGCCACCTCTGCTTCTATCGCAAAATATTTTCACTGCTTCTCTCATACATTCCATACATTCCGGGGTTAGTTCAAAATGTGACTGACTGTAGCTGATCACTGTTCTCAGTTGCAATATTCTGGCTTTCCTGATTTTTCCAAATAGTCTGCAGGATTTTTTTGCTTGAGCAGCTGCCTTCGAACTTGGAATTAGTGATAAAGTTTGCATTATGTTTGGATGTTTTAAGGCTGCCTGAGATGGCAGGGATGGCCATTGATGTGCTTGAGGTGTAGAGTTATGATGGCATGCAGATTTTTTCTGTGGAGGCTTTGACAACCATGTTCCAAGAGATGGAATATGCTGATGCTGTCTCGAAGGTGCTGAGCTGACATTTTCTTTGTCTCTCCTGTTTGTCACTATGCTAAGGGAGCATTTGTATTTGTTGATCCAACTACACATTTCATGTGTAGTGGCATGTATTTTTGGTGTGGTGAGAGCCATTCCTTTTCTTTGAGGAAAAATTTCAAGATATGTTATTGTAAAGTTGTCGAATGCTTCTTCAAAGCGGTCGATTGATTCGGAACACTCTGCATGCAATGGAAGAGTCATTGTAGCAGTGACGACTGTGCTGAAAGATGAAAGACATTTGAAAAGAGAATGCACTAGTTGATACTTGATAATGGAATTGGTTGTTGATTTATTTGACTTTGTTTGTGTCTTGTGTCATGAGACTGGAGGATCTTGGCGATGTCGTTCAGGAAGAAGTTGGATGAGTTGATCTGTGGGTAGTAATATTTTTCTACACTTGTTTCCACGAAGTCAGTGCTGTCGGGTCCATGGCACTTGTCATGCTTGATGTTGAGGACGAATAACCACTCATCCAGAAGTTTTTTGTCGATTTTTTGCAGATACATAAGCAGCGTACTTCTCACTCCGAGTAGAATATGTCACTGGCATAGCACTAACACGTCCAAAAGAGGGAGCTCAGTGAAAACTTCAAGAAATTTCACTGGAGGTTCCTCAACTGAATAAAAGTTGATGGGATCACGGTCTTTCTCCAGTGCATTCATTCTCACTGTGTAGTTGGCGATGAGTAAGAGTTTTGATTTCTAATGGTTTTAAGTGTTCATTCCATTGCGACCATTGGTAATTGTTTTCAGTTGATCGCGAATTTTTTCGTTGTCAGGAATATGTAGTGTTTCTATTTTTGCGGCAGCGTCTCTCCAAATTCGGCGTGTTAGTTTTCTGAAACAAGTTAGACATTGGATTATTCTGTTTCGATTGTGTCCATCAAAAGCGTAATATCGTGTTGGATATGGCTTCGCAGTTGTTTGAGCAGGTCTAGGGTGAGATTTGATGCATTTGCAGACTGTCAGATCATGACCGCCGCGACCGTAACTTTGATGGAGATTATACATCTAAAATATGTAATATCAACAATATATGATGATATGACGCATGCATATGCACATATTTATGACATCGATTGATACATTATCATAAAGTGTTAGTTTCTTTTTTGCATACTTAGAATTACAAGGCAAAACATAATTAATTTATTGCTTTTATATATGGGAATATAGAGTAAGCAGAAAAATGAGTCTAAATAAATGTTGCCACTAGTGTAAAGACTTTTTCCGTGCGTACTACAACCCAAACAAATCGTTTGAGCCAAAAAAAAATCTGCCGGAAAGAGAAGTCAAAATATCCAATGTGTGAATCTCTCAGTTCAAGCAAGAATCTCTTGCTTCTCATCAAGCATTGCTCACTGTCCTGCTTTGTTTTTTTTGTCAAAGGTCTCCTTTAAAAAATAACCAGATTATTATTTTTGCCCTTAAAATTTTCTACTTACAGGAATTTGAAGCATTTAAGCTTCATTCTAAAAACTTGCTGGAAAGAGAAAAGCATCTAAACCAAAAACTGAAACTCCTGACTGGTTGATGAAGACAAGAAGAAAAAGAAGTATTTAGCTTACATTCCAAAGATTGAAATGTGTTTTTCTCATTGCTATGGTTAAAAACATCAGCAGTGTATCCATGTCACATTCATTTAAAAAAGAAGAGAGAGCTTATTCATTGATTTTTTATAGTTGCTAAAGGGAATACTGAAATTAATATAAATTCCAGTTGTCTGTCAATAAAACAAACAGTCACCCAAACATTTTGGCTTTGAAAGTTTTAAATTCTGATTTCTGTTTTAGTTATTCTCCATTTCTCTTACTGTCTGCCTGCATTTGATTTCCCAGCAGCATTCGGCAGTTATTTTTGTGGCCAGACTGCGAGCCAAATCATTGCTCTGAATTTAATGCAAAATTTCCATTTAGTTTCAGAAAGGTACGCATGACATATTTGGTAGAAATAGACTTTTTTTTTAAAAAAATCAACAAAAGGCAGACATTTTCCCAAGAACAGCTTATAAATCATGATATTTTGGGCACTACCAAAGTCTGAAATCAAAAGATAATGACTTAAAGACATAATGACTAAATTTTGTATTGAAAACCAAATTCATAAAGCAAATATTTTAAAAGGGGACAAATCCAAGCCTCCTCTCCAAAGAATATCGGGTTTAAGGCTTTCATATTTCTGAATTAGATTAGCCACAGATTTTGATAGCTGTCTGTTATTTAGAATATGTTGCTCAAGAATTTGTCTGCTATAAGAAAACAAAAAAATATTTTCTTTATATAAAATGTTACAAAGTTTCCAATAAATGGAATACTGAATTTTTTTTAAGTAGGATTTACACAAACTAAAGCAAGTAAACTGGATTTCCTGTGATTGCCCCCTAAAATTCAGTTGAAAATATTAAGTAAATATTATAATTTAAGGTTTGTTGTTGATATGACTGGTTTCTTACATAAAATAAACAAGAATCTAATGAATATCAACTGTGAGAGAGATGTTAAAAAGGGACAACTTTGGAGTGGAGAGTTTAACAAAAAGTAAAAATTTATATTAATGTCTAGTTATTAAGTGTAATTTTAAAAAACTTATTTATGGCTTTATTTTAAGATGAAGATCCATCAAGGAATGTTTTAGCTTCCTAAGTCAATTATTCCTTCCTGAATACTGTCCCATCATAGGCCATCAAAGTAGGACATTTCTAATGAGATTTTATTTACTGATGATGGAAAAGAAAATGGTTTTACGTTGCAAAGCCCTGAAAACTATTCTTTTTTCCAAAAATCAAAACAGAACAGAAACTAACTAAATGTCGGAATGATCTCTCCTGCCTTAATGGTGAATAGTTTATCACTGATATTATCCAGCCTAGGATTGATATTAACAGCTCTTAGCTTATTTTTCAGACAAAATTCTGGCCAAGATTCTTCTGGAGATAAGTAGTATAATGGTTTCCATAGCATTTCTTTATGACAATAATTCTCAATTACCAGCAGACAGAAAATGCTGTTACAGATTCAATGCATTCCTCCATCACTTGCTTTAATTTGTGGACAGTCTATCTTTTGTGACTATTTTCCAAACATGTAAGTATCTTACTGATTGATGTAAAATGTAAAATAAACTCTCACTTTATATTCAGAATATTTTCCTAGCCGTGAATGGGGTCAATCAAGATGAGACTTGGCCATCTTAGGAGTACTGCTGTTTCAGGTCCTAGAAAATCTAGTAGTTACCTTGCAGGAAACCAGTCATCATCATCATCATATAGTCTTCCACAAAGAGAAGCAACCTTTCTTTGAAATTTGTGTATGTGTAACCATGGTGATGCAATTAGAGAAAACATGCAAATAAAAGCTTTCAGCTACAGAGGCCCTTTTAAAAAAAAAAAATAAAGGACAGACAAATCAAGAAGTAAGATGTTCAAGAAGTTTCACAAGGTTCAGAAGTTTGCTTCTTTTGGTGCCGCCTTCTCTCGACGTGTCTCTGGTGTTTTCGGAATCGGCAGAAGACGACAACAAGCAAAACTATGCACAGGAGAGTGAGGGCTCCCATGAAGGTGACGGCTGCTATCACTCCCCGGTTCCACAGAATCTGTTGGTCGGCTTGCTTTTGGTCCGTGGGAAGCAAAATTCCACCTGGAATTACATTTAAAAATAAAAAAAAAAACAAACAAAAAATAAATATTAAAAATTTTTTTGTTAAGAGTTTGGTTTTTTAATGTTTGCTCACAAAGTCTTTCTGTCTTTTCTGTTGACTAATTGTAGGAATTAAAATAAGTCTGACTTGTGTCGACTCTTGATGTACTGCGGTTCCTGACTTCCACTTAAACAAATGATAACTGTCACTATGCAAAATACATTTTCTTATTTACAGTGGAGGTGTAAGGAATCCCCAACTAGTTCCTATCCATCAATCCATCAATAATAAAGAAAACAGTGCCACAATGTAAGCTGTGAAGCTAATATACTGCTCATCTTTGGTGCAACCTGGTTAAAAGTTGATTGCCAAAACACCCACCAGAGCCAGTAATACAGATCCTTGGTTTAGTTTGCAATTCTTAGATTGATTAATAATGCTCTAACTACATTTACCAGTAATTTATTCAGCTCATTAATGTGGGGAAATTCAACCAATTCCAGAATTGAGTCATCATTGCCTTGATGATTCCTATCTTGCACTTAATTTAAACAGTATAATTCATTTAAATTGCTTCAGTGTGTCTGAAAAAAATGTTTAAATTGCCTAAATTATGTATGAAATCTCTAGTGCAGAAAGATAAATTTATCAGGTGTTTAGCACACGCAGTCACAGTGTGGTATTTTCTAGCACATCACTGACAGTCCCACTGTGGATTTGTTTACAGTGCTGCTATTTCTCCCACAATGCACCAAGTGCCACCGTCTCAAACAATCAGTAACTGAGCAACAGCAGAGCATTTGTTGTTGCACATAGTTTAGATTTCTGACCAATTACATTTGTTGTTCAATGTATTTGGATGGAATCATGTAGAATCACGTTGTGACACTAGATGAAGAATTTGATCCATGTGTTATGTGAATATGGTTAGAACTATTTCATTTTGATGCCTAGTCACTTTTTTTAGCCATGATACTTCAGAAATTTCAAGAGCTCACTATGAAGGTACTGACTAAGCAGTATTCTCTCTGCATCCATCTTGGGTGAACAGATCTGAATTGTGGGACAATAAAAGAAATTCTGAAAACCTGTAAGTGCAGTAACCTGGCATCATAGTTGTGACTACTATTCCAGGAATTATATGACATTATTGGTCATACACTGATTTCAAAACAGAAGATGGCTATCCATATTATGTATTATTTGATAAAACAGAAATAGTTAACTGGGTCAAGTTAAAATATATTTGTACGTCATACATCAACTTTTAACAAGAGATAATTTCATCTAATATTATAATTACTAATTTAAATTTTGCTTTCATTTACGAGAGCCCATTTTTTGCTTAAGAATTGGAGCAACTTTGTATTCTTTTTTGACAATTTAGGAGTTAGATTTTAATTAGTAAATAATGAAAACGTACATAGTTATCTCCCTTTTTCTTTTTTTTTTTAAAGAAAGATAGAATGAAAAAAAAGTCTTACCATTTGTTTTACTGGAGCTTTGAACCAGTAGATGAGCCACAATAATGTGTGTTTTATCTTCGTCAACACTACGATGATGTCTGTGCAAATCTGCGCAATGACTCTGAAAAAATAAACAAAATTCCAGTTAGCTATTCATCTATTGAAGAGGAGTCAAAATCTGAAAGAAATTTCTGTCCATGGAAAGATTTCGGTGCTACAGAGCCCTGGTGAAAGATGAATCTCAAGCCCCCAATGGAAGTGAATGGCGCACATCCCAGACACCAGAGCAGCAAAGAAAACTGGGGACTGTTTACAGATCCATTGTCGTAACACTGCTTTGCATGAATGATTTCTCTTCATTGTTAACAGAATCTTTTTTTTTTTGGATTCAAACATCTTTGCCATTTAGCGTTTCGTTTGTTTTAAAAACTATTTTCCTTACCCACCCCCTTTTTTTGTTGAATTTAACTGCCCAGTAATTAATAATCCATAACTTCGTCAACCTCCGATGCGAAAATCTCTGCCTTTGTGTAGCTTTTTAAGTGCACGGCTATCGTTTTGTCCTCTCTCTTTTTTGGCCAGCAAACATTAAAGTTATTTCTTCTGTTTATTAATAACATGAAACCATAATCGAAATGGCAGTTTGGTTGTAGATGAATCAAGTGGCTGCCCAGGTGGTTACTGCCAGGTACTTTCGTTTTTAGAAGGGTAACCGTTCACAAGGAACATAGTAATGCTTGCTGATGGAGAACACGTCCAACTAAGAATAGAAGACACACCTGAGTAAGGGGAGACAAATCAAACTTTTGCCATTTTTCATTGCGGCATGTTCGCCTAGTTGTCATTCTAATACATTTTTAGACAGTCACCTGTTGTTACACGTAAAGATTATTATTTTTTTTGTTATGGCGAACAGGAAAATTATGATTCTGACTGATTTACTGAAAATGATAATGTCGTGATAATAGAAGAAATGAGAGTTATTTCCCTTAAACCGTTTGGTGGCATACCGCGAGACAGACAATGATATGTATAATGAGAGAAAATCATTTTTTTAAACTATTTTTGTTAAAATTTAAGACTTTAAAAAAAAAAAAAAAATTTGTCTTTCGATATTAAAAAAAAAATTATTTAGGTAAGAGTTCAGATTAGCCTTGAGCAATAGACTTCAACGGTACCGTTCATGCCATCCACCTGGTCAGTGTCTCACCTGTGTCTCACCACTCATCTAATTAATGCCTGAAGGCTGCTGTCATTTCACTAAGGTGAGATTTAAATGCATGTAGTCCGGACAGAATTACAGCCTGAATAATGGGAGAAACAAACAATGAACTAATACTCTTTTAGTATCTTTTAAAAACATACTTTAAAAGGTTGTTTTTTTTTGTTTTTTTAATATTTAAAAATTAAAATAAATATTTCTCTTCATTAATCTCACTCACATTGGCGCATTTTTTGTCGTTGTGGTTGTAACAGAACTGAACGTGGCACCGGAAGTAAATTGTACTGTACTCCGAAAACTTAAATGCCTGGAACAGGTCAGTCTCAACAACTCGGCCGTCTTTTCCGTCACCGTGGAAACTTGGAACCAGCTGGGATTTCGTCGAGCAACTGAAAGGCGAACATTTTAAAGGAAGAAAAGGCATTGGCTAGGATGGAGAGCGAGAAAGAAGAACGTGATGCTGCAGTAAGCTACCGGTTGTACAGATCGTGGGTAGGGCAGGAATGGTCTAGTGTGCACACACGACTAGTAGACAGCATCAGTTTTTAGTCTGCTGATATGGATGAGCTGCTGGCCAAGAGAATCCGCGTGGCTGTTCTAGGATACAAGCGAAAAGGGGGTTAATTTTCAAGTTCCTTGCTGTGATGCAAAAGTAAGAGTAAGATTTCAACATAGAACTGCCAAATTTAAGCTTGAGAGTTTTGGCTTTCATTAATCATAAGATGAGTTACTTCCCTTAATAATAAATTTTTCCTACGAAATGCATATTACCCGGTGTTGCAGCAAAAACGAAAGAGGCTATAACAACGACAATAACAATAATAACAACGACAATAACAATAATAACAACAACAATAACAATAATAATAATAACGACAATAACAATAATAACAACGACAATAATACTAATAACAACGACAATAACAATAATAACAACGATAATAACAATAACTACAACAACGATAACAATAACAATAATAATAACAACAATAACAATAATAACAACAACAATAACAATAATAACAACAACAATAACAATAATAACAACGACAATAATAATAATAATAATAATAATAATAATAATAATAATAATAATAATAATAATAAAGGGACACGAAAATGGCTGACTAATGGAACAAGGTAGTCCTCAAGAATAGGAGCAAGCAGCAACAGGTACAGGACCTTACAGGCCAACATGTCTGCCAATGATCTGGGAAGCGCCGACCGTCTCAGCATCTGCAGGCAGCAGACGCCCAGACCGATAAGACCGACCATGACATCTGAGGAGGATGGGTAGCTGTAAGAACACGAGAGGAACAAAAGGTAAGCTGTTCGTAGATAGATAAGACCATACTCGGGGATCGCGAGGACAATTCGGCGATGTAGTGGGTAGGTTATAGGAGAGCATTCGGCTCGGTTCCGCGCGATGGGAGGCGTAGGACGAATAGATACAGCGAAGTTTATGGAGGTGGGTGGGTGGGGAAACAATGGAGCTGTGGAAAGCAAAGTTTAAAGTGAAACAACAACCAGATGGGGAATAGGTACAAATCAAAATATGCGCATTCCGGGGTGTGGGGGGTACAATATTACCGCTGCTGTTTCGCATAGCAACGAAGCCTGACATAGGGCTCTTTCTGGATACGGTCAGAATGGTACAAGATGAAGAATGGTGCACGAGTTTCATAGTCGCTGTTTATTGTCGGACAGTCCAAAGCTACGTGGGAAGCCCCAGAAGGGGTTGGACTGCCTGGTGCAAACAGCGAGGACATTCTCGCGAGAGACAGGAGTGGGGTTTGGTACGGAGAAACAGGCCGCCCTTTAAGGATAGGAATTTAGGCACGGAACCATCCTCTGGGAGGATTGAACATCTAGAAGAAAAGGAAAGGCGCGTAAATGTCTCGGCGTTTTTAGAACTGGGTGACAACGGACGTATGGAGATGGAGGAGATCAAAACGGAGAGCCGGGACGGTATTAGACAGTGGGGCTAAGTGCTCAATACATGATCAGGGCGGTGAACCAGTATCCAGTCTTAGTTATTGATTACCCATTGGGGATTGTAGTACACGAAATGGCGCACTCCATTGTGGATACCGCGGGTTATATGTGAAGAAGATGGGTTAGGGGGGGCTCAGGCTCAGGAACACCCATTGGGGATTGTAGTACACGAGATGGCGCACTCCATTGTGGATACCGCGGGTTATATGTGAAGAAGATGGGTTAGGAGGGGCTCAGGCTCAGGAACACCCATTGGGGATTGTAGTACACGAGATGGCGCACTCCATTGTGGATACCGCGGGTTATATGTGAAGAAGATGGGTTAGGGGGGCTCAGGCTCAGGAACACCCATTGGGGATTGTAGTACACGAGATGGCGCACTCCATTGTGGATACCGCGGGTTATATGTGAAGAAGATGGGTTAGGGGGGGCTCAGGCTCAGGAACACCCATTGGGGATTGTAGTACACGAGATGGCGCACTCCATTGTGGATACCGCGGGTTATATGTGAAGAAGATGGGTTAGGGGGGCTCAGGCTCAGGAACAAGATCAAAAATAAGGAAACCGGCTCGAAGAGATTACGTGGATAGTAGATCAGATGACCTACTAATATAAATGGCGCGATCGGGTAGAGAGTATGAAAGAATAAAAAGAGCAGGCAAAAATGTCCAAATTACATAAGGAATAAAGCAGCCAGCAGTTACAACAGTTGGAAACCGAGTTCTATGGCAGCCCAAAACCAGGCGGTCATCAGCAACTGCCATAGAGTCAGAATCTTTCACGGTGGACATTAGTCAAAATGCAGAATGTATGAGGCCAATGAAGAAACAGTGGCTCGCACAGTGATGAGATACATGACGCCAGCCAATGGTTCTCGCAAAACAACAATAGAAATAAAATGTTGCGTGAACTATGCACCAGTCATTGTGTAAAAATTGATAATGTAGAAACAAGTATTCAGTGGTCGAAACGTTGAGCTGAAAGGACAAAGAGGGTAAAGATGCTTTGGTATAAGAACAGGGGGGGATGCAATTCCATAGAGTAGACAGTATTCGTGGACAAGACAGACAGGAAAGCTAAGATAACAGGTATAGCTTGCCTGCCTCCGTAGGCTACAGCGTCGAAGAACAATAACAGGTCTCTAAGGTCACGACAAAGAAACATGAAGATTACGCAAAGAAGATGGGTAAGATCGTCCGATTAGGAGATCTTCCGAAAGCGGGTCGGCTTGGAACGACCAAGATTGTTCGAACGTGCTGCAACTCCTTAAACTTTGGTAGAGGCTCCGAGTTATATTCCGAAAACAGACCATTCCTTTTTGTAGATTGTTATTATTATTTAGCATGGTAACTAGTTTTCACACCTGGTGACCAGACAAAATAAGTTAACGTCCACGCCAGTGAATGGTACAAGCATCATTTCTAATAGTTAATTATCGACGCTCACTTCGCGGAGAATGAGATAGTACAGCGCGTAGCTTACTTGCTCATCATGATTGCAGCCACTCCGGTTTTTATCTCATCCATCTTGCAGACTAGAACGTCCCCCCGCCCCACCCCATTCCACTGGTTTTCTCCAAGGTGCTCCAATTTTCTTGCAATTACGAGAAAGCTTCTCGGTTCTTCCCATCACCGAAGCGGATCACATCGCCGCGAAAACAGAAAAATCCACACATTTTGTTTTCGGGTGAGAAAGAGAACGCTTACCCACGTTCGTCTAGGACTCGCACTTCTGGGCTCCGGTCCTCGGAAGGCTTCGCGAGACAGGAAGTAACCCGTAGACCTGCCACCACTGAAAGGGAACGGGTTGGATTATACAAGGGTTGACGATCGAACTGCTGATGTATATATTTATCGAAATAAGACAATACAATACTAAAAAGTAAGTTCTCATTTTAAAGCAACGTGCCAACTTGTTCGTTCGTTTGCTTGCTTTTTACTCTTCTAAATTAAATGTCTTGAATTATTTCTAAAAAATTAACCCTTTTTTTTGCTATCTTTTCCTAAAGAACTAGGCCCAGAAGCTGCCAAAGTACTCAGCTTAGTGATATACAAAGTAAATTCACTTTAATAAAGTGAACAACGCAAGCAATATTCATTTTAAGGAAAATGCAGCCACGTTCAAGAGTCTTCGTTATTCTCTAGATGTCATGGTTAGATTCTTTAATGTAGATGGAAATCTCGGCCGTCAGTTCCTCTTATCTTCCTTTTAGAGCGATAAATGTACTGAATCAGAAACATTTTTTTTTTTTTTTTTTTGGCTGTTCGGCTTTTAATTAAAATTCCTGCGTTCGGTTTTCTGAGGGCGAGGAACTGATGCAAACAGAAATGGCAAACATACGGCGAAGACAGATTTCGGCGATTGATTCAACTGCACAAAATAAACCGTCTTGTTTCTCCAGCGAGTCGACGAGATCGGGGGGGGGAGGAGGAGGAGGAGGAGGAGATAATTCCTTCACGAGACGTCTCCTTCTGTAGCTGTGTGGATTCCCCGTGGATTGAACTCGTGAAAAGAAATCTGTTTCCGAACTGTTTGTTCTGGTGCGTGTTGATGGTCACGAACCAAAGTGGTTTAAACGTAGGGGGGGATGGGTGAAGAGGTCTGGCGCCTCGGTTTCGTTGAGTTGCTGAGCAGCGTGACTGGTCACGTGGTTTAAGATCACCCGCGTGATCACGGCAGTCGGTAAGTAGTTGGAGAACGACCTTTCAGTCCCCCTCCTCCCGTCTGGAGCTTTCGGTCGTCGCTTTAAATGAGGCATCCCGGTAGAGATGTTTTGTCGGATATTCGGAAACGGTAACCCGAAAGGTCGGCTGACTACTACTGGGGAATTCGAGACAAGATGTCTGTTTGACAGTGGGGGTTGTTTCCTATCTTTGACCAGGGGCTGCCAGCGAAACGAAACTGGATCAAAGATGTTAGTAGATGGAGGCGAGCGGAAGAGTTAACCTTGGACCGAGAGTATTTTCTTTTCTCTCTCTCTAACCGTTAAGTAAGAGTTTTAATTATGTTCAGCGTGAAATTATGACGTACTGTCAGTTGTTAATTAAAGTTTAGTAATTTCTTTTTGCTTTCTCGGTAATTGTAAAACGCGCATCGGATGTTGTTAGAAGTGTTTGGTTTCCGTTTGGCTTTCTCGGCAGCCACGTGACTTCCGTGTGGCTCTAATGGTATTCATGCGACGATTTTGTGCAGGCCAGGTCATCTCTGTGGATGCTCGCTCCGTCAGCCTCCTTTCACCAGTCTGGCCGAGAGCTCGGGGTCACTGTCGTGTTGGAGGATTAATCCCCGCCCACTGAGGGGTCTTCCTGAGGGAGTAGCATGAAGAGTGAGGACCCACCTGTACCTTATCTTCGATTGTGTGCAAGTCTCCCATATCCCTGACTGATATGCAGCCCCACACTTGTATTGATCGGCCCCTGTGCTTCCCTGTCTGCTATACCGCTTCCCCGTCCGCCTTCAAACAAACTTCCGTTGATTATCGCCAACCCCTTCAAACTGGGACTCATCTACAAAGAGGACCCCGTTGATTATCGTCAACCACTTCAAACTGGGAGTCATCTGTAAAGAGGACCCCGTTGATTATCGCCAACCCCTTTAAACTGGGACTCATCTGTAAAGAGGACCCCGTTGATTATCGCCAACCCCTTCAAACTGGGACTCATCTGTAAAGAGGATCTGGTTGATTAACTGGGACTCATCTGTAAAGAGGATCTGGTTGATTAACTGGGACTCATCTGTAAAGAGGACCCCGTTGATTATCGCCAACCCCTTCAAACTGGGACTCATCTGTAAGAGGATCTGGTTGATTAACTGGGACTCATCTGTAAAGAGGACCCCGTTGATTATCGCCAACCCCTTCAAACTAGGACTCATCTTCTATAAAAAGGATCACCACCTCCCCATTTCGGCCATCCCTCTGTACTCGGACTCATTTTCTATAAAGAAGACCACCACCTTTCGGGTTCGGCCATTCCCCCTGTCTCCTTTCTGCTGCTCATCTCAACCTCGCCGTTCGGTTTCTCCTCCTCAGCAAAGGTTTTCGGGTAGCCCCACCTCTCCTCAGACCACGTCTGGCTAATGTGTCTTACTGTGCTTGAAGAAACTTGAGCACTCGTCCTTGGAGCTGGGGCATTCGCAACATCTCTACTGGTTCATCGGACATCACGTAGAGAACATACCCCGAGGTACTTAACATCACCTCAGGAGAGGTCGGGCCTCCTTTCTCTGACTGTGTGCATTGTCATCAGTACCAGTTTCCCGTATCCTCCTCAGAGTCTTGCATACAGCTTCCGGGTGCGGATTCACTCAGCAAGAACAACAGGGCATAAGCGCTTTCCCAAATTTGAGGGCTGACAAGAACTCATAACGAATTCATTCTCTTATACTTTTGTTCTAACCGCGAAGTTAAAGGGCAGAGAAAAGCTAATATTTAAAAAGCATACTGCTAATGAATCTTCCATACGCCTTATATACATAATGGACAACACAATCGATACCATGCGGTTTAATAATAGGGAATTTCGAGATCTGAAGCCGGTCGTTGAGTATGGGGCATAGTTAACAATGTCGCGGTTTGCTTTGTGTTTGTAATTACCAGACTAATGAATGGATAACACTGGCATTTCCGTCGTAATGGTGCGCATTAACCACGGCTGCGGATTTTACCGGTGTATTACGTATAGTGACCGCGTTGTCCGTAAACGGGGTCGAGCGACGGAAGGGCTCCGGGGGTGTACAGGGGCCAGCGGTAAAACCTACCGCCTTCTAATAGTTCAGCCCTCAGGCGAATGGCGTCTCCAACGGTTACTGTGTGCATGCCTTCTCCCTTCTCGTCTACGACCCTCAGTGTCGCTCTGCCTGACACTTCCGTCACATTTCTCGTGATGGGCCTGCTGGAGAGAGAAGCAAAAGTAAAGATGATTAACAGCAGCAACCCGTAACATCCGGTTACGTTTATCAAATACTCCGCTAACATCACATTTGTCACATCTTTTATAACCAATTTGTTCAGTAGTCCTTATTTTTCATTCATTATTTTATTATTGATTATTATTATTATTATTATTATTATTATTATTATTATTAGTATTATTATTATTGTTGTGTTGTGTTGTTATTATTATTATTATTATTATTATTATTATTATATTATTATTATTATTATTATTATTATTCTTATTAGTATTATATTGTTGTTGTTGTTGTTGTTTGTTGTTGTATACTTCTATTTCTTTGATTATCAAAAGTTTTAAAATTTAAATTAAATTCTTTTAACATGAATGGGACCGAAAAAACCAGTTTTATTCTCAAGACGATAGATGGAAATTATTAATGATAAAGCCATCGTTTACACATTAAAGATTTAGATTTTACACTCTATTATCCTGTTAAAACACTGGCATCCTCTCTATTAATCACTCCCCCCTCTCTCTATTCATCACTGAATCCTCCCTCTCTCTCCTCTCTCTCTATTCAACACTAAATCTCCCCCTCTCTCTCTCTATTCATCACTAAATCTCCCCCTCTCTCTATTCATCACTAAATCTCCTCCTCTTTCTATCCATCACTAAATCTCCCCCTCTCTCTATTCATCACTAAATCTCCCCCTCTCTCTATTCATTACTAAATCTCCCCCTCTCTCTATTCATCACTAAATCCCCCCTCTCTCTATTCATCACTAAATCTCCCCTCTCTCTCTATTCATCACTAAATCTCCCTCTCTCTCTATTCATCACTAAATCTCCCCCTCTCTCTATTAATCACTCCCCCCCCTCTCTATTCATCACTGAATCTCCCCCTCTCTCTCTATTCACACACTAAATCTCCCCCCCTCTCTCTCTATTCATCACTAAATCTCCCCTCTCTCTATTCATCACTAAATCTCCCCCTCTCTGTATTCTTCACTAAATCTTCCCCTCTCTCTATTCATCACTACTAAATCTCCCCCTCTCTCTATCCATCACTAAATCTCCCCCCTCTCTCTATTCATCACTAAATCTCCCCCTCTCTCTATTCATTACTAAATCTCCCCCTCTCTCTATTCATCACTGAATCTCCCCCTCTCTCTCTATTCATCACTAAATCTCCCCCTCTCTCTATTCATCACTAAATCTCCTCCTCTCTCTATCCATCACTAAATCTCCCCCTCTCTCAATTCATCACTAAATCTCCCCCTCTCTCTATTCATCACTAAATCTCCCCCTCTCTCTATTCATCACTAAATCCCCCCTCTCTCTATTCATCACTAAATCTCCCCTCTCTCTCTCTATTCATCACTAAATCTCCCCCTCTCTCTATTCATCACTAAATCTCCCCCTCTCTCTATTCATCACTAAATCTCCCCCTCTCTCTATTCATCACTAAATCTCCCCCTCTCTCTCTATTCATCACTAAATCTCCCCCCTCTCTCTATTCATCATCACTAAATCTCTCCCTCTCTCTCTATTCATCACTAAATCTCCCCCCTCGCTCTCTATTCATCACTAAATCTCTCCCTCTCTCTATTCATCACTAAATCTGCCCCTCTCTCTATTCATCACTAAATCTCCCACTCCTCTCTCTCTATTCATCACTAAATCCCCCCTCTCTCTATCCATCACTAAATCTCTCCCCCTTTCTCTATTCATCACTAAATCTCCCCCCTCTCTATTCATCACTGAATCTCCCCCTCTATTTATTCATCACTAATCTCCCCTCTCTCTATTCATCACTAAATCTCCCCCCTCTATTCATCACTAAATATCCCCCCTCTCTATTCATCACTAAATCTCCCCCCTCTATTCATCACTAAATCTCCCCCCTCTCTATTCATCACTAAATCTCCCCCCTCTCTATTCATCACTAAATCTCCCCCTCTATTCATCACTTAATCTCCCCCTCTCTCTATTCATCACTGAATCTCCCCCTCTCTCTATTCATTACTAAATCTCCCCCTCTCTCTCTATTCATCACTAAATCCCCCCTCACTCTATTCATCACTAAATCTCCCCTCTCTCTCTCTATTCATCACTAAATCTCCCCCTCTCTCTATTCATCACTAAATCTCCCCCCTCTCTCTATCTATCATCATTAAATCTCCCTCTCTCTCTCTCTCTATTCATCACTAAATCTCCCGCCTCTCTATTCATCACTGAATCTCCCCCTCTCTCTATTCATCACTAAATCTCCCCCCTCTCTATTCATCACTAAATCTCCCCCTCTATTCATCACTAAATCTCCCCCTCTCTCTATTAATCACTAAATCTACCTCTCTCTCTATTCATCACTAAATCTCCCCCTCTCTATTCATCACTAAATCTCCCCCTCTATTCATCACTAAATCTCCCCCTCTCTCTATTCATCACTAAATCTCCCTCTCTCTCTCTCTATTCATCACTAAATCTCCCCCCTCTCTATTCATCACTGAATCTCCCCCTCTCTCTATTCATCACTAAGTCTCCCCCCTCTCTATTCATCACTAAATCTCCCCCTCTCTCTATTCATCACTAAATCTCCCCCTCTCTATTCATCACTAAATCTCCCCCTCTCTCTATTCATCACTAAATCTCCCCCTCTCTCTATTCATTACTAAATCTCCCCCTCTCTCTCTATTCATCACTAAATCCCCCCTCTCTCTATTCATCACTAAATCTCCCCTCTCTCTCTCTATTCATCACTAAATCTCCCCCCTCTCTATTCATCACTAAATCTCCCCCTCTCTCTATTCATCACTAAATCTCCCCCTCTCTCTATTCATCACTGAATCGCCCCCTCTCTCTATTCATCACTAAATCTCCCCCCTCTCTATTCATCACTAAATCTCCCCCTCTATTCATCACTAAATCTCCCTCTCTCTCTATTCATCGCTAATCTCCCCCTCTCTATATTCATCACTAAATCTCCCCCTCTCTCTATTCATCACTAAATCCCCCCTCTCTCTATTCATCACTAAATCTCCCCCCTCTCTCTCTCTATTCATCACTAAATCTCCCCCTCTCTGTATTCATCACTAAATCTCCCCCTCTCTGTATTCATCACTAAATCTTCCCCTCTCTCTATTCATCACTAAATCTCCCCCTCTCTCTCTATTCATCACTAAATCTCCCCCCTCTCTCTATTCATCACTAAATCTCCCCTCTCTCTCTATTCATCACTAAATCTCCCCCTCTCTCTATTCATCACTAAATCTCTCCCTCTCTCTATTCATCACTGAATCTCCCCCTCTCTCTATTCATCACTAAATCTCCCCCCTCTCTATCATCACTGAATCTCCCCCTCTCTCTATTCATCACTAAATCTCCCCCCTCTCTATTCATCACTAAATCTCCCCCTCTATTCATCACTAAATCTCCCCTCTCTATTCATCACTAAATCTGCCCCTCTCTCTATTCATCACTAAATCTCCCCCTCTCTATTCATCACTAAATCTCCCCCCCCTCTACTCATCACTAAATCTCCCCTCTCTCTCTCTATTCATCACTAAATCTCCCCCCTCTCTCCCCTCTCTATTCATCACTAAATCTCCCCCTCTCTCTCTCTCTCTCTATTCATCACTAAATCTCCCCCTCTCTCTCTCTATTCATCACTAAATCTCCCCCTCTCTCTATCTATTCATCACTAAATCTCCCTCTCTCAAAATTGAATTGAATTTTACCCAAAGCTTCAGGAGGCCTTTACGTTTCTGATGCTGTTCTCAGTTGAACTCACAATGGCGACCCTAATCCTAACGCCTTGTAAGCCGTTTTGCTGGCGACAGAATGTCAACGCACCCGCCCACGGAGATCGACGCAGACGACACCCTGACGACGGTGGGGATGCTGCTGAAGTTGCACTCCACCTTGTAGACGATGTCGGAATTCTGAACGGCGAATTCGGCCTGTTGAACCAGCAGCCTGAGCCTGTAAACGCCCTCGTTCACCTGCTGACATGGAAGACAGAGAAAGTCGGGCGTGAGACCTGCGCTCATCAGTCTGCAGTCTGCGCAGCTCGACCCTTAAAGGTGTCGCTTGCGCTCTACTTCCGGTCTACCTTTTTTTACTCCACCGTCGTAGCAGACTTATGTATCACGCTATCGCGAGGGCTTTGGTGTTATCGACCGAGACCTTGAGCGGCTTCCTTCCTTCCTCTTACAGGCCGACCCCGACCTCCCCCCCCCCCCACACAGATCAAATTTGCGGCAAAACAACAACGAAAGAAAGCAAGAAAGCGGATAAACTCAGCTTTTCTCCGGAATCGGTAAACAGAAGAGGGGGGGGTTATAGCCAATTTCTTCGTTGAGCCATCTTAAACTTTGCTCCTTTTGTTCCCGATACTACGGTTTCTCTCTCTCTCCCATTGCTAATGGACCAATCGCCCGTGGTATTTCTTTGACGAAATTCTGTGTGTGTGTGTGTGGTGTGTGTGTGTGTGTGTGTGTGGTGTGTGTGTGTGTGGTGTGTGTGTGTGTGTGAGAGAGAGAGAGAGATGAAAAGAGATGGAGAGAGACAGAGAGGGAGAGAATGACGTCAGTTAGAGAGAGAGAGAGATAAAAAGAGATGGAGAGAGACAGAGAGGGAGAGAATGACGTCAGTTAGAGAGAGAAAGAGAGAGAGAGATGGAGAGAATGACGTCAGTTAGCGAGAGAGAGAGAGAGATATGAAAAGAGATGGAGAGAGAGAGAGGAGAGAGAGAGATATGACGTCAGTTAGAGAGAGAGAGAGAGATATGAAAAGAGATGGAGAGAGACAGAGAGGGAGAGAATGACGTCAGTTAGAGAGAGAGAGAGAAGATGGAGAGAGAGAGAGAGACAAAACTAAAATAAACCCTAAACCCTATATTCCATACGTTAAATCAATCTCTTTGGCGCATGTAGGAATAAAGACCGTTTTAAAAAATCCACGCACAAGAAAACAAAAGAAAGTCCCTTTACCTGTATTCCACACCTCGTGTCGTCGGTAATGTTCACCGTGAAAACGAATGGATCTGTCGAGGTTCCAGATCCTCGTCCAAGGCCAGAACACCTGGAACAGGATTTACTCCCGTCGACGGCGTAGATGTCAAACGGCTGGAATACACTCTGACTGTAGTGGAATTCGATGCTGCCAGGCTGTCGGCACAGGTGACTGGCACGGACTCGCATCTGCGAAAAACACATCTCGCTATAACATATGATAGTATTATAAGTATTGTGCAGTGGACAGAAAACCGTGTGGCAGGACAAGATCCAGGAATAACACTGCTGCTAAAACTGCCAGGGGGAAAGCTAAGCCATCGTTTATATTTGTATTATTCGTTTTTTAAAGAAAATGCAAACGACGACGAATTTACTGTAGGTAACAGGGGGCTGTGCGACCCTTAATGCACAATATGGGGGTAGATCAGCGCATGCACGGTCGACTGGACAGTCGTTAGTGGATAACAAACGATACGCCCCCGCCTTGTCTTAGTCCCTGGTCGTCTTAAATATACTCATCGCTCGCCATCTTTTCGAACGGGAATATTCTTAATGTGATTTGCTTTTGGTAGGGAGGATAAAGGCAGAACTTAGACTTCCGTTTGTCGGGTATTCAACTCATTCGTACCCGGTTTGTTTTCGGTTGACTGAACCACAGACTGAGGTGAGAAGTTTGGTTGTACGGGCGGAAACTTGGAAAAGCTGGGGGAAATTCCTAGGACGATACCAGGCTTTTTTTTTTTTTTTGACCTTGGCCTTGGCCGATAGGCGCCTACCTTCGTTGGCGAACGTTCGGGCGCCGACACAGAGGGCGGTAGCGTCAGGCTGCAGGTTTCCGAGAACTGGATGTCAGCGGCGGACGGCTCCGAGCAGGTCTTCAGGGTTCGCACGGTCAGTGTGTACGTCGCATTCCCGGTGTCCTGGATGAGCAGAGAGGACTGAAATAGCGCCCTTGCGGCGAATACTACAGATACAAGTAAAGTTGCGCCAACGCGCGGCATTTAGCGAAGTTCAGAGTCGACGTGACATCCACCGATTCTTTAAAATTCGATTATAAAGCGTTTATGTCGATAATTTGGATAGCGCCATTTTTTTTTTCTTCTTGTGTTTCTCCTCTGGAAAAAGATTGAAAGATGGAGCAACGCGAAAACTCATGGAAGCATCATGCAACACATCTTCTTGCACGACTATGATGCGCAATCGAACGGCGCATACAGCGCCATCTGGCACGACTATGATGCGTAATCGAACGGCGCATACAGCGCCATCTGGCACGACTATGACGCGTAATCGAACGGCGCATACGGCGCCATCTTGCACGACTATGATGCGTAATCGAACTGCGCATACAGCGCCATCTTGCACGACTATGACGCGTAATCGAACGTCATACGGCGCCATCTTGCACGACTATGATGCGTAATCGAACGGCGCATACAGCGCCATCTGGCACGACTATAACGCGCAGCCGAGCGTCATACGGCGCCATCTTGCACGACTATGATGCGTAATCGAACGGCGCATACGGCGCCATCTTGCACGACTATGATGCGTAATCGAACGGCGCATACAGCGCCATCTTGGTAGTTACTTGTTCAAAAAGTATGAAGATATTTTACAAATTTGCAGTTATTACAAAAAGCGTTTTTTTTTGTTTCTTTTCAGTTAACAAGTAAATTAAGTATATATATATTTTTAGCGGACATCGGCAAGGCTGAAAGTTGTAGCATTTGAATTAATTGCGAAAAAAAAGGGAAAACAAACATTAAGGTAAATATGTTTGCAAGAAGCAACAACAAATAACTCGCTTGTGGCTGAAATGACGATTGTATTGCTAAAAAATTCTAATAAACGTATCTAGCTTTTCTCCGGACTACTGATTGTCGGTAAACGACGGAATTTTCACCTGGATCATTAAAAATATAACTTTGTTATTATAATTACCAGAGATGGTTTTTGTTGTTGTTGCTATTTAATAACTTAAATAAATTAAAACAATTATTTTCACGATTTTTTTTAAGTGTAAAACCATAATTATACAACGCATAATTTCCCAGGGTTCTTTGCGCGTACTCGCTTAATTTTCAAACATGGCCGATCTTGGCCGTTCAAGAAAACTATGATCAGGGTAAAAGAAAACAGAAGGTGGCGAGGGGAATGCTGTTTGCGGAATTTCTCTGCAACAGATATCGTACCACGGTGTAGTGTATATAAGTATGGTCCACCATTAGGATCTTTCGGGTAAAAGTACGGCTTGAAGAGATGTGGGTCAGGGTAGAAAGGCGCGACTAGAACCGCTTAACTTAGACAGGTGTCACGTATTTTAATTTACCTACTTGCACTCCACAGTCGGGTTGTTGCCGGGTCAGTCCCTGGCTAAGATTGACCGAGAAGACGTAAGGGTCCAAGAGAGTTCCCTGGCCCCGAAGAGTCGCCGCCCGCTTTCCGCACGTGGATCGTTTGCCCAGGGCATACACGTCGTAGAATCTGTTCTCAGAGTCGGCGAAGACCAGCCCCATTACCTTGGCTCTGTTGTTGCACTGCTTGTATCCTGAAAATTAAACCGATATCGGTCGTGAAGCAACCGCACCCGAACCCCCGACCGATGGTACCAACAGCAGGCCACCCGCCTCTTCATCGACAAAACGAGATCGTCGGCTAGGTCTGCCACCCGTGCGGGAGCAGAACGTTTGCTAATCCACCTCCGTAGAACCTACATGGTCTGGGTGTGGCCTTGACTCGGGACTGGCGTGAATTATGGGATGGGGAGGGGCCATAAAGGTCTCGTTTTAAGAAGGTGCATGCACTGTGCCAGACACTCCATACAGATCGTGGGTGCCGACTACATTTTCCACGACTCCCGATCGCTTTGCACATCCTTCGCGCTTGGAAGAAACTATACAATCGCAAGTTCGGAAATTGTATAGATTCGTTTTGTGTCCGGCGCTCCAACCACTCGTTTTCAAGGAAGTTAAAGCGGACATGCACGGACCCAACGCCTACGGTGTATCGATGAGAGAGCATCGTGAGCTCGAGCACCGTTCTCTCATTGGCAGCTGCAGTAACACACGGACTTAAAGCTGTCAGGTCGTCAGTCTGCATTTATTCTCAACATAAAGAATCAGACAGAAAAGATAAAAACAAAAAAATAATAATAAAATAAACAACAATACAAATATGGAATTGGAAGAAAGAAAAACGATGAGATTCAATAATCGTTAGACATATATTTTGCTCGTCTACATATTCCGGCTGCGCAATACATACACATATATACACTTATGCATGTAAACGTACACACATACACGCACTCAGACTAGTACATCATGATCCTATTTATTTAGATTTACTCAGAGAATTTCGAGGTAATTACATTCTTTTATATGAAATTTACAATGGAAGTGAGAGGAAAATCGGAAATCTGAGAATCGGGGAGGAATAGGACCTCTTAGAAGTGCCAATGGATTCTGACCTTTCTTATGCACTGCAAATATTTCACATTTTATAGCAATGTTAGTTTTAGAAAAGTATGATACTTACGTGAAATTAATCCAGTGCTAATCTAAAATATAAAAAATAGTGTTATTAATTATCCGAATTTATGAAAATCCACTTAACATGCCCTTTCTACAATCGTGTGTTTCTCGGCACAAAGCTACACTTAACTACAGAAGTAAATCTACACTTGAAGTTGTTCAAATAAGTTCATCAAAATATTATTTATAATAACACCGTTTAGTTTCCCCACAAGTTGAAAAAAATTTCTACTTAGACTACACTTGTAGTTCAAACAAGCGCAACAGATACCGACTCAAATCTACACTGGTGGCTGTTCAAACAAGCGCGACGGATGCCGACTCAAATCTACACTGGTGGCTGTTCAAACAAGCTTGAAGGATACCGACTCAAATCTACACTGGTGGCTGTTCAAACAAGCGCGACGGATACCGACTCAAATCTACACTGGTGGCTGTTCAAACAAGCGCGACGGATACCGACTCGAATCTACACTGGTGGCTGTTCAAACAAGCGCGACGGATACCGACTCAAATCTACACTGGTGGCTGTTCAAACAAGCGCGACGGATACCTGCTCATGTCGAAATAAACAGAGAAAAAATCAATTAAAACTGCAGTGGAGGATTCTTAAACAGACGGAGTAGGTATTGTTTGAAGGTAGACTGGTGGCTGTTCAACCGAGCTGAGCAGAAATCCGCTTCAAACTGTACACAACACTTGAGACGACCTAAGACTTAAGCTACGGAAACGACACGGATGGCTGCTCAAATTACCCGAGCATGGAAAGCTACTTTGCATTTACGAGGGTTTTTGAAGACTAACCCGTAGCTTTTGTTCTGGATGATCGTGTCTGGCAACTCCTGAGTGAGAACGATGTCACAGGTGCACGAAGCACTCTGGGTATTTCCAAGCTGATGGCGACAGGCCCGTATGCTGTAGAATAGTGTGAAGATGCTTTCGGTGAAGTGGGCAAGCCGGTTGAGAATTACAGTAGATTAAAGACGTTTCTTTTGTAATCGGATGTTGCCTTAATGAGTACATCAACACCGAACGTATTGGGTCTCCGGAATAGTGCTGGCGAGGAGTCTGGTATTCAATACAAAGCATGGGCACACGAGCAGCGCGAATCTGTGTCAAGTCCCTCGCGCTTGTCCAGGGTAGTGTGGCGCCACACACACACACACACACACACACACACACACACACACACACACACACACACCACACACACACACACTATTGCAGCATGAGATTAAAAGAGTGGAAAACATCGTTCATTCGCATCGGAAATTCGACATGAAGCAAGCAGGCAGGCGAGTTCCAAAACTACTATCGACCAATCAAAAGAAAGGAGAAGCAGTTTCTGCGGTCTGTTAGGCGACCAAGGCCGCAACACGTGACCGGACGTCAGCGGCATTCTGGGTCTCTCGATGTTTGGCCATCTGAGGTGGAACGAAAGCGAGACTGTACCGAGGAAACCGCCGAGTGAACGAGGCGGCGACCCCCTCAAACGTCCACCTAACCCCCGCCAGCTTCCCCTTCGTTTTTGTTCGCCGACTGCTTAGACTCCCGGCTCTCCGGGGCGAGAGCCGTCGCTGATAGCTGCCTCGGGTTCTGCCCGGTTTACCAGACCGTTTTCTTTGCCCTCCGTCATCCCCGCGCCGGATTTTACAAAAGCCTGAACAACGAAACCGTTAAGCATACGTCTCTGCAGTGTTATCTATTTGTGTTCTCATGTACGTCGATCAACAGTTAATGGAAAAACTGAAATCCCCCGACCCAAGAACTTTATAGCCCTGTATATTGAAATTAAAATATTAGACAGAAAATTTGACACTAAAGTGCGTTTATAAAGTGTTTATTATATAAGGGAAACAACGGCTTTAATGACTAGAGATTCGGAAATCTGTGGTGCAGTTTGGTGTTCTGGCTGTCGGAGACTGGGGACGGATCGCAGAAGAAGGTCCGAAGGAGAGGCTGTGGGATATCAGTCTTGGTAGCCAGGAGAGTAGTTACCCGGGTTTGATTGGAGAGGGCTCTTCTGCCGTGGTCAGGGTGCGTGCCGGTCAAGAGTTATCCGCGAAACTTCTCCAACACATGTACCAGTGGAGTTCTTAATTTTCTAGATGTGAAAGGAAACTCGCACACCCGGTCGGCGAAGACGAGCGAGAAGAGACGATACAAGGGAGATATGTGAAAGCGAGCCGGACTCACAGCCATGGCGGGTACAGACTCTTGCCGCTGGACCATCGGCCACCCGGACACCCCGATACTTATGAATTACTAAAGACACTCAGCCCAGGTCTAAAATACACATCACTGATGTTCTAGGATCATTCAGGTGGGAAATGATCAGCATGCCCCGAATCGAGGGCACTTCTATGGGTACTGTACTGATAGGAGATGATTTCGGACAGTTCAGAGCTCATATCTTGCTCAAGATGAAGTATGACAGTGAAAGATGAGCTTCCTGTGTTTCCGCAAAATACTTGAGTTAGCCGCGGGAAATACTGGAAATCTACGCAGTATGGCGTTCATCTGGCTTTTAAAAAAAACTACTTCCGGTCGCACCACTTCATCCCGAGAGAAAAACAGAGCCGCAGAGAAGGCCAAACGCCGAGGTGGATCAGCCCATCCGACGAGTCACGGAATGTAACGATACTTGTCGTCGTAAACGACCATTGTTGACAGACAGCTGACCGAGAAGTCTCAGATAAAGGGACGGGTGTACAGTGATGAGAGAGAACCACTGGCTGAAGCCCAGCAACCAGTAAGACAGAATGTTATAACCAACGAAGACTTTATTTTGTTGTCTTATAAAATTAGACCATTTCTCAGTGCTTATTCACTGAAGCATTACATGGCTACGTTACGGCAGGACGGGATACATACAGAGGGGGTAGTGGGAGACGGATTTGGGTCTCATGGCGCAGGAGTTTATACAATAATAGCAGACAGAAAGGGAGATAAGTCTGGCTGCTTCCCTGTAACCTATCTGTAGCACCTTCCGCGCAGAGGCAGTTACATTTTTGAAAGGCTTAGAATACCTGCTTCCGTTTGAGGTCCCCCCTTGCCGTGTAACTATCCATACCGACAGTAGGTGTCGCCTGCCATCTCCGAAGAACGCGGGAACAGCTGGAGATGGAGATCGCTGTGGGTACCAGGACACGTCTCGGTTTACCAGGCAAAGAAATGGTTGATAAAACTGCCACTAAATTCCCTCAGAGTCAGGTTTGGTACTGAATTCTGGCGCATGAAACTGTATGCCAACAAAAAGTTAAAGATCTTTGCAGGGTTGAAACTTAAAGCAGCACATATTCTGATCCGAACAACTTAAAATCAACAAATGTGCGAAGAGATCGATATGCCTGCCATTCCCCCCCTTTTTTGGCCGTTTCAAAGACAACGTGGGCTGAAACTTCTGAGCACCATCTCAGAGAATGTCCAAAATATGCGCCCAAGACAGACAAGTCCGTTGGGTCAGGACTGCTCAGTTGCTTTTTCAATAAAAAAGACATCAAACCAACAATACAGTTTTTAAAGCGGAATCTCCGTCTCACGAAAGAGCCATGACAGCAATACCCTAAAATGCTGGGGAAAGTGGACAAGGAAACAAGGAGCCAAAAAAACAAATTACTGGTTAGTAATTTACCGAACTATAAATATCTAAATTACCCCTGACATGAACGTATTGGGAATCGTTTTGTTTTTTTAAAGCTGAAACTGAAAGCGGATCTGATTTTACTTACTTCGCACAACATCGACACGGCAACGAACGAAGTCAGGTATCTTACCGTGGTGAGTTTAACGGACATTTTGTTCAGGTGACTCCTGCAAAAGAAAAATGGAAATCAAAAAAACATTAACGGTCAGGATTATGGACTCGGCTATAAGATATCCCATGAAGGTTTCAGGCTGAAAAGTTTCAGCAGACTTATAAGATGTTGTGTCGCGGATAAAAACCAGTGGATTCGATTTGTGTCGGAAAATGTGGGATAATGTATTGGTCCGTTCGCAGCAGCCAACAGAATTTTTAAAAAAAATCCCCCCCCCCGTCTTCAGATATCAGCAAAAAGAAAGACGAAACTAAATGTAATATATTTTCAGTAGAGAGATGAGTAGAGAGATGGAGATTTAGTGATGAGAGAGAGAGAGAGATGGAGATTTAGTGATGAAGAAAGAGAGATGGGGATTTAGTGATGAAGAGAGAGATGAGTAGAGAGACTGTGTGTGTGTGTGTGTGTGTGTGTGTTATCCGTAAGTGCTGCTTTAGTTGTTGGCCAGCTGGAGGGACTGAGGCGGAGAAAAATGGCAAGAAAGGGACCACAGAGGAAAACAGCCGACGAGAGCCCAGCACGCGCCTATTTCTCTCGGAATTCGTCCGGTGTTAGCAACGCACGTTAGGCTGGTCGATGGCTTCTCTCTCTCCTCTCTCTCTCTCTCCTCTCTCTCTCTCTCTCTCTCTCTCCTCTCTCTCTCTCTCTCTCCGTTCATTCGTTGGTTGAACTCCAGAGGGGAGAAAACGATTCTTTCTGAAAGCGATTATCGCCCGTTAGCACAGGAAGCCCCCTCTCCATGGTCTCGTCGTTCAGCATCTTAGAAGTCTAAACAAGCGATCGTGGGCGGTGGGGGGGCAGAGAGATTTTTAAACGCATTAAAGCAAAGTTCTAATATTTGCAAATGTGGAATGTAAACGCAGCCTTCCGTGTAGAGTTGGAGACTCACCGGAGCACCCGTCAGCTTCTCGTTGTCGTCGGGATGGCGGTAGAAGGAGAACGTGCAGTTTTCTCTTTGGTCAATGGCGTCGAGCTTTTCCCACCCGGCCGAGTTTCGGCAAATAAAACGACCGCTTTTCTTTTTTTGTTTACCTTAAAGGCAGGCAAAACTGTACTCAGTCGGCCTCAGCTTAGAGTGAGTAGAATCGGTCGGATTGTTAGTATCTTCCTTTCACTTAAATAACGATAATACATTTTCTTCTCCTACTCGGCAATACCATCGGGCCGCAAATAGAGGGGTATAAGGTCAGCGCCATACTACTGTTCTGAATTTAACTCCACAAGGAATTCGTACTCGAGTTATATCGAAACGTTGGTTCGTCTGAAACTAAATGCTTTATCTCACAATTTGGATCAGCTATTTAAAAAAGGGGACGATGGGGTGGGTGAAGGGGGGACACTTAACAAAATTTTGTGACACAGATAGTGAACAGACCGTTGCCGGATCTGACCGAAGCACACCACGTGACTACTTTCTGGATGTTTGTCTGGACTGAGACAAATATCCCTTTCAAAATATTTTAGTAGTATTTATTTATACACACGGAGTGTTGGGCGGAGAAAGTCAGGCATCACTAAATTTATTCCCTAGTCTTGCAAAATTAACAAGGTGGGGGGAGTGGCTCTTTAAGTAATGCAATTGCATGGCCACAACGATCTCCTCTCTCAGGTTCCGGTCGAATTCACACGTGCAGGTTGTGCACGCGGACAGGCTCCCTGGGCGTGAAGCACTGATCTCACAATACTGATTAATCTGATCGGTGCGGGGAAGCTGGTGGGATGCATGATGGATGGTCCGAGACGCCTGAATGAAGCGTAGACGATCAGTCTAAAGAGAGACAAGATCGATCTCCGGTCCAAATGTCGGTCGTCAGCTGGCCATCTTTAAACGACATCTGCAGTGGGTTTCGCTACCCCGCCATCGCTTTGTCTCGGCAGCCGGGGAACTAACGGTGTTGATTTCATTGGAAATTTCTTCCCTGTTCTCCATCGCCAGGGCTGGGTTCTGCGAAGGAGGAGGTCTGTTTTGACGCTAGCAACGGACCAGTGGCCCCTAAAGGCTTGGTCAGGATCTTCAAGGCCAGCTCGCCACTGCCGAACATCAACGCCTACGTACGGCCAAACGTCCTGACAGTCGGCGCCACTGCGCTGGGGGTGGGGGAAAAAAAAGCGGATGTTTCCGGTAATTAATCCTGACGATAAACGAGTAAAGACGCTCGAAACGTGGTTTCATTCGCCAGTGTAGATACGAGTGGTGAAGTGGTGAGAAAGCCTCCGAACCAGCCGGCCACCTTCTTCAGACACCACATCGTCGACGACTTTCCTTCCTTACCTTTAGGTTCACTAGTCTCGGCAGGTGAGGGCGTGTACATATCAGGTGAGAACGTCGGGCGTCAAAGGTGAAGTAAAGACGTTGTTTTGTATTGTACTAGGGGAAAAAAATCAGACCGACGAGTACAAATACATACATCAAACTTCCTGTGAATACCAGATCCATCCTCAAAAATATGTTCGCGTTAATGTTTTTGTTGTCTGAAGACATCATCCTAAACAACCTCTAAAAGAAAATCATATTATTATTATTATTATTATATTATTATTATTATTATTATTATTATTATTATTCGAATGCTAAGAAGAGCTGTATAGTTGCCCACATATCTGGAAGAGCACCTTGTATATTGCTCTTGTGTGTGTCGTTACTGACGAGCTGACGTTTCGATTACGTGTGTTCGTTGCAATTCCATTCTGCCAGGGGAAAGTTCAAATAAAAAATCGACTTATTAACGAGTAACCATAGTAACCGATAATGTTAAGTAATACGAACAGGGCCTCGTATCAGGAATCAATGCAAACACCCATTCATTTAATTCCGCTCGCATTTTTCATGTAAACCAAAACAATTTTCCTGATAATATAATAGCCAAAAAAGCGTGTGAACATTAAAAGGGAAGAAATTAGCTAATCAATCTAATTTATTTTACTGCGTGATCAAAATACGATATTTCTTTAAGTAATTCATCAAACCAGTGGCAACTTAAGATGAATATTGGGTTTTGAAAAAAATTATAAAAATACGTAGGCATTTCGGACAACTTTCGTTAATACTGTTACATTAAATATGCATAGATATGCATTTCTCGTCGTCTTTCTGCGCATTCTTGTATTGACTATGCGCTAAACTAAATCACTTTTATACCTTTCCGGTAGGCATGAATCGCGAGAGAATGACTGCATCGTACTTCTAAATCTAATTCGAAGCAACCAATAGAGCATAATAATGCGGAATTTTTGGTAAACTAATCCTGGCGGTTGTTTTTAATCTAATAAAGGGCAGTAATTAGACCTTAGTGACAATCCGTCATTTTCCTGAACTAATTGCAATGATTGGTCCTTGATTATTAATCTAATTCCTAATGGCGTTTAGTTGTTGCTAATTTTTTGTTCTCGTCAAGTCAGGATACCTGTGAATATGATCTTTTGCTGTTTTTTTTTACTTTTCCTTCTTCTAGCTGTTAACGGTACAATTTAAAGAGTAACAAAAACGATTTATAGTGAGACATTTTATATTTTCAACCTGGCATTAAAAACGCTTTAAAAGTTCCGTCAGATAAGTACGTTTTTTGGGGGGAAAGTCTCTTTTTTTTTAAAGACAAAAGCCAATTTTTTTCCCCCACAGGTAATGTTACACAGACCAGGTCTATTTAGATCGCAGCTAAGCCGCTGTGATTAAATCCTTGCATCGACACTGTACTTAAAAATCAAAACTCAGGAGGAGATAATTCTAAAAGAAAAGAAGAAAAAAAAAGACACAAGAAGTTAATAAGGAATTTTGCAACTATGAAAAAAAGTTAACAAGGAAAAAAAAATGAATTAAATTCAGAGTTCATTCAGAAAGGTATTTTTAAATAAAATAATTTTATTACCTTTCATTATTCGATTTCAGTGCTAAAATTACCAACCAGGCGTCATCGAGTCTCATGAGAATTTAGCCAATTAAAATATTTCCATCTGTATGCTTCGGAGATGGGCACCTTGTGTGAGGGGACGGTATAACGGACTCTCTTGCACAGCTGTGACGCACTTTTGCGGATTCCTTGATAGAAAAGCCCAAGATTCTTTGGAGATCTTCAGAAGTGTAAATTCACCTAAATGCTTTTGGAATTAATGAGATTTTCGCTCAGTGAATACATTAACGCCAAATGGCTGAGAGAATTCTCATGATTGTTCCTCGCATCTTTTCTCTCTTGTCAAGGAAAATCAACTAGACATTTTTTACCAATGTCTTCAGAACCCATTTCGACATGACTTTTTTAAAATTAACCATAAGCTAAGTTAATTTCGGTTGGTTGTCGCTATCTCTTTGTTTAATTAAGAGGAATGGGTTAAACATTCACCAGTTTTTTTCTCTATTTTTTTCTTCTACAGTTTTGAAGGAGTTATCTTTATTCCCACTAACTAATGTATCTAATTTTAAGTATATCACGGGAATTTAAATCTTGGGTCCATGCTGTTCTATGTCATAAGCTGCATTCGATAGACATAAGTTTAGCACATGCTTCATGGGAACACCGTCTCCTCTCCCTGCTCGATGTACCCTGACAACAAAACCGTTCGGAGAGTCTGAGACTCAAAACAACGCGACAAAGTTTTCGCCCAAGTTACATTCTACCGTGTGTTTCACTTTATTACGCAGCATCAAAGAGTCTTAGATTGACCGGAGGCGGAGAGGACATTCTTGTCTAACAAAAGTTCTGAACAGTTGTAAGCGGTCCTGTATAGATTTTAAAAAGTCTGGTTTTATAAAAATCTGTCCATTTACACACTATTTCCTTGGTTTTTTTTATTTTAAAATCAGAGTTAAATAGTCAGATGCGTCTCCAGTTATCTAGGAATATTCAGTCACTTGTAGCGTAAAACAGGAAGGACCACGTTGTATTTCTCTGTATTTAACGCATAATTAGGTTGAATCTTTCGCTGAGAGATACCCGAAACGTTACCCAATGTCAGGGGTTAGGCCAGCACTAAGTCTTAAAATTCTAATGTTTTATGTTGTTGTTGTTGGTGATAGAATGATTAGCTTAATGAAGAACTAAGAAACCTTCACAAAACTTGGCACCCAAGATTCTAGTCCACTCTTAGCTACACCTTGTAGGTAGGGAAAGCTTTCTAAACACTAATCAATAGTGTATAGTTCTTTATGATGCCGAGCCCTTTTCTAGAATATTCTTATCAGGGAAGTCAAAAGGTCAAACAGATCATGTGGTTCGCGTATTTACGAATGAGAGACTGGATCTTCTGAAGCCTCTGTCCGGTCTCCCTCTTGACTGCGCATTTTGGCTGCATTGAATACCGTAGTGTCGTTACCTTGAATGGCTTTTCTTCCATTGTTTAATCCATATTCTCTGCAATGCCCTGTGTTTTCAATTTAGTTTCCTGATACTTATCATCAAAAATTAGAAACGTCCTTTTCTTATCATACAAACTTCGTGATTAAAAGCAAACGAGATAGATAGATAGAGAGAGAGAGAGAGAGAGGAGAGAGAGAGAGAGAGAGAGAGAGAGATGACGTCAGTACAGAGAGAGATGATAGAGAGAGAGATGACGTCAGTACAGAGATAGAGATGATAGAGAGAGAGATGACGTCAGTACAGAGAGAGAGATGATAGAGAGAGAGAGATGACGTCAGTACAGAGAGAGATGATAGAGAGAGAGAGAGATGACGTCAGTACAGAGAGAGATGATAGAGAGAGAGAGAGATGACGTCAGTACAGACAGAGAGATGATAGAGAGAGAGAGATTCTAAATTAATTATCCTCGTATCTCTTAACCTAAATGCGAATATAATTTACCAACTCCCCCCACACACATATATAAAGTATTTTTATCTGCCAAGAAGTTTACGAAGACTTTGCATATCAAGGAGACAGCAAACATTCTAATGCAATCTGAAGGATGGGTTAACGGGGGAATGGTCTCGAATTCAATGGCTTGGGCATTTTCACTTACAGTTTATAATAATCTAGTACAGGTGATCCTAAAAGAACATAAATTCTGGCGTGTGTGTGTGTGTGTGTGTGTGTGTCTCTCTCTCTCTCTCTCTCTCTCTCTCTCTCTCTCTCTCTCTCTCTCTCTCTCTCTGTGATTACGGATTTGTTTGTCCTGAACACACAGACTGAGCAATATTTTTCTCTTTATTCAATCTGTTCCAATTTAAGACTACTTGAATATATATATATACTGCGTGTCTTTCTAGGTTTTTTATTTATTTTTTTAAAAAAAATTTTATTGTTTAATTGTGCAAGATTCAAGTTTGAAATCTTCTCGGATTCTGAAAAGAGTTTTTTCTTCATAATAACCTATCGGTCCTAAAAGATGATAACTTTTCTGTTCGTAGAATAATAACCCTATAAATATATGAAGAAAACAAAAGAAGCCTTTTTCCCCCCTTCTTCTTGAAACCTAATAGATAAATAACTCTGTTTCTTTGCTAAAAAATATTAATCACAAACTATCGAACAGATAGAAAACAGCAGCTCGTTATATATCCTGGTGCTTCAGAGACTGCTAACTTTTCTTGCTCCTTTGAAGTGAGGGTGGAAATGATGCCGTGAGGAATTGCAGGAACGCTACGCGGCCTACCACCTCACACAACTATGACGCACAACTTGTGATGCGGACGAAGCTGTGTGTGGACTTCTTGACCAAAAAGCTTTGGAGTCACTCGCAGATGTTTGAAAAGTATGAAAAGTTTAAGTTTAACGGAAATTTACTCGCAATTAAGGATACAGGTGAGTTTGGATTCATGGAGCAAACAGTCTGCTTATTAACAAAGCTCACTTTAATGAAAACAAAATAGATCTTGAAGATTATCTTGTCGCAAAACTCCTGATTTAAAATAATATAAACTATAAAGCATTAAGAGCGCCAGGGCCAAAGTTTTCGCCTGTACAGTTCATTTACATTAAACTGAATGTAAATGCAAAGAAACGTTTATTTTACTGAGAAATTTATATTGCATCTTTCCATTTTCGCTTACAATATGACTTAACGGCTAGGTGCCCAATAGCGTATATGGAAGCTTTAAGAAAGACGGGAGGAGGTTAAAGTCTTTCAGTTGCTGGTGGGAGCAGTTTGAGAGGTTTCGTCTTCATAATTGGATGCCAAGAGGGGGCTGTGTAGCTCTCGCCAGCATTTTTCTCAGAATACCTATTTGCCATGCTGATCCGGAAACACTCCGCTTCTCGTGTCCCATATCTGTGAAACATATGAGTATCCATGGCAACGCAAGACGTACTAGCCAAGTTTTCTAGAACTGAGGCGGTTTGTCTCGGTCTCCCGTAGCTGTTGCATTGTGGGAACGCTTGTCTCTAGAGCCTCTGCACCGAGCCGAAATAACGGTTAGGTTCGCTGAGATCATTTTTTAAATAATAATAATAATAAAATGAAAGTAAACGTCGCGCTTAATTTTTATTAGTAAACTTTTGTCATTTATCTTAAATGTAGAACTACAAATATATGTTTTTGTCTTTTTTGTGGAAAATCACGGCGTGTGAAAGAGTACTTCCCGGAACAGTAGTATGTCGTGTATTCTGAACCCCACTTTGGTCGACTTCCGCCAGCTACATACCTGGAAAACTACACGGAATATGGCATTTAAACAAATTACAGCGACATATCACCGCTCACACGCTGAACGATGTCATCGCTTTGCTGTTATTCCACGGCAAAGGCAGTAGAGCACCTGGAGTAGTATTCATAGCAATGTCCGTACTTCACGTGACTCATCAAAAATTGGTATCCGTAATGGATTTCCACCACATCCGGGATCCGTAGCTGGTGTTGCCAAAAATCCGAAAGGTAGGTTACTGTATTTGTCTATATTGTTTTAAATATCTTGTGTAAGCTTGATTTATGTTCATATGCTTGTACCTGTTTGCTGTACGTGCGATTTTTCTGTTTGTTTTAAGTCTGGTTTTGTCTTTAATGTGCATGTATGTCAGCAAAATTTATCTGTCAATAAAACAATATGGTATCTCGAGGCGGAGATAATACTGATGAACTTCAGGAAGACTTGATGTCTTTAAATAATAATGAGAACAACGGGATTTTTCCAGCAGTAGGCATTTAACATTTCTTATTTCCGGTAACCATGACACCTGCTTCTAGCTATGAATGAAGGACCATCAGCGGTTTTGTTTCAAAGACTACACTATATCACCTGCATTATACTATACTGTACATTACTGTATTACATACACTATACTGTACTGTACTGAATTATATTGTAACTTTAAACTCTGTAGTTTGCTGTAAGATATAATAGGGGTTTTTGTTTGCACTGTAGTTTAATATAATTTACACTATTGTACCGCACTATGATGATCATTACTGCAGTGTAGCGTATTGTACTTCACAGTACTTAACTAAATTTTGTTTTACTGTACTAAACAAAACTACACTGCATCGGAAAACTTCGTCCTACAGTACTTTAGTATGTTAACCTTAATCATGCTTGTGTTATACAGAATTGTAATTTACTGTGTACTATATACAGTAATGTACTTAACTGTGTTACACTCTACGCTGTTGTACTTCACTATTGTATTTTTTTACTATGTACAGATGCCTCCCGGTTGTGCTAAATTTGTACCTATTTCCTAAAGAATATTTAGGAAGTATTTCGCCTCAATAGAAAGCTTCCATCCGTCCGTTCAAACTGCTCATCCAGTTTATTTACTGTTAATACACGAAGGATTCTTTTTCTCTTTTAATCCGCAAAGAAAATAGCGACATCGATTTACCTGTCCACCTTGCAGACTTCTGGATCTTCTCCAAAAAAAACCCCCTCTGTTCATCGATCAAGCAACGCACGGACGCGAGTTTTCTGGACTTACCCCCAGGAACCGATCGGTCACCAGCCGGAAATACAAAATCAGTCACTCTTCTTCTTCTTCTTCTTCTTCTTCTTCTTCTTCTTCTTCTTCTTCTTCTACCAAGATGCTCTAGACAATAGTTTGCTGCATTCTCCACGGTTCTGGCTTCTAATCGAAAATGAAAATAACACGGCCCTTTTCTTCTTTTTATCTTTTTTTTTAAAAAAAAATGATTTTATATAGAATAAGTATGAGACACCTGGTAATTGCGCACCTGTCCTTAAAAGCGAGCCTGTTTAACTTTGTATAAACCGACAAAGGGAGTAACTACCGCCCTCGATCTACAGAAGTGTTTGGTCGGTGTGAAGCCCCACCTGTCCGTCCACATTCCCGGAGATGACGTCGGCTGGAAAACCTAATAATTGGTGGAGGGAGGGAGGGAGACAGAAAACTAACTCCAGTAACGGAATTCCAAAAACCTGATTAAAGTAGGTGTAAAAGCTCACCTGTAGCTTTCTCTCCATCTATTACGTGGATTTGACATAAACCGGGTTAGCGTTACTCTTAAATATTTCTGATTTATTATTCGTATATAATATTCTCCGTTTTTTTTGTTTTTTTTTGTTAAATGATGGAACATTAGATGCGCTGTGTGCAGCCCCATTCTCTGTCGCAAAGATCCAACAGATTCGATATACACCGGTTTACAAAAGCTAGGTAGGGAACAAACAGAAATTGTTTCTTTAAAGTTTAGGCACCGACTGGTCAAATCAAACTCCTCTTGTGGATCAAATAAATGTGTAAATCGCAAATAATAATAGTCCTTGTTTTGGCCGGGTGGTGTAAAGGGAGAGGAGCAGCAAACAAACGAGGAGAGTAAAGTCCATTATCTACATCAGTAAAGCTTGCAGTCGCTGGAGTGATCTCAGAAGGAGGCAACACGCCATTGTAAAGCATCCCAAACGTTCTGGGGAACCTGCTGCTTACGCCATGTTGGTAATGGCTTGGCCTCGAACATACCGGCCGATTGCACGCACTCTCTGCGGACGAGCAGGTCTCACGCAGGTATCTAGCGTTTTGTCTCTGTACTTCATTACAGTCGTGCTACCTCCCTGAGACGCGCAGCAGATAAAATTCCTGCCAAGACCATTACAGCTCCACCATTGCGGCGGTCCCTTTCCACGGCGTTCGTGGGCTGGTCACGTGTTCCACGCTCCCCCCCCCTCCCGGATGAGTACACGCCGTGAGTCACATTGAAGGCTAAATTTTAACTCATCAGTAAAGAAACCATGGCCGGAGTCGCGTGATGTCTAAGCGAGGTGTCCACGGCACCAGATCGGCGACTTCTGTTTGTGGCAGCACGCTAAGAATATGCACACGAAGGGTCCCTACGTATGGTTGAGGCTGATTCGAGCTTGCCTCCTCCCTCTGGCTGCAGAGAGAGAGAGAGAGAGAGAGAGAGAGAGAGAGAGAGAGAAGAGAGAGAGAGAGAGAGAGAGAGATCAGAAATAAGTTGGATCGATGTTGGGGTTCTGCTTCGCCGAACCATAAATGACACACGGTGATCATCTGCTGGAGTTGGGCCCTGTAGTCCACTCTGATTTGCTCTTCAGATAAATCTTCATGCACTTGAGATTATCTCCATGGCCAAAAACCGCACTTCTGCTTATAATTAACCATTCCGCCACCTGAGTCTGTGACTGTCCACCAGTAACTTTCCGCCTTAGAGAATCTTCTAAATTACCAATTTGTACCTTCTCTGTTCACAATGGACATTTTCTTTTTTCTTCTTATTCCTTTGGAGCAAAGTATTAGAAAATTGCTGACTGCGGTGTGTAACTTATGGCAGGTGTGAAATGTAACTTGATATATTCCGCGTTCAGCCATCTTAGATGTTTATAGATGATGGTTATCTTACTCCTGTAAAAATTTATTTACCTCTTTCCTTTTGTGGGCGGAATAGATGTGATTTTTATCCAAGTGCTTGCCTCAGAAACCGAGTTTTTCTCTCTGTATCTTTCTTATCAGCTGGGGAGGGAATGGAAAAGATCTGGCTTTTGAGTTGTCGGAGAAAGACGAATAGTCTTCGCGAAGTGTTTTTTCCTCCTGGTCTGGCCCTTTGTCCTCTATTGTCTCCCCATCGCTAAGAAGCAAGCGAACCCCGTTTCTTGCTGGAATCGATTTGGCGCAATACGTGTGGCTGACTAACAACCGGTCTTTGTTCGGTCAATGATACCGAAGTTCTGAGGCAGTTGGAAATTTTGCAACTTCTTAGGCAAACATTGCCTATAAACCATTTCCCATCCTCTAAAACCCCGCCGCTGGGCCGTCACCGGTTGTTTGCGAAAAGATAAAGGACCCACCTGTACAGACTAGCTAACTCCGGCTAGACGACTTTCAATGTCGAGCGCCGACCAGGGTTCCGGATCACCTGACTTCCGCAGACAAAGACGGCGGTGGTAGCCGCGTCATCTGGGTTTTCACAATGTAGGCATTTAAGCGACTTTGCCGGACACCAGAGCCAACGTACGTTACTCCTAGAGCTTATTTACGTGGTTCTTCGTGTGAAGACGGGTTAGACGAAGAGCAGAATTCGTCGGCGTCAGACTCGGGGGCGCTCCAAAGTGAAGAGTCGTCCCGGCGAACTTTTAAGGGGGTACAAGATAAAGCGTAGCGGCCCCACCTCTCTTTCTCTCTCCCCCTCACCCCCAACCCACACACACACACACACACACCACACACATCCCTAATATGGCTAAACCTAGCGAGGACGAAGTCAAAAGACTAGAACTGGACCTACAAGGGGTTTGATGCCGTCTTCCAGCTTCGTTCCCTATAATACTGACTTGGATTCTACCTGCTGACCCGAAACTACAATTGGAGCTTCTACAATTTTTTATTAAACCGGAAAGGAAAACATTTTCTCCCCTAACTCCCCGTCTTTAATTGGGGGTACTCAAGCTTATACAAAGGCACGTGCTGCCGGAAAACTTGAACTAGGGAAGAGTTTCTGCGAGCGACAGAGCGGAAACTGTTTTTTTTCCGTTGGCTGTCTCTGAGGGCCGTTCCCGGACAGGATTGGTTAGTGTTCGATTTACTGATTGGCTGGCATGACAAAGATCACGAGTACTGATTGGTTCGCTATTCCGGTAAACAACTCTCTCCCCCCCCCCGGAATAGTAAGCAACCTTTCAAAATTACAATAATAAACTGTTAAAGAACAGATCGTTTAGTCGCTTACATTCTTTAGGTGTAATTTAAACCATTTCGGAGATAAAAACAAGGTTTTTTTTTTCTTTTTAACAGTTCTTACAATATAAATTTATTGAAAGAAAAAATAAACACTGCGGGTGTCTTGACAAGAGACAGAAAATTTGGATTCTGGGTTCTGATTGGTCAATAAACCAGTCATATGGCTCACGCTCTACTTTCAATCAGAGGAGTTGGGGCAGGAATTACATTTAGATAAAAGACTTTAATTTTGGGGAAATGCGAGAAAAGCACGAGAGGCATAAATTATCGACGATTTGCCCTTCTAGGCAGGCTGGTGTTTGTTCAGAAGTCAACTGTTCGATAAATCAGCAAATACGAAGTGGAACAAAAAAAGAGCAAAAGTCGAGAACCCTTTAAAGGGAACGCGATGAAAGTAATAAGTTGGGACAGAAATTACTCGGGTTTCACTTTTTTGTAATTAACAAAAAAAAAAAAAACTATTATCTTTCCAGTAATACGAAACTACTTATGGTATTTTGCGTAACAGCTGCGTGGAAACCATCGGTAAGTTTTCGCACAGAAATTTAATATATATATATATATTGTCAGAACCAGGTTCAGTAATATTAGCAAAAACCGACACTGTGAGTCTTACTTCAGAAAACCTTTTGAACGGTCGTTAATCACGGAGTCGCCGTCTCGAGTGAGGCGCTAATCCTAAGCTCGAGTCCCACTCAACAATTTACCCGGTGTCTCACTCACCCATTTAATAAGTGGAACTGATGGATAAAAAAAGTACGCTTCTTTTTGTTGTTGTTGCGTGATTTGCCTGCACAAATATTTCCTGAAAGTTAATTCGTTTTTATTAAAAGCCCTACTAATCGTTTAGCACTAGTTTTGTTAAAAGGATATTTCTTAACGTGAAATGGAGAGGAAAAAAAAAGAAAAAGCAATAGAATAAAATAGATAAATTTTTATCCTTTTGGACAGAGGCTGCAATAAATACCGAGTTTGGATCCTGGTGTCGGTTTTAGAAAGATTCGCCTCTACCGTGATCCGCCAGATGGCGTCTTCTGGAGTCGGAAACTACCGTCTCCACCGTACAACAAGTCACCGTCTGTTCAGATGTTTCCAAACGAATCTATTCACAAATTTGCAACTTAAACGTGCTTATTAAGGAGGGTGTAGATAAATGCGATGAATAGTGCTTTTGTTTTCAGTTGCCCCTTCTTTCAGAAAGGGCAAAAGAAGGAGAAGGTGGGGGGATTTAAGTTGTAATTTTGGTAAAGAGTTCGGTTTTCAAAATATGCAACAGGGACAAATTAAAGACCAAACAAGGCTAGATAGAACTTGCTTACACATAAATGTATGAAATTACAGAGGGTTGGGGGTGGGGGTAACAGGAAATAAAAACAAAAATAAACAGTAACCATAACAAAACCTTTTAATTGGAATATTTTGAAGTAAATAAGTAAATTAATTATCAGTAGAAAACTCAGGTTTTCTTTTTTACAGTGTTTAAAATAATAAAAGAGCTTTTGCAGTTCCGTAAAATGGCAGTTAGACTTACCTCCCCTTTTGCTTTGAACTGGTTCTAGATATGGCCGACATGAAAATTATTCTACGGACCTCTAATTATTGTTTATAATATCAGCAGATTTTACTTAACCGTACTTGTTTCCTTTTTTCCCCCTCTTAAAATGTACGATGACATGAAAGAACAAATTTGTGAACTTTACTTTTTTGCAGCCTCCGTGCGTGCGTGCGTGTGTGTGTCTGTGTCTGTGTGGAAGGGTTAATCTACGCTGTGCTTTTTACACAAAAGAGGGGGGGGAATTGAAAAAGTAGGGATAAAATCTCGCTCATAAAAATCGGTTTCCCTGCAGGCGGGGACTAATTATTCTCAGTGACTTGTATTGAGAGATTCCACAAAGTAATCATCTTTGACAAGTTCGTTCTTCCTTTAAGAAGTAGTACCACAAAAGTGCCTCTACTCGTGTCGGTATTCAGGTCGGGATGCGAAGAAATCGATACGATCCATAGAGAAAAGAAGAAAGAAAAAAAAAACAAAAAAAAAACAAAAATCTAATAAACTGTCACGCGATTTTGTTTCGTTTCACGAGTTCCCGATGGTTTATGCTAATTTGGCGGACAAGGGAGACAAGCAGCAGGCAAGATATCCCGGTTAGCCGGCTGGGCAGAACGCTCTGGTTGTCTTCCGCTCTGGAAGGCGTCCAGCCGTTTGACGGTCGTAAACAATGTCTCCCTCCGCCCTCCACTGATAAACAGAACTTCTTTTTGAATCTCTCTTTTTTTTTTTTCCAGAAGCGTCGAGCCCGTGAAAGTTATGTGACGGCTGCAATCGTTTTCCATCCCACTAAAGACGATTATAACGTTGCCCCCCCCCCTAACACACCCAACAATCACCAGCAGCAAACACTACTATATAAATGGGTTTTTTCTTTTCCCGCCAGTTTGATAGTCACGTGTTCGTCGCATTTTTAAACTGTGGATAGCCGATGAGACGGGCCTCTCTTCGTGCCCTAGTACCTTCGACTGCATCATTAGGTCTACGACTGAGAGGACTAAGACTCGGACAAGGTAGATCTAATATTATTTTCTTAAAATATCGTACATGTTTAAACCCTATAAACACGCGAGTGAATGAATCTACACTGAATTCTTTCCGATGCTTAGACACGAGCTCTCGTTCTGCTGCTGGAGCCATAGCGAGGAGTGTAGTACCGCGGTTGTCCGCCAGGAGCGTGGTGAACTTTTTTTTTTTTCCAATAGCGAGGAGTGTAGTACCACGGTTGTCCGCCAGGAGCGTGGTGAACTTTTTTTTTCCCCAATAGCGAGGAGTGTAGTACCGCGGTTGTCCGCCAGGAGCGTGGTGAACTTTTTTTTTTTCCCAATAGCGAGGAGTGTAGTACCGCGGTTGTCCGCCAGGAGCGTGGTGAACTTTTTTTTTCCCCAATAGCGAGGAGTGTAGTACCGCGGTTGTCCGCCAGGAGCGTGGTGAACTTTTTTTTTTTTCCCACGTGGGAAGGGTCCAGCACGGAAACCCTTGCGACGAGGAAGGACATGAATGATACCATGCCTGGACGATTACCGCCGTTCCCATACGCAGCAAACCTGAGCCTTTGTCTTTAGGGATCCACTAAGCTAAACACAGGGGCGCTGTGGTAGCCCGATCATTTGGTCATAAGAACAAAGGCTGAATGCGTTAAGAAACTTCTACGTGTAGATTAGGGGGGTCCTATGTAAGAAGACTCGCTTCCAGCCCTTTGTGAATAAGTAAAGAATAATTGTCGGTATTAGAAATAATACTTTATAATTTATTATTTAAAAATGATAATAAATGAGAGAAAAAAAAACCCGTAAGATTCGTAAAAAAGCTTTCATGCCTTATAGAAACTTTATAAATCATGTTCTATAGAAAATGAGATGTTTTTTTTTTTGTTTTTTTGTCTTTTACCTTTCAGACCGTATCCAGTGAAACAGGTAGGCGAGAAAACAGAGGTTTCTAACCCTGACCTTCAGAAAATCCGACCAGTGTTAATGTCTCAGCAAACTGTACGTAATCGGATTCCGGCTAACGGTATTCAGTCAAGGATACCCTGTATCCGCATACTGCTATTCACTGGCTGTAGAACATGTAGCGTGGACCGTAAGGGCCTCACCTCTGTCCTTTTTCGTGGCCGAGTCCAGATCGACGTGCCAGCATGTGATGGAGGCCGCCGCGGTGGCCAGCTTGATTTCAAGACCTCGTTACTATCGAACACGTTTGATAAAACGCTTTTAGTCTACCATTGCAAAGGTCGCCTCCAGAGGGATGAAACGATCTGATCCAGGTCAACATTCGAAGACTCGTCAGAGGCATGAGATGCTGGTCCCAGGCTGCTGGTGTTCTTCGCGCTGGAGGTTCTCAACACACAAAAATATCGAAAGAATTTCCGAAACAAAGAATTCGTCACTTTGGATCAAAATGTGTCTCGATAACCAAAAATCCTTTTTTTTTTTTGTTTTTGCGGTGAATAAATAAATTACCAAAGCACAAACAAATATAATCAACCACGAAGTTTTGACTTGAGTCTGCGGGAAGATCCGGAGATTTCAGCCGTACTTTCGGAATACGGTTTATCTGTTTTTTCAATACGACATTTGCCAAACCCCAAACTGCGCTGTTTTGTATGGATTTTTTAAAAGGGTATTTTCTTCTCCATCATTCTTGAAACAAGGCAGCTTTAAAAATGAATTGATGGAGATTGTCTTTTCTCCTGCAAAGGCATACACATGGAACTACAAATGCTTGAAATTGCAGACCATTTAGAGTTTGCGAGTTGTTGTTGTTTGTTGTTATTTTTTTCATTCCCGTTTTTCTTGTTATTTTCTTCTTTTTTTTCCGATTAAAAACGCGACTTTGATGATGAATATAAGCCGAGTAACGCTTGACGGCGATGAGAAGAGAATATTCTTCAATTGAAAGCTTTTATTGGTTCTCTTCGTTTGTTTTTTTTCCCTCAGCCAGATACATCCGCGATCCGGTCCAAAAGCCGATCGTCTTTCGGCACCTACGCGAGCGGGCACTGCCCGAGACCCGTACACACTCCGGGTGGAGGTCTCCCGAGACCTGACGAGACAAGTTCCGCCATGCGGCGTGAAGGTAAGCGATAGTTTTAGACTTACGTATGATCCAAGTAGTCTACCGGACGCACGGTAAAAGAAGGGAACTTGGACGTCTGGTGACGGTGCGAACGATCCTCCTAAACCATTCTCATCTGACCAGTGTGTTTTCCGGTTTGTCCGGTTTCCTTCTGCATCACCCCCGCAATTACATTTTTCCTTCTTCGCGGTTTTTTTTATTTTCGTTATTGAAACCGCGAGACCGAAACGTCTGGGCGCGGAATGGCTACCTTCAGGCGTGAAGCCGAAATTTTAAAATGGATTGAAGCCTCGTTTTGATTTACGGCAAGCAACTGCTTGTAGGGCTGTCGCTGCTGCCGTTGGCGCACACCGACGTCTACAAGTAAGACAACTCTGGCGACCCGTTGTCCGCCAGGAAGCGCTGCAGACTCTACGCTACGCGGAGTTTCCAGGTCTTTCGGCTTCGGCAGGAAATTCCTTACTAGGACTCTACTTTTAGACGTGGCAGAAGTCTGGGGAGTGGAACCCAGAACAGACTCCGCCCGGCCAGTGCCAAGTAGCTGTGCAATGCATTCGAAGAAAAAATATATTTATCGAGACATCCTAGCTAAACTTTTAAAATTCAAAATGGTGATCTGTTCCTGATATTAAAATATGTATATTGTTGTTTTTTTGTCAGATTTTTCAGCAGACGTATAACTTGGCAGTGGTAGTCCAGAACCTACCCTACATCGTGCGAGCTACGAAATCATGTGCAACTTAGATAACATCACCAAGTCGGAGATAGGATCCAGGTAAATGGACCTAATAGACCGGTACGGATCCTTTCCGTAACCAAAACTTTCTGCTGCTCGAAAATTGAAACTTTTCAAATCTATACATGTATAAAGCAAACGAGTATGCACGAATAACTCGATTTAATATCAGTAAAGAATAAAAATTATGTATTTATAATACAGATGAACGATGACTATAATCGTAGGTGTGTTTTTACTTTTTTGGAACTCTCCAGCTATAGAGTTTGTTTTGTTTATTTTAAAAACACCGCTCGCCTCTCTGATCTGCCCTGCACCGAGATCCAAAGACCCTTAGTCGACGACAGCCCGATCTTCCTTCACTCTCCTGTCTAAAGGCGATCAAGCACTCTTGGCGAGATTCATCGAAGGTGACCATATCACTTTCAAAACACCACCGTTCTCCTTTGTCATCAGGTAGACGACCCTGATAACAGTACTTTGAATATTTAAGTGATTCTCTTCAGTTTGAATGCGATTTCGATCATTATATGGATAAAATAATATTTAAAACTATTCCAAAATCGTTCTTAAGATGGAAATTCAAAGTCTACAATGGAAACTTGCGAAATACTCGTGCGGAAGAAAATATTATTAGAATTCTCAAACCTTGTGCAATATGTATGTTGCAGGTTCACTCCATTGTAGGCAACGAATAATGCTAAAAATATGTTGATGACTTTTAAATCAGCTTGTGCAATGAATAACGTGACCGTTCGGGCAGACATGGATTACTGTCTCTACTATCAGTTGTTTTCATTAAATTATCCTAACAATTCTAACAAAATTTTTTTAAATGCAAAGATTTGTAAAGCTACCTAAGACCTTTTTGCTGTAATTAACGTCTGTAGAGTTGCTCCTAAAGACACGCCTAAGACGCCTCCATTTTTGGGGGGGAGGTTGCTGGTGATGGATTCCTCTTCCAGTTCTCTTCCAAACGTTCTGAAACTGGGACAGAAGGTGCGAATTCAGGCGGAGGTTACCAGCGAAGGTATGTTCTATCGCTTTATTTTACTATCATTTACTTTAAAGATGGGTAATTTGAATGCAAGTTTTTTCTCTTAGATTGGCGGTGCCCTGTGTCCAATTTGCTGCATTTTCAAACATGTTTAAAATCTATTTTTTTTTAACTAAAGTCCGAGAGGAGTCCACGTATCAGATTGTGAAGCGTCTCCAGAACCTGGACACCAACCTCTGCTCAAATTATTGGGATCGGATGGGTAAGAACAAGATCTGAAGGGACCTGGATACAATTTTAAAAATCGGTCAAGCTCCAGTTGCATTTTTTAAATTCCTGCACCAAGAAATCTTATATTAGCGTTTATTAAGTTATAATTGTTTCGGCGTTGGTTATATTCAACGTAGCGATTAACTAGTTTTGACTGTCCACGTTGATTATATATGTCGTCTAGTTGTTACTCCACGTTGATTAAATATGTCGTCTAGTTGTTACTCCACGTTGATTAAATATGTCGTCTAGTTGTTACTCCACGTTGATTAAATATGTCGTCCAGTTGTTACTCCACGTTGATTAAATATGTCGTCTAGTTGTTACTCTACGTTGATTAAATATGTCGTCTAGTTGTTACTCCACGTTGATTTAAAAGGTCGCCCAGTTGTTACTCCATGTTGATTAAATATGTCGTCTAGTTGTTACTCCACGTTGATTAAATATGTCGTCTAGTTGTTACTCCACGTTGATTAAATATGTCGTCTAGTTGTTACTCTACGTTGATTAAATATGTCGTCTAGTTGTTACTCCACGTTGATTAAATATGTCGTCTAGTTGTTACTCTACGTTGATTAAATATGTCGTCTAGTTGTTACTCCACGTTGATTAAATATGTCGTCTAGTTGCTACTCCACGTTGATTAAATATGTCGTCTAGTTGTTACTCCACGTTGATTAAATATGTCGTCTAGTTGTTACTCCACGTTGATTAAATATGTCGTCTAGTTGTTACTCCACGTTGATTAAATATGTCGTCTAGTTGTTACTCCACGTTGATTAAATATGTCGTCTAGTTGTTACTCTACGTTGATTAAATATGTCGTCTAGTTGTTACTCCACGTTGATTAAATATGTCGTCTAGTTGTTACTCCACGTTGATTAAATATGTCGTCTAGTTGTTACTCCACGTTGATTAAATATGTCGTCTAGTTGTTACTCCACGTTGATTAAATATGTCGTCTAGTTGTTACTCCACGTTGATTAAATATGTCGTCTAGTTGTTACTCCACGTTGATTAAATATGTCGTCTAGTTGTTACTCCACGTTGATTAAATATGTCGTCTAGTTGTTACTCCACGTTGATTAAATATGTCGTCTAGTTGTTACTCCACGTTGATTAAATATGTCGTCTAGTTGTTACTCCACGTTGATTAAATATGTCGTCTAGTTGTTACTCCACGTTGATTAAATATGTCGTCTAGTTGTTACTCCACGTTGATTAAATATGTCGTCTAGTTGCTACTCCACGTTGATTAAATATGTCGTCTAGTTGTTACTCCACGTTGATTAAATATGTCGTCTAGTTGCTACTCCACGTTGATTAAATATGTCGTCTAGTTGTTACTCCACGTTGATTAAATATGTCGTCTAGTTGCTACTCCACGTTGATTAAATATGGTTACTCCACGTTGATTAAATATGTCGTCTAGTTGTTACTCCACGTTGATTAAATATGTCGTCTAGTTGTTACTCCACGTTGATTAAATATGTCGTCTAGTTGTTACTCCACGTTGATTAAATATGTCGTCTAGTTGTTACTCCACGTTGATTAAATATGTCGTTTAGTTGTAACTCCACGTTGATTATATCTGCTGTTCTTTAACTCATGTGCCTCATTTATAAGCAGCTACGACGGCCGAACGTGGAACCGATCTAGCTACACCTCATACACGTGCAATTTTACAAAACAGATAGCACTTTCTAGTTTTACCAAATAAAGTTAAGCACACCACAAAAAAAGAAGAAAAAGTTTCTTTTTTGGTTTATCTCCCTTTCCTACAGACATTTTCTTTTACATTACTACAGAAATTTGTTTGTTATCGTTAATTAGATGCAGCACCGACCTCGATGTCGTCTCCGCCCCGTTCAAGGGAACGGATGCTGACGGATCGAAAGCGGTAACCGGTACATTCGCCGCTTTTAGATTTACCAGAAGACGCAGAGTATTCATCAGGTGTCGACTAACCTTCTGTTACACGAGAGGAAATTATTTCTGTGCCGGGGGTGAGAACTGCCCACACCCCCTTTTTTCTTTTCATTTACTTAACCGGAACAACACGGTCTGCTAATAAGCAGAAACCTAATCTACCCCCAAAAAGGATGGGGAGGAGAGAGAAAACGTTTCGTGAATAATCCACTTACGTTATAGTATTCGTTTCTACGTAATTATTTCTATTTAACATCACCCACACCGACCACAGGATCACTGAGGAAGCGGGAAGAGAAACGTTGATAGGGTCAGCGATGGCAACTTCACCACAGAATACGCGTCCACACTCGTCACCGTAGTAACGGTGCGCGTCACCCACCCCCCCCCTTAAGCAAGGAGGTAAGTCGAACTCCAACGGGGGAGATAACTTTGAGACCACCCCCTTTTTCAACTCGTCCCGGTGGCTATAATCCAGAATACTCGTCGCCGATTCCGTAGCCCTTTCACCCTGGGTATTACATTTATCCCCGGCAAATGTCGTTTGGCCACCAGACAACCGGTTTACTTTATTTTTCAGCTTCAGTAAAAGCTCATTTACCTCCCCTTCCTCCTCCCCCCCCCTTCTCAGCAACATCTGCCAGCTACCACCGTGCAATGTCCACGGCCCATTATGTTATTATACGAGATTTCGCGGAGTAATTTTTTTTTGTTGCATTTTTGTGCGATGGCGGGGAGTTTGCACTGAGTGTTTTAGAAAAACTTAATTATTGCCGAGTAGAGCTTTAATTTCCTTCCGCAATTCAAAGTTCTTCTACTCGGCGTCGGCTGTCGATTATCGCTAACCAGAATGGCGACGTCGATCGTCACGTGACGTCGTGACATTCGATCGAACGCGCAGACGACCATAAGCTCTTAGCCGTTGATTTGTCTAGCGCCCCCCCCTCAAAAAAATCATATAGTTTTCAATGGCAGTCGGATAAATTTTCTTCCCGTCTATATCGCCATCGCTAAAAAACGACACTTAATTTGTTATATCGTGCCGGGCCTGCGTCTGGTTCCCGTGGGCTGGGGGTTTTTGTCATCCGTTGAAGTCCAAGTTCTCGTCTGCCGCATCCGCGTGGCACAAAAATGGTACCGTGATCTTGCCAGCGATAACAACCAGAGCACATGCGGACTCCGTTATCAGGAGAAGATACACACACACACACACACACGCACACTCATATGGATGGATAGGTAGATAGTACTCTTCTCCCGTCCCCGAAGAAAAGTCTCAAATAATTTCAAAGAACATTTATTTTAATTGAATTTGCAGCGTCCACAGACGCCATCTTGTTACACACACACACACACACACGTTTGTTTCTCAGCGTGGCCGCTTACGGACCGACAACCCATCGTTTATGGGATAATAGCTTTTTTCTCTGGCAGACAGCCTTTCTGTGCTAGTCTAAAGACATTATTTATTCAGTCGTACAACTGGCTATTTTCTGTTTTTTTTTTTAAAATATAAAACCTTTTCTTTATTGCAAAAGAATCTAAGAAAACCTGTGCAAATATGACTCATTTACCGGCATCGTATTCGCTCTAACGACAGACTGAATTATAAAGATACTGTATGTAGGTGTCATGTTAAGCTGACAATCTATGTGAAAGTTCCCGCTTCTAAATGTGTAAGTTACTAAGTTGTTTGATGCTAATAAGGACACGAATAAGATTAGGACGCAAAATTTATTTCAGACAATTTCGTTAAAACAGTCATTTTAATAATTATATTATTATAATTCGTTTTGGGGATCTTCAACAGACTATTTCCAGGTTCTTGTCATTATTGGCCATGCGTAGTCCTGACAACAACGAAGAACATTCTTCTAAACATTTTAAATTAATGTTGCTGTCAAATCATATTTGGCTAAAGCATTTAGAAAAAAAAATTTACTAAGACTAAACCGTGAGAGCGCATTATGGCACTTTTTTCCATTTCGTCATGGCTGCTGCAATTCTCCGAAAATTATCTATTGATCAGCAAAGTTCGCAATTAAAAGGAAATAATCTTGATCGAGATTTTATAGAATCTGAATGGTTTATTATGGGGTTTCCTTCAATTATTTTTAATTCGTTGTTAGTCTTGTGTTTATCTCTAGCCTGCAAAACAAACGGATATCGTGATTTCATAACACCTCTTTTAGAGCGTCAATAGTAAATAGTGACATGCAGAGAGAGAGAGAGATGACATCAGCACAGAAGAGAGAGATTTCATCATCAAAGAGAGAGAGAGAGAGATGACATCAGCACAGAAGAGAGAGATTTCATCATCAAAGAGAGAGAGAGAGAGATGACATCAGCACAAAGAAGAAAGAGATTTTGTCATCAAAGAGAATGAAAGAGAGATGACGTCAGCACAAAGAAAGAGATTTTGTCATCAAAGAGAATGAAAGAGAGATGGCGTCAGCACAAAGAGAGAGATTTCGTCAGCACAGAGAACGAGAGAGAGATGACGTCAGCACAAAGAAGAAAGAGATTTTGTCATCAAAGAGAATGAGAGAGAGATGACGTAAGCACAGACAATGGGAGAGAGATGACGTCAGCACAGAGAATTAGAGAGAGATGACATCAGCACAAAGAAGAAAGAGATTTTGTCATCAAAGAGAATGAGAGAGAGATGACGTTAGCACAGACAATGGGAGAGAGATGACGTCAGCACAGACAATGGGAGAGAGATGACGTCAGCACAGAGAATTAGAGAGAGATGACGTCAGGACAGAGATTGAGAGAGAGATGGCGTCAGCACAAAGAAGAGAGAGATTTCGTCACCACAGAGAATTAGAGAGAGATGGCGTCAGCACAGAGAATTAGAGAGAGATGGCGTCAGCACAGAGAATTAGAGAGAGATGGCGTCAGCACAGAGAATTAGAGAGAGATGGCGTCAGCACAAAGAATTAGAGAGAGATGGCGTCAGCACAGAGAATTAGAGAGAGATGGTGTCAGCACAGAGAATTAGACAGAGATGGCGTCAGCACAGAGAATTAGACAGAGATGACGTCAGAACAGAGATTGAGAGAGAGACGGTGTCAGCACAGAGAATTAGAGAGAGATGGCGTCAGCACAGAGAATTAGAGAGAGATGACGTCAGCACAGAGAATTAGAGAGAGATGACGTCAGCACAGAGATTGAGAGAGATGGTGTCAGCACAGAGAATTAGAGAGAGATGACGTCAGGACAGAGATTGAGAGAGATGGTGTCAGCACAGAGAATTAGAGAGAGATGACGTCAGGACAGAGATTGAGAGAGATGGTGTCAGCACAGAGAATTAGAGAGAGATGACGTCAGGACAGAGATTGAGAGAGAGATGGTGTCAGCACAGAGAATTAGAGAGAGATGACGTCAGCACAGAGAACGAGAGAGAGATGACGTCAGCACAGAGAATTAGAGAGAGATGGTGTCAGAACAGAGAATTAGACAGAGATGGCGTCAGCACAGAGAATTAGAGAGAGATGGCGTCAGGACAGAGATTGAGAGAGAGATGGCGTCAACACAAAGAAGAGAGAGATTTCGTCAGCACAGAGAACGAGAGAGAGATGGTGTCAGAACAGAGAATTAGAGAGAGATGACGTCAGAACAGAGAATTAGACAGAGATGGCGTCAGCACAGAGAATTAGAGAGAGATGACGTCAGGACAGAGATTGAGAGAGAGATGGCGTCAGCACAAAGAAGAGAGAGATTTCGTCAGCACAGAGAACGAGAGAGAGATGGTGTCAGAACAGAGAATTAGACAGAGATGGCGTCAGCACAGAGAATTAGAGAGAGATGGCGTCAGCACAGAGAACGAGAGAGAGATGACGTCAGCACAGAGAATTAGAGAGAGATGACGTCAGCACAGAGAATTAGAGAGATGACGTCAGGACAGAGAATTAGAGAGAGATGACGTCAGGACAGAGATTGAGAGAGAGATGACGTTAGCACAGAAGAGATAGAAAGAGAGAGAGAGATGGCGTCAGCACAGAGAATTATACAGAGATGGTGTCAGCACAGAGATTGAGAGAGAGATGGCGTCAGCACAAAGAAGAGAGAGATTTCGTCAGCACAGAGAACGAGAGAGAGATGACGTTAGCACAGAAGAGATAGAAAGAGAGAGAGATGGTGTCAGCACAGAGAATTAGAGAGAGATGGTGTCAGCACAGAGAATTAGAGAGAGATGGTGTCAGCACAGAGAATTAGACAGAGATGGCGTCAGCACAGAGAATTAGAGAGAGATGGCGTCAGCACAGAGAATTAGACAGAGATGGCGTCAGCACAAAGAATTAGAGAGAGATGGCGTCAGCACAGAGAATTAGAGAGAGATGGTGTCAGAACAGAGAATTAGACAGAGATGGCGTCAGCACAGAGAATTAGAGAGAGATGGCGTCAGCACAGAGAATTAGAGAGAGATGGCGTCAGCACAGAGAATTAGAGAGAGATGTTGTCAGCACAGAGAATTAGAGAGAGATGGTGTCAGCACAGAGAATTAGACAGAGATGGTGTCAGCACAGAGAATTAGAGAGAGATGGCGTCAGCACAAAAGAGAGATTTTGTCATCAAAGAGAATGAAAGAGAGATGACGTTAGCACAGAAGAGAGAGAGAAAGAAGTCACACATCATGGCGATAATTAAACTAAATTTTAAACCTATTTATGTAATTTTTAATTAATCTGCTGACAGTTTTCATGTAACTATTTTTTAAACTACAAGTACACATCTTTCACATACATAAGGTATCTTTCATTTTTTTTGCCCTCGTGGCATGAAAAATTAGAGATATAAAAGAAATAATATTTTAATTACTTCAGGTAACTTTTTAAGCCCATCTTGATCCGCCCAAATACAGAATCTTGTTGATAAATAAACTCATTTATTAAAAAAAAACATTTCTTATTTCATTCGAGTTCCTGTAATATAGACTATTGTGTGTAGTTTATACTTTACCAGCCCAAATAACGAGTAATTCTTTAATATTAGCTAGGTGGGGGACACAAATGTAGATACGTCGATTTGAAAACTTTCTCGGACAAAAATAAGCGAAAATTACTGAAATCTGTTTCTCCAGATTACACCTTCGCCAGAGAGATGTCAAGAAGATTGCGAAACGAATATATCTATGAACTAAATAATACCGCCATATATATATACGAAAATAGCAGGTTACGGATTTGTGGGAAAGGATAATTGGTGAATTTTCCGGAACACTCTGCCAACTACTCTTGAAGCAATCATTAAAACTTTCAAGGGTAATCTTAGGCAATGGAAAATGGGATTTTGCCACTTACACGCACACAAAATTGACGCAAATTATGGTGTATGGGAGACATGTATTTAGTGGTATCAGAAACTGAACACTCAGTATTTTATTTGTATTTTTTTCTGTTGGTAGATGCCACTACATACGTGCTAAAACGATGTCCTAAAGTCTAATGAAAAAACTCATGATTTACACTTATGGAATACCATGCCACTACTATCAAGAAACACGCATTTCTTCCAAGAGAGAATTGTAAAGCTTCGATCTGTAGGCCAAACCAGGCGGCTGGTGCTCTTGTAGCTGAGATTACTCACATTATTCACATTCCAAATAAAATCCTTAAGACTTTTCCAAGACACTGATAACCTTGACATTCCGTGGACTCCGGGTCCGATTTGACCCTAAAATGTCGATATGTTTTAAATACTACTCACATTACGATATGGTCCACGTAAAATACTCTCAAAATATGTGAGGCTGTTTTTTTTTATTCTTCCATCGAAGAAATTTATAAATAGGGGACGATCGTGTACGACAACGCTGGCCTTTTAGTTGGTGGTTCTATGGCTTGCATTACCCGGATTATGGCCCTTTTCTTGGCCGCCCCCTAGAGTTACAGTCGAGCAGCTGATTCCCTAATATTTAGAAATACTGTGTTTCGGAATTAATCGAAACAAAAATAATGTAAAATTAGTTTTCTCTTTCCTAATTAAATTCGGCACACATGCCACGATGAAAAAACCGGAAAACTTGGAGAATTAATTGGATTCGTCTGGATATGTAGGTTGGCAGGTAGGCGGGAGAAGTGTCGTGCTGCGAAAATGCTTTCTATTCAGGTCTAAATAAATATCCGCTTTGAGCTGCAAATGAGATGTTTGAAGTGGAAGATAAAAATGTTATCCATCACATTTTATTTCTGGGACTTCTCGATCACACTCAAAGCTAGAATGTTTGAAATTAAAGTAAATAAGATTTACCACAAGCCGTAAGACCCCTCCTCTCTCTCTCTCTCTCTCTCTTCTCTCTCTCTCTCTCTCTCTCTGTACTGACGTCATCTCGCTCACTGTACTGACGTCATATCTATCTCTGTGTCTCTCTCTCTCTCTACTGATGTCATATCTATCTCCCTGTCTCTCTCTCATTGTACCAACGTCAGCTCTCTCTCTGTCTCTTTCTGTCTCTCTCTATATATACTGACGTCATATCTCTATAATGACGTCATATGACGTCATATCTATCTCTGTGTCTCTCTCTCTCTCTACTGACGTCATATCTATCTCCCTGTCTCTCTCTCATTGTACTAACGTCAGCTCTCTCTCTGTCTCTTTCTGTCTCTCTCTATATATACTGACGTCATCTCGCTCACTGTACTGACGTCATATCTATCTCTGTGTCTCTCTCTCTCTACTGACGTCATATCTATCTCCCTGTCTCTCTCTCATTGTACTAACGTCAGCTCTCTCTCTGTCTCTTTCTGTCTCTCTCTATATATACTGACGTCATCTCGCTCACTGTACTGACGTCATATCTATCTCTGTGTCTCTCTCTCTCTACTGACGTCATATCTATCTCCCTGTCTCTCTCTCATTGTACTAACGTCAGCTCTCTCTCTGTCTCTTTCTGTCTCTCTCTATATATACTGACGTCATATCTATCTCTGTGTCTCTCTCTCTCTACTGACGTCATATCTATCTCCCTGTCTCTCTCTCTCTCTCTCTCTCTCTCTACTGACGTCATATCTATCTCCCTGTCTCTCTCTCATTGTACCAACGTAAGCTCTCTCTGTCTCTCTCTATATATACTGACGTCATCTCTCTCTCTCTCATTGTACCAACGTCAGCTCTCTCTATATACTGACGTCATCTCTCTCTCTCTCTCTAAAACTAGATACTAACGTAAACCTTTTCATGACATTTACTGACGACATTTGGTGACATAAAGATGGATTTTACACGGCACTTACTGACACAGTAAAGACCGCTTTTATTACTCCCGCATGCCTTTGTTTCAGATAAAACCCGGACGACGGCGGACATTTTTCGGAGAACTGCGTGCGCACGCTCACCTTCGTCCTGGCTAACGCCGTTCTCGGCGTGGCCGCTGCTGGTTACCATGGTGCTGTCGTTGATGATGATCGCGAGGGGAAACCGAACTCCGGGCCCCCGCACCAATCGCTAACGTCGACGTCGTCCGGCCCGCGGCGCCACGGGTAACTTAAGACAGTGTGTGTGTGTGTTTTGGAACTTGTTACAAAAGAACGCTTTTCCCGTCCGTACCGATTCCTATTCCTCGCTCATTCACGGTGCATTAAAACGAGTTTCGGTTTCAAATTAAAGTCGATCCTCCTAAATTCACGGTTTCCGTGCAAAGCAAATTTGTTTGCTCTTAATTCTTTAGTTACGGTTCGATATGTCGGCTGGTGAAACCGAATTAACCCGCCGACAGGCAGGAATTTTACGAGAATTTCCAGAGCTGATGGCTACAAGTTCCATTTTTCTGGCGTATAAATGTTTTCCTTAAGAGAAGAAGAAAAAAAAAGAAGAGAGAAGATTGGAGTGCAAGGCGATGAGTATACGGTCCGCTAAATAAATAAATAATATTATATATATGTGGAAAGACAAATGAATTATTCTTATTTTTTTTTCACAAATTGAAAGTAGGTTTGGGATTAAATGCTGGAAAATATTTATATCACCCCTCCCACAAAAAATGAACAGACCGATGAGCTAAACTCGGTTTTTGAAAAAAAGAAGACGTGAAAAACAATTTGTATTGAGGCGAATTCTCCCCTGTTCTCTTTCTTCTTCTTCTTCTTCTTCTTCTGTTTTTCAAGTTTTCCGTTAAGGTAAATACATCTCTACCGGTTTCTGAAAAGCAAGTAGGGCATTATTACGTGGGTGCAGCCATTTCCTCTAATCCCGGCCGATCTGCATCTTTTAGTCAGTCTAAAGATTGTGGTCCTGTTGACAGCTGATGGAGGAAATCACTCTTTTATTTTGGATGCTGTTTTTGAATTCAAGAAGCATAAAATAAATTAAAGGCTTTCTAGGGAAGGAAACAACATAGTAGCTGACGTACAACCGAGTCGAAAGTTTTTGCATCACCCAAGAAATATCAGTAACAAAACCTGCCTTCAAATTCTGCTAGTGTTCCCTGGCCTTGTAACTATTCCAACCTCCAAATGGATGCTACTGAATATTTCTTTTTATTTTGCCTTGATTTGTAAGGTCATTCCAAATTGGTACATTTTCCTTCCCATTAGTTATGCGTATGCGTACTTCAGATACGTGGAAATTAAGCAGGTTTAATTCGACTTTAGCAACCAGAATTTAGAAATTCTAGGATGATGCGAAACTGTTGGCCATGGCTGGACGCAGCTCTGCATGAGCTACCCGGCCCGCTGGATTGCCGATAACGTTGAAAACGGAATAGAATGTTAAATGGCGGATTCGTAAAATGGTATAAGGAAAGTAACAACTGGCTGTTGAATAAAATAAAGAATTGCTGTATAGGCACGGTGTTGGGTGCGGCTTCAGTATTTCTGATGAAAATGTCACCTAATGTTTTAAGAGTTCGGTGCCAACAGGTGTAGCCTCTCTTGTGCGGATGATTTCCCACGCTTCCTCCTCCTCGTGCTGTTTACAAGACGTCGGCCCAATTCATCAGTACTCTGAGCAGAGGGATTCCCCCTTTCTTCACACTAAGCCGGATTTAATTCCAGAAATGCTTTACCGGGTTCGAACAGGCTGGTAACAGGCCAAGAAGCGAAACACTCAATGGCGTGGTCCTAAAGATGTTGCCCTTCCACCGATACAGCGCGAGCGAAGCCGACTCTAACCGAACCGATGTACCATACTCCACGTCCCTGGGTTCCAACTTAAAGATTTACTGGCTCACGAAGTAGTAACCCAAACCATTCTGGTATGTACTCTTTGTTGCTGGCTCTGTGGTTCCTCAGATTGTCTTCTCTTCAGCTGTCGCGTTGCAAATGCCGTTTATCAGCCTAACCACTGATGACAGATTTGCGAGTCGAGTTGTCCCCCCCCTTTCCACTTCCGTGTTACTCCAGGAAAGCTTGGCGTTTTCCATTTCGATTATACCTGCTATCTCCCGGATTCTACGTACCGCTTTTCCAATCTGTTAACTATTATAACTATTATAACTCTATTAACGCAGCAACAAATTATTGCGACCCCCCCAACTCCCAGGGGGGGGGCTGCGGGCGCACATTTTAATAATGTAATCCCTTCATTCTAGACCAGGAAATAACTGAATCTGGAGATGCCGGCAAGAGGTCGAGAGACTGGTGTAGTGCGGGCAATACACCGGTGCGGACTATGGCTGGAAAAATAGGGTATACATGTCACGACTAGGGTTGCCAACTTTTGGAAATGGAAACCGGAGAATGGCTTTAAAAATGCTTTAAATTCTTCCCTTCCTGAAAATGGATAAATAAAACGGTAGCTATTAATAAAATTTAAAAATATAAAAATTTTATATTATTCTATTAAAATATATGAATAGGATCGTGATAGGGAACGAGTAATAAATGTAGGCCTACTGTTAATTAACATTAGACCTATTAATTTGATAATTAATTGAGTATGAATTGAACCATAATATCTGAAATATGTGCTTCAACAAATTATGGAATTGTTTTAACATATGCATCACAAAACCCGGTATGAAAAGCATAATCTCACTCACCTGTTTACTAGTCAATGTAGGACAAGTTATCGGAATACAGGACATTTTTACGAGTCAATATAGGATATAGGACAATGCGTTGAAATACAGGATTGTCCTAATTAAATATAAGACGGTTGGCAACCGTAGTCAGGACACCCAGTTTGAGAACCGCTGGCGCTCCGTCTCCGTGTTACAGCTTCCACAGAGGCTGTCTACTTGAAGCAGCATCGCTAGCGCGTGTGTAGATGGAGATGCCATACTCTCAGAACAAGGTGTGTGTGTGGTGGGGGTGGGGGTCGGTCAGGGCGCAGAAATCTGCGTGGGACGTAAAAGGTTAATACAACCAAAGCGGCTGTTCGCTCCGCCGTGAACTTGTCTCAGCAGCGAACATTTTTTTTTTTATTTTGGTTGATGTGGAGGAAGATCTGTGCGCGCCTAACTTACAACCCAGACGAGCATTTATACAGTTGAAACAGCTGCATCCGTTTTCTCTTCTCTTGGTTGGCCGCACAAAGATGGACGAACGTAATTTTAAAAGTAGCCTCCATCTCCCGACATTCAAAAAAAAAACAAAAAAAAAACCCTTCCCAGGATACAACGCGCTACGGAAGCCGGGTCAAACTCGGATACAAACAACAACAACAAAAAAAAATGGTCATCTGAAACAGCTGCATGCATCCGTTTTCTCTTCTCTTGGTTGGCCGCACAAAGATGGACGAACGTAATTTTAAAAGTAGCCTCCATCTCCCGACATTCAAAAAAAAAAAAAAACCCTTCCCAGGATACAACGCGCTACGGAAGCCGGGTCAAACTCGGATAAAACAACAACAACAAAAAAATGGTCATCTGAAACAGCTGCATCCGTTTTCTCTTCTCTTGGTTGGCCGCACAAAGATTGACGAACGTAATTTTAAAAGTAGCCTCCATCTCCCGATATTCAAAAAAAAAAACAAAAAAAAACCCTTCCCAGGATACAACGCGCTACGGAAGCCGGGTCAAACTCGGATACAAACAACAACAACAAAAAATGGTCATCTGAAACAGCTGCATCCGTTTTCTCTTCTCTTGGTTGGCCGCGCAAAGATGGACGAACGTAAATTTAAAAGTAGCCTCCATCTCCCGACATTCAAAAAAAAAAAAAAAAAAAACCCTTCCCAGGATACAACGCGCTACGGAAGCCGGGTCAAACTCGGATACAAACAACAACAACAAAAAATGGTCATCTGAAACAGCTGCATGCATCCGTTTTCTCTTCTCTTGGTTGGCCGCACAAAGATGGACGAACGTAAATTTAAAAGTAGCCTCCATCTCCCGACATTCAAAAAAAAAAAAAAAAAACCCTTCCCAGGATGCAACGCGCTACGGAAGCCGGGTCAAACTCGGATACAAACAACAACAATAAAAAATGGTCATCTGAAACAGCTGCATGCATCCGTTTTCTCTTCTCTTGGTTGGCCGCACAAAGATGGACGAACGTAATTTTAAAAGTAGCCTCCATCTCCCGACATTCAAAAAAAAAAAAAAAAAAAACCCTTCCCAGGATACAACGCTCTACGGAAGCCGGGTCAAACTCGGATACAAACAACAACAACAACAACAACAAAAAAAATGGTCATCAAAATTCCCGCGTAGCGAACGTCGGAACAGGAATAATATCTGCAGTTAAGAAAAAATAAAAAACAACAGGAAAATCTCATCGTAATAATTTTAAATTTGTGATAGAGACACTTTTTTCTCAGTAGGGTTTCGTTGTGGAGGAACGTTTTCTTAACTATCTGCGGGGCGAATCTACATCACTTCCTGCTGCGTTTCCATGGTAACAGGGTCCGTTGACTTCCATATCATTTTTTTTAACAAAAAATTTTTTAAGCTTTAAAAACTTTCATTCGGTGCTTAAAATAGACTTCGTTCCATCTTTCTGAGCAAAAAGAAAACGTGGATTTGCATGGTGGAGATAAGCCTCTGAGTCCAGATGTCTACTGGAAGCCGACTGCAGACAGACCCGACAGGGGCTGCTGGTCCATGCTGGTGAACGCTAGACTGGCGCCAGGTCTAATTACGTCATCTAAATTTCAGGAGGGGGAAAAAAAGAATACAACAAACAGAAAAGTGAAGCACGATGACTGCCGGTTTGCGATAGTCTTTCGTGCTTCCAATCACATTCGCCCCTGTAAATATTCCGCTGGCAGCCCGGGGGGGGGGGGAGGGGAGGGGAGAAAGTTGGGAAGGACGAGAAAGGGGAGGACTATAAATTCCTTGTCCTGAAAATCTGGGACCCGTTTCGCGTCGAGCGCCGAATAGACAGCGACCATCCTTTGCTTGGCTTCAGCGATTTCAAGTTTTCCGGGTTAAAGGTACTTGATGTATATTTCTCTAAGCCATTTGCGAGGAATTAGTCTTTAGATCCAACCAACTGGGGGCCCCTCTCCTTAAAACAGCTCGCCTAGTCTCGTTCGAGCAAAATATTAACGGTTTGTGCCAGCCACTCGTTGGTTTGGTAAAGCATCATCCTGGACGAATGATAGCCGATTACTGAGGGAGAGACCCCTAATATTTGATGGAGAACGTTTTAATATTAAATCTCAAACTCACGTAAGGTTTGGCGCGCCACCAGTTAAAGGACCATGTTCTCTACATATTTCTTCCTGAAAGAGACTTTAGAATACTTTAGAAAGCGGGGGCAGCCATTTTTCGGCTACCGTGAACCATGTTCGAAGGATCCAGGTGGAAACTTAACAAAAGATGCCGAAATGCTTCGTCTTTATGGCTAAATCATGCACACCTGATAGAAATACTCAAATATCGTTAAGTTCTGGCATGCCAGCGGTCACGCGCCACGACTTCCCTTTGTGTGCACCGGTAAGGTGTGTTTCTCTGACGGCAAAGGGTGTACCCAGCCTTATGTCAGAAAATAGTAGGCCTCAATGTCCCTTTCAAAAATTCTACATTTGGCGATGATCGAATGATAAAATGCATGTGATAAATAATAATTTATTAATGCTTTCCAGCCATCTGATAATTACAAGAGAGACAGAGTTATCTCTCTTCAGTCATAACGTCAACATCTAAGTGCACTGCTCAAAAAATGCACAAGAGTTGCGGTTACATTTTCCTTTTTAGTCGAAGGGATTTTTGCCATTAAAACGGGTTAATTATTTTCTTACTACATTAGGTAGAGATTTGTAATTTTAAAAATTCAGTTTAAAACTTCATTTATAGTGATGTTTTTAGTTTATAGAGGGAGGTGATGGCAAGTTTGCGGTTGGAAAAATAACGATGCGAAGCAATAAAAAAACCAAAAAAAAAAAGAACATATAAGTGGTATTAAAGAAGAATTAAAGATGATACCTCCTCCAAAAAGCTGACTTTACTTAAAGCAAAATACTGCCGTATTAAATGAAAAAAAAATTCCGTCTGAGGTAAAAATGACGCTTATGACACCATCCGTGGGGGCCGAGTGGGTAAAGACGCGCCAAAATCATCTCAGGTGCAAGATCTCCATTGTGGTTTGGGGCGATGTATGAAGCAGGTTTTTTTTTCCGTCTGCCAATGGGTTCGTGCATTACTGTGTTTCCCAGCCACCGAAATGCACCTACTGGAATATGTTAATGACAGTCATTGGAATAGTGAGGTCCGAACTGTTTGAACGAAAAGCAAGCGAAAATAAAATATGTATCGCGCTAGCAAAAGCATCTTGCAGCCATAACAAGTGAGATAAATTAACGAAAATTACCTGATAATGAAACTTTAGGAAAATAGCTGGTGCTGCAACATGTTAGTAGTAATAAAGGTATGTTCGGAGCAGTGTTTATTGGAGCATTCTAACTGGAGAATAGTAAAAACGTTTTGCTCCAAAAAAAAAAAAAAACCGTCTCTATTATGGCTGATATTAAACAGCCCTAGATTCAGAGAATATTGGTAAAATCGAAAAAGGTTTCGTTAGGAAGGAGATCCGTCAGAGCAGTCTCAAGTCACAGAGTTTCTTCTTAGAGTAACTCTGCTTTTGGTAGGTTGCGCACTGTCCTACACACTGCAGCGATCTAGAAACACGAAGAAGGTGGCGACTTAAACAACCTTTATGGCCGCTGAAGGGCGCCTCTGCATCTTTGTGATGAACTACAAATGGGCGGGTTGTCGCTACATATATTAGTAAGTTTTTCGTTGTAGTTGTATTTTTACTTTTACCCCAATGGTTTCACTTATGGTCACGCTACGTGGAGCAACTCTGGCTGTACCTTTCTGCCAGCAATCTTGGAGGAAGAGGCGCAGCATCCTACTGCTGTTGCATGGCGACCCTGCCCCCCAACCTTCCATCGCTTTTCACTGACTGATGAGTCGTCCTCCCAAATTGGTTAAGCCCGCCGCCGCGTAATGGGAATCCAAGCCGGTTGAAAGGAGCCCCTGTTGATGAGGGCGAATGGAGTCGCGGATTCCTGATGTGTTTTTGGCATAGAAAGCCACAGGGGCTGTGAATAATCTATTCAGGTGAAGTCCGATGCTCAAGCCAAAGACTGAGTTCAAGAAGAGTTCTATTCGTCCCAAAGAAGCCAAATTAACTGGAATTAAAACGACTGTAGAAAATGGAATCGCTGAGTCGGTAGACCGACAGTAACTCTAGTATAATCGACTATTTCTACGGTCAGCGCGCACAAAGAGGGAAAATGGTTTCAAACCTGTGGGGATTTTCCAGTTCCTGAGAACTCTACTTTGGCTTCTGATTTTTTTATTTTAAGCAGGCGGTCGAGGATTTCACAACGAGACTATAAATAGTAAGGGCCAGTTTTCCATCGGCCTCAGAGATCCCTCCCTACCTGCATATTCCTGTGGTAAAGGCAACTCTTAAATATCTGGTGGCTACGACCTGTGTGGGACTCTCCCAGGATCGTAGGCTGCCAGTTGAGTTGGCTGCGGAACCGGAAATATTCCAGCGGTTTATCTATAGGCTGACGGACGGCCTAAATTACCATAGCGTCTACACCGATGACATTATTTGACCAGCAAAAAAAGAAAACCAGAACGGAATAAAAGGTTTCAGGAAAGGTTGAACTACAGACAAAATTGTGAACGCGTCATCTGTTCTAATTATCCTTGACGTTTCTGAGCCGCCCCCCCCCACAACAGGATCAACCGGAAATACAGTCAGCCAATCAACGACAAGGCGGAAGTCATTTAAAAAAAACAACAACAACAACAACAAAAAATAAACTTTTCGGGGGTGATGATTGAAAACAGCTTAAATCGTTCTTGGAAACGATTAATTTTTGTTCGGAAAGTTCACACCAAAATTTTTTTTCCCTCCGTTTGTGCGAGGCTACACGAATCGATCTGCGACCGAGTAGCCCGGCGACACGCAGAAGAAGAGAAACAAGCCCTGGGGGGAGAGAGGCCAAGATCATTCCTTTTCAAGGAGGTGCCGACGGTTCACGACGCTGATGCACCTTGAAGGAAGCATGAATTAAGCTCAACCGAACATAACAAGTGTTCTTTTCGTTTCCGGATTTCGTGATACTTTTTAGCCTCATTCCGTTTAAATAAAATGTGTTTCTTGACCGATGCTCGTCCTCGAAGTCTACTTCGTCCCAAAAATCTTCGAACTGCAGAATTCTTAAACTCGAACCTCTGAGGATTATGCCAGATATCGCTTTAGCTCATTGATGGATTTTCTTTCTATCCCTCAAAGAAGACATCTTCAGGTACTGTTCATTTTTTCTGCACAGTTCCCTGGGTTTTCCACACCTTTACTTATCACAAAACTTAACCAATATCTTTAGATTTCTTGTCGATTTCTTAAATGGCTCGTCAACTCCTTGGAGTTCCGCGGTTATACCCCTTGTTTTATGTTGTTCATAGAGAAATGTTTTTTAAATTGTCCATTAGCAACCGATCTCTTTGCCGATTTCATTCATTTATTGTGAAAGATTGCCTAGGAGTTTTGCACAGAAATTATACAGAATTACAAATATTTTTTTTTTTTGGAAAATAAGGAAAAACTGGGTATAAAATAGAAATAGCGTTTGACCCCTCATGCGTAAAAATGAAATGCTCCATAGTAGAGTCCTGTGTTCATACACTGTGACTGGTTGTCATGCAAACAATCAGTAAGTGCCACACCTGCAGAAGGAATACAAAGGTATAGGTAGTGACATCAGTGTAATGTGGATGAACATTGTGGCTCTCAGTGAGGCTGATCCATAAGGCAGATTGCAGCCCACTAATGTTTCAGAGGAAGCTGTATGCGAGACTCTGAGGGGGATACGGGAAACTGGTACTGATGACAATACACACAGTCAGGGAAAGGAGGCCCGACCTCTCCAGAGGTGATGTTAAGTACCTCGGGGTATGTTCTCTACGTGATGTCCGATGAACCAGTAGAGATGTTGCGAATGCCCCAGCTCCAAGGACGAGTGCTCAAGTTTCTTCAAGCACAGTAAGACACACATTAGCCAGACGTGGTCTGAGGAGAGGTGGGGCTACCCGAAAACCTTTGCTGAGGAGGAGAAACCGAACGGCGAGGTTGAGATGAGCAGCAGAAAGGAGACAGGGGAATGGCCGAACCCGAAAGGTGGTGGTCTTCTTTATAGAAAATGAGTCCGAGTACAGAGGGATGGCCGAAATGGGGAGGTGGTGATCCTTTTTATAGAAGATGAGTCCCAGTTTGAAGGGGTTGACGATAATCAACGGGGTCCTCTTTACAGATGACTCCCAGTTTGAAGTGATTGACGATAATCAACGGGGTCCTCTTTACAGATGAGTCCCAGTTTGAAGGGGTTGGCGATAATCAACGGGGTCCTCTTTACAGATGAGTCCCAGTTTGAAGGGGTTGGCGATAATCAACGGGGTCCTCTTTACAGATGAGTCCCAGTTTGAAGGGGTTGACGATAATCAACGGGGTCCTCTTTACAGATGAGTCCCAGTTTGAAGGGGTTGGCGATAATCAACGGAAGTTTGTTTGAAGGCGGACGGGGGAGCGGTATAGCAGACAGGGAAGCACAGGGGCCGATCAATACAAGTGTGGGGCTGCATATCAGTCAGGGATATGGGAGACTTGCACACAATCGAAGATAAGGTACAGGTGGGTCCTCACTCTTCATGCTACTCCCTCAGGAAGACCCCTCAGTGGGCGGGGATTAGTCCTCCAACAGGACAGTGACCCCGAGCTCTCGGCCAGACTGATGAAAGGAGGCTGACGTAGCGAGCATCCACAGAGATGACCTGGCCTGCACAAAATCGTGGCATGAATACCATTAGAGCCACACGGAAGTCACGTGGCTGCCGAGAAATCCAAACGGAAACCAAACACACTTCGGATGAATCGGGAAAAGTGACACCGAATATTCGGTACACCGTCCCACAGCCTTCGACTGGTAAGCATGGAAACAAGGCGCCAAGCTCTAGATAAAGCAAAGCGCTGTCGTACCAAATACTAATGCACTGCGCGACTTACTCATTTTGTTTTTGTGTTTCCCGTCACAGTGCATCGCGTATGTTGTTGTATGCGTGAAACCTTAGTTGAAATTACTTCATTATTTTTGCACATCCTGTGTATGTTTCCAAAATTCTTTCCAATAATTTGTATTAGCGGGCAAACCGTAAATTCGTATTATTTGCGAGATCTGTTCTCCCGCACACCGGTGTTCTAGACAAATATCAGCCGGGAAAGATCTGCTTACAGTCTCTGCCCCCTGCTATCAAATTGTGGAACACTGAGAGAGAGAGAGAGAGATGATGATGAAGAGAGAGAGAGAGAGAGAGCGAGAGAGAGAGAGAGAGAGAGATGAGAGAGAGAGAGAGAGAGAGAGGAGAGAGATGATGATGAGAGAGATAGATGATGATGAAGAGAGGAGAGAGAGAGAGAGAGAGATGATGAAGAGAGAGAGAGAGAAGAGAGAGAGAGAGAGATGATGATGATGATGATGAAGAGAGAGAGAGAGAGAGAGAGGAGAGAGATGATGATGAAGAGAGATAGAGATGATGATGATGATTTCAGTACAGAGAGAGATGATGATGCTGATGAAGAGAGATAGAGATGATGAAGAGAGAGAGAGAGAGAGAGAGAGATGATGATGATGATGATGAAGAGAGAGAGAGAGATGAGAGAGAGAGAGGAGAGAGAGATGATGATGATGATGAAGAGAGATAGAGAGATGATGAAGAGAGAGAGAGAGATGAGATGATGATGATGATGATGAGAGAGAGATAGAGAGAGAGAGAGAGAGAGAGAGAGAGATGATGATGAAGAGAGATAGAGATGATGAAGAGAGAGAGAGAGATGATGATGATGATGAAGAGAGAGAGAGAGAGAGCGAGAGAGATGATGATGAAGAGGAGAGAGAGAGATGATGAAGAGAGAGAGAGAGAGATGATGATGATGATGAAGAGAGATAGAGATGATGAAGAGAGAGAGAGAGAGAGATGATGATGCTGATGATGATGATGATGAAGAGAGATAGAGATGATGAAGAGAGAGAGAGAGTTAAACCTTTCACTTTTTCCTCTCTCGTTCTTTCCGGTTCCGTGCCGGTGACTTTTTCTCCCCGCACGGCCATCGAAGGTCAAGAGGAAACCCTTTCTTGAGACCGCACAACGATATCGATCAACATCACAGCCGTTCGTCATCATCATCATCGATATTATTATTATTATCTAAATTTTTTTTTTAAAAAGTCTGCTTCTTTTCACTTCCCATTCCCCGCTCCCGGCGCCAGTGCTCGGCGAGGGACTCCGCTTAAATATCGACCAATAACACGTGATCGACTCCTTCCCGCGCTTCCTCCTAAACGTATCGTTTGGACTTCGCCAATTCCCTCCACCCCTCTCTCTCTGGTTCTCCGAGCAGCTTCATCCAAAGAGCGATGGCAGAAGCGGGCAGAACTTCCACGGCCGCATTCTGCTTCACAGCCTGCTTGTTCGCCACCAGCCTCTCCTTCGGTAAGTGTATTTCCCCCCCCCCCTCCCTAGGTAATCTGCACCCCTAACCCGCTCTTGTTTGTTTTACCTGGCACAGGTGGTGTCTAATTCCTCCGTAACGCTTACTTGTTCCTCGTTATTATCATCATCATTATTATTTGTGTGTGCGGGGGTATCGGGGCCTAACGTTTGCCGGTGACGTCTTTTCGTAGGACACCGGATACCTTTTTTTTTGGTAAGTCTCCACCCCGGACCCCACGGCCACCACCAAAAAGAAAAAACGGAGCGACGAGCGAATCTTCAGGGGTGAAGCGGGAAGGCTTTCTGAAAGTTCCCGGGTCTGAGATCCAGTACGCATTACCCTCACCACACACCGCCCCACCCACCCTATCTCTCTCTCTTCTCTCCTCCCGTCGGGGAGAGGGAGACTGAAAACGTGAATATTCCCTTCTTTAAATGTCGCCTTTATTAGAAATGTCGAAACACGGCCGGCGGGGCGACTCGGATCTCACTCGTTTCCCCCACCCGTGGACGCTGGACCCGTTACCGATCCTCGCGATCATCAGCCGGGTGACACCAGGTTGTTCGCAGGCCACAGGCTGGACTGTCCGTTTTGCCAAGCTTCGCCGGGTAAGCTGGCCATCTGTTACCCGTGACACTCGCTACGGCAACCGATTATCCTGCCCCGCGAAGGTAAATTCGGAATTCTAGCGACCCTTAACGCTCCATCTCCCCCTTCTTTCCCTCTTTTTCGGTTACTTAAAGCAGCAGCAACAAAGCTTTGATGGATATTCACGTTTCACGGGAAAGGGCTACAGATGCTGCGACGAACGAGACATAATATTTTTTTTAAATATATCACTGATTGCTCATCTCTCTCTCTCTCTCTCTCCATCTCTCTCCATCTCTCTCCATCTCTCCATCTCTCTCTCTCTCTCCATCTCTCTCTCCTCTCTCTCTCTCTCTCGTCGACTCTCTCTCTCGCCTCTCGTCCGCTCTCTCTCTCTCTCTCTCTCTCTCCATCTCTCTCGCGCTCTCCATCTCTCTCTTCTCCGCTCTCCATCTCCTCTCTCTCCTCTCTCTCTCTCTCTCTCATCTGTAATGTCTTTAAGTAATGTAACGAGAAAAAACGTCGTTTAAATACCTTGTAAAGATAAACTTTTCGTTCCTTTTGTCGGTCACTAACCCCAAAGTAAAAATCACGTGATACAGGGGCTAGCAGCCCTATACTAGCTGGTAGCTAGGCTGTCTCTTCTTTTAGGGGGGGGAGAGGAGGAACTAAATTTTCTTCCCCTGTTCCGGTTTGTTGTTTTCACGTTTATCTTGGGCAGGGCCTTATTTTGCTCTCTGAAACTTTCTGGATAATTCAAAGCATAGCAATTTCAATCAACAAGTTAAAGAGACCGAGTCTCGGGTGCGAACCGACCACTGACACTCGCCTACATCTGGATTTTAAACGACAGACTCTGTAATCCGTCCCTCCCGCACGAGACACGGCGGCCTAAAGGCGTGCGTATCACTGCGCGGCTACTCGGCGGGAACAGGCCACCGTTTCTCACAATCTCTGCTTGCGAACAATGGAGTCCTGTTCCCCCCCTTCCGTCCAGCACGACGCGATACTAAACAGAGAACCAGTATGAGATACTAAAACAACAACAAACAAACCCCTCTTTGAATCGGTTCAGAGACGGACTGGTTCGTCACATTCTCCGTTGTCTCCCTCCCCCCCCCAGTTCGGTAACGTTTTGCCGCTACCATCTTTCAGTATTTCTCCACGAACCAGCGCTTTTATGTTGGTGTGGTGTACTGCGACTGTCCTAACCATAAAAACGTTCAGCTAAACAGCAGTGGGTCACCGAAAACGTTATCTCTCTCTGTACTGACGTCATCTCTCTATACTGACGTCGTATATCTGTGTATCGACGCCATCTCTATACTGACGTCATATATCTCTGTGCGACGTCATCTCTCTATACTGACGTCATATATCTCTGTATCGACGTCATCTCTCTATACTGACGTCATATATCTCTGTGCGACGTCATCTCTCTATACTGACGTCGTATATCTATGTATCGACGTCATCTCTCTATACTGACATCATATCTCTGTATCGACATCATCTCTCTATACTGACGTCATATATCTGTATCGACGTCATCTCTCTATACTGACGTCATATATCTCTGTGCGACGTCATCTCTCTATACTGACGTCGTATATCTGTGTATCGACGTCATCTCTCTATACTGACATCATATCTCTGTATCGACATCATCTTTCTATACTGACGTCATATATCTCTCTGTATCGACGTCATCTCTCTATACTGACGTCATATATCTCTGTGCGACGTCATCTCTCTATACTGACGTCATATATCTCTGTGCGACGTCATCTCTCTATACTGACGTCGTATATCTGTGTATCGACGTCATCTCTCTCTATACTGACGTCGTATATCTGTGTATCGACGTCATCTCTCTATACTGACATCATATATCTCTGTATCGACATCATCTCTCTATACTGACGTCATATATCTCTGTGCGACGTCATCTCTCTATACTGACGTCGTATATCTGTGTATCGACGTCATCTCTCTATACTGACATCATATCTCTGTATCGACATCATCTCTCTATACTGACGTCATATATCTCTGTATCGACGTCATCTCTCTATACTGACGTCATATATCTCTGTGTAGACGTCATATATTTTTCATACACACACACACACACACACAAAAACCTCACACACCACCTTACCATTGAGATTAGTCAGAACTGCGTTTGTGGCAACGAATTGATGTTTTTATTATCAGGGTTAAACCTTATAATGCCCTTTGTGAGAAGGGGTTGGGCTTGAATTGAATAAATTGATTACAGGCGCCGCACTACCGGTGATGCTGACCTCTCATCTATTCGGACCTTCGTAGCTGATGCTCGAACTACCAATGAATTTATTCGAAGCAGTTAACAGAGTATGACATCTATTTTCTCTTTATTTTTAATTTTGATTATCTAATAAATGTAGATTCAGGGTATTTTCTTATGTAGACTTGTTGATCTGGCTACTACAGACACCGACAAAAATAAATATATTTAAAGACAAATAAGATGAGAACTTCGTCACTGAGAATGGTTGAAAAAGACGAAATAAGGTTTATCAATTCATTTTGGTGCGTATATCTCATCCAATCACAGTTTCTCTGTGGTCTGATTATATAAAAATATTGGTTTCAATAATATAATAATAATAATAATAATAATAATAATAAAATAATAATAATAATAATAATAATAATAATAATAATAATAATAATAATAATAATAATAGTAATAATAATAATAATTCCTTTAATTTATAATTTTAAACAGATTTCGTCGTTAGGGGTTGGATTCAGAGAGCAGGCAGCATCCAACAAGGTTTGTCTGACAATGTTCGCTCCTGGATAAAACTGGCCTCATTCATATTTAACGTATGATTTGTCTATGTTAATTTATTTCCTGAGTGGAAACGAACAAATTTTGTCAGGAATGCAAAAATCGAATGTGCAAAGTCAATTCAATCTTCGGATATACAGAATGGCTTGGGGGACTACTACGTTTAGAATTTTAAAAAAATAATTAAGCACTTATCTTTTTTATCTTCATCTTTCCCCTAAGAGATGATTTTTATAGCAAAACCTTCAAGTCATGTTTTTTTCCTTAAAGTTTCAACAGACAAGCAGTATCAGTAAGCCTCAGTTCTCACGAATGTTTTCAGTCACCCAGGTATCTCTTTAATGTGGCTTAAAGGGTAGCTGGACCTATATAGATACGGATTTCATTAATTGTTTTATGTCTAAAAAAACCCATACATTTTGCATTATCGCTGGCGGAAATGAAATAGGACTAGAAAAGAAAAGCAGATGCACGCATTTTCCAAAAATAAAATGGCAAATTTATTTCCTAAACCTAACTAGGTTATTTGTAAACACAGATTTTAATCGTTCAAGCAAATATATTTCTTTTATTTTGAATAAAATTAAGGAATCTCCTTTTCTAAAACTCTCTGAAGTCATCTCTCTTTGTATTGACGTCATCTCTCTCTGTACTGATGTCATCTCTATCTCTCTGTACTGACGTTCATATCTATCTGTACTGACGCCATCTCCTGTATCGACGTCATCTCTCTACTGACGTCATCTCTCTCTTCTCAGTTGTCAAGAAAACTTGCCCTGACAAACGTTCACCAGTGGAAAGCCGCTATAACCAAGGTTTTTTATTGCAGATTGTGGGCAGAGGGAGACGGCGGGTAAAAATAATAAATAGTTAAACAGGATTTTCGTACGTTGGCCGTGTGCACAGTGCATCTGTGAAAAAACGGATATAAATGTAAAAAATCAAAGCAGATTGCTCGTGTATTTTAAGGCGTCTTTTGGTATCCTTTCTCCGCAAACGGAAATATTTCAAGTTCTTCATATGTTATAGAGAACGTAGGGACGCCATAAGATGCTTATTTTTGCAATTTGCGCCATTTGTTTTTATTTTTTCGATTCAAGTTATACAATCGTCTGCGCTCTTCGCAACTGCTGTCGTTCAAAATTTAGAGACTGGTGCATCCTTGTTCTTGTGAAACGGTCCAAACAAGCTCCGGCGGGCTGCTGTGTCTGAAGGGTTCGCAAGGGAAAAGGTCGGTGTTGAAGAATGTTTGCGGATTGAGCCATCCACGGTTCCTTCGATATAAACAACCTACAGAAAGAAGTAGGTTTATTGGCCAAAAGGTGTGGAGACACTTAAGACGAATTGGATGATAACCGGGGGGTGGGGTATTTTGGTAACTAGACACGAACGGCGGGGGGAGTAGGGGGCGCTGTAATCACACGCCATATTTTCACTGTAATTCTTTTTCCCCCGCCGTTTTTGCCCTGCTTCTAGAAAAACCACCGCGAGAATCATCGAGGTCGTAGAGTGAGCCAATTTCTCACCTTGTAGCCATCAGATTGTGCTCTGACAATAATTATTGCTAACCGTGCTAATAACTCGTCGCGAGAACTTAAGAACTGGTTTGCATTTTAAATATTACCGATTTTATACGAAAACTTCTAATAATTATTGCGCATGCCATTATTAACCCTTGTAAACCGAGGTGGCGAGAAAAGTTTACTTTACCACTTTCTTTACTTACCAAAAGGACAGGCAGACAGACCGAGCTGGTGATAACACGCCTCAGGTGTCCTAACTTACCAGATAGAACTAAGAAAATGAGTAGATAATATTTTTAAAAAAAAAGTTTGAGTGGTTCATTAATTTATTAATGTTTTTGTTTTACAATCTTTTACTTGCTGAATATAATAATATTTCTAGAATTTGGACGGTATTTTTGCTTCGTACGTTGCATAAAGGGGTGGGTTCAGCTCACGCAAGTGACGTCCGAGAGAGAGAGATGACGTCATAACAGAGAGATATGATGTCAGAACAGAGAGATATGACGTCAACAAGAGAGAGATATGACGTCAGAACAGAACAGAGAGAGATATGATGTCAGAACAGAACAGAGAGAGATATGATGTCAGAACAGAGAGATATGATGTCAGAACAGAACAGAGAGACATATGATGTCAGAACAGAACAGAGAGAGATATGATGTCAGAACAGAGAGAAAGAGAGATATGATGTCAGAACAGAGAGAAAGAGAGACATATGATGTCAGAACAGACAGAGAGAGATATGACGTCAGAACAGAGAGAGAGAGAGATTGGGGCGTACAACAAAACCCACATCTTTCTATTTTTCTCACGGGTAAACTTAAATTCTTCTCTTTTAGGTGGACAGACGTCTCTCTCTCTCTCTCTCTCTCTCTCTCGCTCTCCTCTCTTCTCTCTCTCATAAATCGCTTCGTTGTTTTTCTGCTAAAGTGAGTATATTATTCAAGCTACTTGCGTAACCATCTTGAATCATTTAGTATGTTATCTACTCGCGTTATTATCATCTACGCGACGGAATCCTACTCTGAATCCTTTCCTTCTGGTCATGTGACCTCGGATCTCCCACCGTGTGGTTGTACCGGACAGTGATGGAGAGACGTCGGGTGGGTGGAGTTCGAGCCATCTGTGACCCGATCGGCGTGTTCGTGACGAGGCCAGTCCAGCGCGTGACCGAGGAGCGAGTCTACTAACTGCCGAGCCACGCGGGCCCAGAGTTGACAGCAAACATCTGGACGAGCTTTCCCGGCAGTAAGTACCGCCACGGAACTACTCCCCCGACCCTCGTCCATTGAGAATTACTGGAGCGAGGACGACGCCAGACGTCGTGTCAGAAGTAATGGCAGCGAGGCGATTCGAGGAAGTGGATCGCTATCTGGCCCCTTTGTGGCAGAAGTCGGGTGTTCGATTAGATTACCGAACCCGCGTACTAAGTCGTTTGGGTCATTCCATGACCTTTTAATGCTCCTAAACAATTTCAATCAGGTAAATGGACTTTGTCCAGCCATCGTGGAAACTGTCTGAATATTTGTGCGTATCCAGGTAAACGCCGCAGTTTCACCTCCATAAGTTACCCACTTTGATTCCTCGGTAAGCATCTCGCGTACGTCCGCGTACAGCGTTGGTGGCAACGGAAGTGGCTGGTAACCATGAGAAGTGCGAACATGATCAAACTCGTGAAGTGCCATTGCTCGCCCGAACGTAGACTGACTGTGGCTCGATCTTTCTTCGCGATGCCAAATGAACCCTTGCCACCAGAAGCTGGCTTATCGATTGGCAGTGCTATCGGGAACAGTATAAGATGTGTTTAGTATGCGGCCCCTGCTTTTACCGCGGGCCAAAGACCGGAAACTGACTGGTCAAAGGATCCCCTCCCTCTCCCGGTAGACAGCACCGATCAGTAGATGCCGGTGGTTAATAATCCCCACTCCAAAATTTTTGCTTTGTTGCATCATCCTCCGGTGTAGCATCCACCACACGAGAAATATACATCGATGTGTTCTTTAGAAGTCTTATTCTTGATGAATCGTCAGCACAGCCTTTCAGGTGTGAAGCCCACCTACCGCAAATAACAGCCATTTTCTCAAAACACTAGACACCTGGATACTATTCAACATTTTTTCATACAAAGCAACTGAAGAAATCATCTGGGCTTTTAAAATACAGATATTTGTACAGGGCTATTTCTTGGATAGATGCATACTGTTTCATATGTAGCCATTCTATTGCCATAATCAAACAAGCATGGAATCAGTGGCACCATGTCTACTTTCATTTTCCTAAATATGGTATTTATCATTTTCTGGCACCCAAACAGCTTCAAATTTGAAATGAAGTCTCACCATTAAATACTAAATACAATGTTACTGCAGAATTTTGCCTGTATTAGTTTCAAATTTTTGGTGTCAAATTTTGCAATTCACAAAATTTCAAAAATTAAGAAAATGATTTTAAAGTGTCATCTTTGAATTTAAAAACCAAATTACTGAATTCTGATAAACAGTTAAGTGTTTTTTTTTTGCATATTCCATGAGCTTGTGAGGTAACCATGACAACCAAGGAAATAAGTGGTAAACCAAACTACCTTGTGTTGAGTGTAAAGTATAGCACAGAACTTTTCTTTTTTAAGTTTGAAATTCCAGATAGGATTACTGTGCCAACTGGACTAACCAGTAGCATGTGTTTCTTCTCTCTCCTAATCTCAAACAATTTGCACATGAAAGGTTTTCTGTAAGATACCAGTGGAGCCTCATATGACATACAAAAAAAAAAGAAGTTTCAGTTAGGAAACAAATAGTACTTGAATGTTTTCTTGATAACAAACTCAGAATAACTTATTTATTTAATAATGTCATGAGAAGAAATAATTTTGTTTTCATAAAACCATTTTAAATTATAAATCAGCCAGTAATGAGAGTTAAATCCATTCTTACTAAAAATGAAGATGTCAAGATCACAAAGTACAAAAACAGAAATGCTGCTGTCATCTTACTTCAGGAGTCATGTGACTCTTGTTAAACTGGGAAATGGAGAATGAACGAATGTAATCTCCCATCAACTCTCTCGTCTCAAGAGCCCGCTTTACAAGCCACTGAATCACAGGGAAGATGTGGATGAAATCCAAGCCCTGAATCTGATGAGGTTCAATTCGATGAGGACACATCATCCTTGGAAGCACAGCTACAATTTTCTCTGTAAGGGCTCTGCCAAAGAACAAAATTCATAAACAGTCTAGAACAGATAAATAGTGTCTAAGCTATGTACATATTTAACATTACATCCCATAAATCTGGTACTTGGCATTTCTTCTGCACTCGACAATTCCAGACTCTACAAATTGACGACACCGCATTATCGGCAGAGGCGGTCAAAAAATTTCAGACATTTGTCCACCTCTCTGCAGTTCATGAAAACACTGCACTCTTTCTGGAAAAAAAGGGTACGAGTGTAAAACAGATTTTTTTGGCTATTTTCTGTAAAAGATTCATCGTGGTAATTCAAAATTGTCAAAAAAGACAAACAAAACAATTAAGAATTGCTGCCACTTTAAATTCAGGTAATCCGTTGTGTTGTACACCAGTCTCAACAATGAAACTAACCTCTCTACATCAGAGATTACTCCGCTGGAAAAGCAGTGCCACATTTATGCACTAGAGGGCACATTACCTATCTCGCACTACAGGATCCTAGCAATTCTGATTTAGAGGGAGTTAATCCTTACTAGATCTTTTTTTTTCATTATTTAAATGTAAAAGGAAACCCACACGACCAGCTGGTAAGAGGAGGGTGATAGGAAACCATGCTGGGAAGGTAAGCTGAATCAAGCCAAACCCAAATGGGAATTGAACAAGGGCCTCCAGCCTTGGGCAGGGCATGCCCTGATGTCTGATTTTGTATCTAGCACCACTAACTTCACTGTGCTTAGGTTGCAATTGGATCTGGGAAATTTCCAGTTCAGTACTTCTCCAAGTTCACAAGCCACATTAGGCAACCAATAAGGAAGTATGGGCAGCTACTTCTAGGCAAATTCTTCAAATCATTAATTTATTTTAAAATGCAGATCTCATGTAATAAGAATGAAGTGACTAATCACAAAGAAGTAAAACCATGGTAGGCACACGGTTTAATTTTCTGTTCTTTTTACACCATCTACACTAGTAACCATAAATGTCGACCTTCCTAATAAAATATCCCAGTTTGACATCTTGATGAAAAAGTGTGATCAAACTACTAACAATAGTTTGTCATGCATGTAGTTTCTAGCAGCCATATGCTAGTAGAAACATAAATATATACGGCAATAAATCGATTATGTAAGAAATATTCAATGACCAGTCCATGACCACCAGTGTGCGGACAGAGATGTTTCAATAAAGGTAGCAGAGCTGAATGAACACAAATGTTAAACACCAAAACACTGTTCAGAAACTAACAACCTACAATTAATAAAATAAAATTTTGATATGTATGGCATATGATTGAAATCAAGGTGTAGTGTGAATTTGCATCCATAATTCAAATTTTTCCCTTTTAAAATCTGAATTTAAAAGAACTGAATATATATATATTTTTTAAACTTTGGTCAGTGCTGCTACCCAACAACACAAACCCCAATATTCTTTTATGCTTTTTTGGATTCTCCCCTCCCCCACTTTCCAAAAACATGGAACAAGAGACCGTAGATCCATTCTCAGACTAAATGTGCGCTTACATTTTCTGGCCGATTGTGGAATTCTCTTGGAATAACAAGTCAACATTGACATCAAAGTTACAAGTTGTGATGCACCATGTCATCCCTCCGACAACCTGAAAAAAAGATACAAAGATTCTAGTATTACTTCCCCTTGTGCAATGAGCCCAAGAGGCTCTTCTCCATCTAAACCAGGACATACAGTAAGCTTGTGGCTTTCAGACACAAATCTGCAAACATTTTTGTATTTTTTTTTTACAAAATCTCTAAATAAAAATGCACCTCATCAGTGCCCTATACTTCAGGCACTCTCTTTCCTGATAATCTCCCCTGGTAAAAATTCTGGCATTCTTGTTCAATTCATCAATCACGGTCTAGACAAACAAATTTTTAAATAATAAAACTAATTTTAAACTACTGCACTCTCCTCACCTCATATGGATAAACAAAACAGAGTAATAATAAAAAAAAAAAAACATTGATGTGGTATAAAGTTAAATGTCATGTATAAATATAAGTGCATGACATTTAACTTTATACTACATCAATATGTTGCATTCCTTGAAACAATAAAAGCTATCAATGGTAGCTTCACTTCAACAAAATTTTATAACCTGAAATTTTATTTTAGATTTTAAGCACTACTGCATGTTCTAATGGCTTATACTGGGCTTTATATTTACAACAGAGGATTATGGTCACCAATCGCCATATTTGGAAAATTTCATTTTTACACTTTTGTAGTTAGATGTCTCAAGAATTTCTTTGCATTTAAACTGTTGTTTCTTGTGGCAAATTATTACACATACACAATATAGCATTTGGACTTGTTAAAAAAAGAAAAATAGTAGTAACTTTACATCTTCAGCTGTCATTGGATGTTGGCAATAGACTAACCTTGTCAAAGGGAGATAATCCCTTAATTCTAGCCCTGAAATAACCAGCAGCCAGCAAAAGTTCAACTGTCTGACCCATCTTAACGCCTTGTTCCTCATCTTCTCTTGTTTCAACCTAAAAAATATGTACATATATATATATAACTTTCTAATAAAACTGTTTTCTGCCAAGAATGTATAACTGTTGTTGTTGTTTTTATCTAAAATGAGGCTTTCCTTTCAAAACACCCAAGCACAAAAATTCCTTTAGTTTAACCCTTTTTTGGTCCTTTTTTGCTAAGGCTTCCGGCTTGCTGCTGGTAACAGGCTGCCTTAGGATGTACCTAGCACATAACAAATGGTACGAGAAAGAAGCTGGTGTCAGCAGATTCCTCTCCTTTTAACCCTTAACATTTCAAGCTCGAAAGCCAGTGGTGGAAGACACAACAATGACGTAACCCAACCAGCCCCCAAAACCCCAACTGGAAGGGAACCATTACGATTTTAAACCCCTCCCCCTCCTCTTCAACCCGCGTCCCACGAAAATGGCTCTTATGACGACGACGGCTGGCGCCTTTGTTCAATCATGCGAGACAGCTAACTGATCTGAAGCTGTACCTTACAGTTACAGAAACCGGAAGTTCTGCTTTAAAAAAAACAAAACAACAACAACAACAAATAAATACTTGTTTTTTTGTTTTTTTCTTTTAGAGAGAGGGAAAAAAAGGGGGTGGGGGAGGAGGGATCAGAGATATCTTCTTCTTCTTCTAAAAACCTGATCGGTCAGCATTAAATGCGACCTGGAAAAGGGGTAAAGAAGGGAGTGGGATTTAATCGTAAGAATGCTCAAAGGCAGCAGCCCCCCTAACCCGCCAGAGACAATGCTATTCCGACAAAATTCAGGGGGTAAGTTGGGCGCCAGAGTCACGTAGTTAGGTAAACAAGGGTTAATCCCCCCATCTTTTCTGTCTCTCTCTGTGTGGGTAGGGGGGATCATTTTAAAGCGAAAGGGGCCCCTTAATTCAAAATCTCTTTTAAAAAAAACAAAAAAAACCTCCAGAAAAGGTGAGAACGGGATTAATTACTATTATTATTATTATTATTATTATATTATTATTATTATTATTATTAATGTTTCGTTTAAGAACGAGAAGATCACCAGCACGGAGAAGGTAGATCATTCTAGTGCCCCGTCCACGGTCCCCACCCCCACCACAAGAGCCTCTACGGCTACCCACAGCGATAGAGCTGCTGTGGGAGGGGGAAATATCCCCCCCACCACCCCGACCCCTACCTCGACTCGTTTACCGTCGGCGTCGAACTGCGAGGACAATTTGCTGGAGTCGTATCTCCGCCGGACGGGCGTAAACAAACTACCGCTGGCAGCCATCTTGTTGGCGCGCGGGGGGGGGGGGATGCGGTCGCTCACCACGTGACCGCCTTCCCGGAAAACGACGACGACGACGAACTGGTGATGTGAAAGATCGCAGGTGGGCCGCGCTCGCCAACAACAACAACAACAACAAGCGCGCGAATGACGTGGCGAGATCCGGTTGGCGGCTTTCCGTCAGCTGAGTCGGTGTTGCCGTCGTGTGATCCTCGTCAGGCAATATCGGCCGATGATTGTGCCACCGGACCGGCCGACTGCTGCAGCACCGTCGGCGGACTCCCCCCCACTCGCGCTGCCTGCGGTTGGCCCTCGGGTAAGTTAGCCGGCGGTCCCCCCCCGATCGCGGGTCCTACCCGCCGCCGAACAACTGCGCAGTCTCTCTCCAGCGTTCCGCTTGTTGACGACGACGACGATACCACCACCACCACCATCATTGTACCCCTCCTCCCCTGTGTCTCCCTACCTCTTTTCGGGTTTTGTTCCGTCTTCTCTCTCTCTCTCTCATTCATTCGCTTGTTACGAAAAATCGCTCAAGGTCTTCAAACAGACAAACATTAAAAAAGAAAGGAAAACTTCAGGTAAGTTTTTCACCTGCTCAGGGTTTCGTTTGTACGTCCGTCCCGCGTTCGTGACGGCTGCTTCGGTTCTTACCCCCAACCCGCCGACATATTCTCCCTGCCCGCCTCCGACTGATGCTGCTTCCCTCGAATGGTCTTGAAAACTTCGCTGATTTGTTTATTTCATCATTTATTATGCAAGAGAAGCTTAATAACCTCCCCTCGCCTCTCACCTGGAACAAAAATCAAGGTACTCCTTCCTACCGACAACTCGGGACCAGGACCCGCTGCTCTCTTGGTAGACGTTCACTCTCCTCCTCCCATGTTGGTGTCAGGGGGACTCGGTTACTGAAAATCATCCAACGAGAACAGATTACAGGAGATCTTAGGGAGTAATACATCCCCGGGTTTAACTTTCTGGGGGGGGTCATCACAGGAGACTTCTGTACCGACGGTAGACCTGGTCCGGTGGGGGGGGGTCATCACAGGAGACGTCTGTACCGACGGTAGACCTGGTCCGGTGGAGGGGGGTCATCACAGGAGACTTCTGTACCGACGGTAGACCTGGTCCGGTGGAGGGGGGTCATCACAGGAGACTTCTGTACCGACGGTAGACCTGGTCCGGTGGGGGGGGTCATCACAGTAGATTTCTGTACTGACGGTAGACCTGGTCCGGTGGAGGGGGGTCATCACAGTAGATTTCTGTACCGACGGTAGACCTGGTCCGGTGGAGGGGGGTCATCACAGTAGATTTCTGTACCGACGGTAGACATGGTCCGGTGGGGGGGGTCATCACAGTAGATTTCTGTACTGACGGTAGACCTGGTCCGGTGGAGGGGGGTCATCACAGTAGATTTCTGTACTGACGGTAGACCTGGTCCGGTGAGGGGGGTCATCACAGTAGATTTCTGTACTGACGGTAGACCTGGTCCGGTGAGGGGGGTCATCACAGGAGACTTCTGTACCGACGGTAGACCTGGTCCGGTGGGGGGGGTCATCACAGTAGATTTCTGTACTGACGGTAGACCTGGTCCGGTGAGGGGGGTCATCACAGGAGACTTCTGTACCGACGGTAGACCTGGTCCCGTGGGGGGGTCATCACAGGAGATTTCTGTACCGACGGTAGACCTGGTCCGGTGAGGGGGGTCATCACAGGAGACTTCTGTACCGACGGTAGACCTGGTCCGGTGAGGGGGGTCATCACAGGAGACTTCTGTACCGACGGTAGACCATGTCCAGTGAGGGGGGGGGGTGTCATCACTACGACTTGTTGCATCACGGGATATCAGATGGCTTTTTATTGTTATTAAAGGTGTCAGGTATGCCTCACCTCCAGGGTTTCAAAGTCAAAACCTGAGGCTAGAATTCCCGGTCCTTCCTGTTATTCCCATCAAACAACTTAATGCTGTTCTGAAGATTTTCTAATAACAAAAATTATGTTTTGCAATTCTAAGAATTTGAATGAAATTTAAATGTAATTTGTTTATATAGTAATCAAATAATGAACTTTGACTCAACATCTGATACCAACAAATTGTAGATTTTATTTTAAGACAAAAAGAATTGAAAAGAAACTTTAAAAAAGCAAAATAAGCAAAACTCCAGCTCATTGTGGATAGTTGTGCACAGTTTATTTTTTCTCATTGCAGTTGTCTGTGGATTAGAATGGCAAACCTAAGGTACCTGTTACTTAGAGGAGGCGTCTTGTTCTTTGTTGGTGTCTTTTTTGCACTGGTGCTGAACTTGCTGCAGGTGCAGAGGCAGGTGACGGTATTCCCACCCGAGGTTTTGGCCAGCCTCTTCTCCTCAGCTTGGTGGGTCCCACCCAGCTGTGGAACTGCTGCAGGTAATAAGTGCAATTATTTGTTTATTGCTTATTTGCTTCAGGTAAAGACACTGCTAGAGAATGGACTTGATAAAGTTTTAAATGCAGTTAAAACGCTATGTTCTTGGCTGGATACTTCGTGTAGAGCAGTGGTTCTCAAGGTGGGCGATATCGCACCCCTGGGGACGAGAGAGAGATACAAGGGGCGAAAAAAACACGGGGCGATGTTTAAATAAACATTATTTTAAATTTCACCATATTAGATATGTAAGTATTTCTTATTTTATTTTGATTTTATTGTGTTAATGATTTTCTTAAACTTTATATTATTTTCTAGCTCATTTTATTGCCTTATTCATCTTGCTAAGTATAAAACTCATTTCTTTTGACAAGAGTGCTGCCTATTGATTGATTATAATTTGTGCTTTTAGAAGTCCTCAAAATATGTCCCCGTCATCGGAAGATAATGGGTCGTTCCCACCACCTTCAAAGTTGCCAAAAATCCAGAAGATTAAAAGAGTGAAATTACGTCAATATGACAGTACTTATTTGAAATTTGGTTTTATAACTGCTCCACATGACGCTACTCGTCCAATGTGTCTCATCTGTGGTTCCATTTTCTCTAATGAGGCAATGAAGCCGAGTTGGCTCGAAGATCATCTCAAAAGAATGCATCCAAATAAAATGGACAGTGACTTCAAGAAGCTCCAGTCTATCCATCGTTAAACGGGGTGACTTACGATTGTACCTAACAAAAACGTTCCCAAACATTAGAAAGCTTGCTGAAAGTCACCAAGCACATCCATCTCATTGAGGACTGTATGTTATTTATTTATTTAATTTAGTTGAAATAAAATTGGTTATAAAAAAACTTGATTTATTTTTATACGATGTAGGGGGGGGACGATGACGATATGTAGAGTGCCATAAGGGGGCAATAGGACATAAAAGTTTGAGAAACTATGGTGTAGAGGAATGGAAATAAATACAAGTAATAACCTGTTTAGAGTGGATTACATTTCTCTCTTTTTTAAAAAAATAATCCAAACTTCTAAATTTAACTTTTCATGACTCTGTTTGGGGTGGGAATTTTCGTTGGTGTTTTAATTATAGTACTGAATCTCAAGAAATATCAGCAGGTGCAAACTAGGTGGAAGGGCTAGTTGGGTGCAGGTATTATGGATCTTCTGTGTTTAGTAAAAGAAACAGGAAAATTTCTGTTACTTCCACGTGCAGGACAAAACGCTTGTCAGAAAAGGGATGGTCACTGGAATTAAATAATCGTTTCTTGGCCCTAGTCACAAATGGGACCCTTTATGGGTAACCAAGACGTAGATTCAGTCTCTCCATCATGCTCTTGTAGTTCATTTGGTAGAGTGGTGGGTTGTTCAAAATTGGCTTTGAGGATCTTTGGACTGAACAGCGGAAAGACATCTTGTCGTTGTGGGAATGTCAAGGTTTTTATTTAAAACTGAATTGAACATCAGACCTTTACGTGTGTTAACCACACAGTTAAATTTGCTATTTTAGTTGTAGGAACTTCATTTTTTTTTCTTCTAATTCCAGCCATCATAGGTTTGCTGTATCCATGTCTGGACCACAAGCTGGGAGAGCCTCACCGGTACAAACGTGAGTGGTCCAGTGTGATGCGGTGTGTGGCAGTTTTTGTAGGAATTAATCACGCTAGTGCCGTATCCTTTTCTGTTTGTTCATAGGTACATACTTCTTTTCCGTTAATCTCACTGAGGTCCTACAGTTTGTACGTTGCATTTAAATTTGTTCGGTTTATAGATGGCTTATATTCAACATCTGCTGGTGAGCAAGACCTAAATTTCATTACCCAAAATCGTTTTGTTTTATTGAGTGATAAAAAAAAAAAAAAATACCAGATTAGTTATCCCAGGAATATTGATGCACATGATTCAGGCTCATCCCCAAAACAATTCTGATCTTTCACCTGCTGATTGTTTGTGTTTTGGAGTTTGTTTTTTTTTGGCACAGTTCACCTTAACAAATTTTCAGAAAATTGACTTTGCAAATAACATGCAGTTGTCTCTTACACTGGCAGCGATGTCAATAGGTTTGTGGTGGCTGTTTGACCGGTCAAGGAGTGGATTTGGTCTTGGGGTAGGAATTGCTGTTCTGGCAACTTTTGTCACACAACTACTAGTATATAATGGTGTTTACAGGTGAGGAAAGCTCTTCTTGGTACGGTTGTTTTTAGATAAGGTATTTCTACAAAATACTTTTAAACACTAAATACAGAAGTTTACACCTTTCCAGAAGTAAATTAAATTTCTCTTAACTGTAAATTTTCAAAGGACCATTTGATTCTGAAATTTTATCAAATAAAAATTTTAAAAAGGAATATACATAATACAGTAATTCATATGGGGAGAAATCTGTATTCATTGCTATCATTTAGATTTGAGTTAAGCAATGTTACAATCAAATGCATAGATTCAAATGCAAATGTGACTAAACCTTTTAGATCAAAATGAAGAGTGCAAATAGGAAATCATTTCTTTCTCTAAAAGAAAAGGTGCAAATCTTAGACAATCTGAAATAAAGGAGGAAAACTCTGGCAATAATTTTTTAGGAACTCATTCTGTTCAGGAGAATAGTTTCTATAATGTGGTCCAACAGGAATTAAACAGGGCAGCTATTCTAGAAGAGAGGAGGAAGACACTTCATCCAGAACATGAAGATGAAAACGCTGTATCACTGGTTCCAAGCAACTAGACAGAAAATCATTCTAATCTCAGACAGTCTTGTGCCATCAAATTGCTGCCTCTTTAGCGGCAGATAATTTCAAATGTTCTAGTGGCTGGCTAGAGTGTTTCAAACCAGATAGAAGGAAGACATGACCTGTTGGTTGAAAGAAGTTTTCCCAACTCATGCAGAACTGGTCTTAAAGCCATTTGTAATGTAAATGAATCCATAATTTTCTACCAGCTATGGCTACTGATGAGCATGGAGAGAGGAAAAAAGTGCAGACAAAGAATAACTCTTCTCGGGGAAAACATGGGTGAGTAAGACTGCCTTGTCTCCACTCTTCATTTGGGAAAGCCACCAATTCTCTGTTTAAAAAAATTTTAAAGATGCTGCCTGTCATGTATTGTAACAACCCAAAAGTAAGTTGGGGTGACTATTGACTTGTGGAGTGGAATGGGTTAGAAATTTCAACAAAATGATGCAGCGTCAGAATTAGAAGGTTTTGGATCCCCGAGTGATGTCGTGCTTCAAGGGGTGGTATAGAAAGTTGCTTCTCAAAGTGCTGGTGGACCATGTGGACAGAAAGAACCATTTCATTATCTCATTTAGGATATTCTCCAGCTCATGCGGTTTACAGGAAAGCCTGGGAGCCGGTCAGTGTATTACAAGCTGTTTCAGACATGGGAGCTGAAGAAGAGCCTTTTTGCTGTAGTTAATGATGTATAGAACAGTGAGCATTTTGGAAGAAATGATAAATGCGATACTATTAGAAGAGGGTTGTCTAGCAACATGTGAAGAAAATGGGAAATAATGTGACCACTCAATCTGCAATAGCTGCTAAAATAAGCACTGAGAAAGTGACATCTGTTATCCTCTTTTTTTGATGGAGTTTAAGATTGCCATAGAAACTGTTAGGAATTATATACAGTTCTTGCCTGATGCTGAAGATTTGTTTGGACTGATTAACAAAATTGAAAACGAGCTTAGAAAAACTAAACACGCTGAAGCAAGTCATGCAGGATACTTTTTTTCCTTCAAAAGATAGAAGAATTTTCTGATTTTGTATTTAAAAAAAAAATTTAATGTTGCAATACATATCCTTTGTTCAGGATATTAGTGGTTTCTCTGATGTTTCATTTTACTTGGTAAAAGGTTTATTTGGGGTTCAATGTAGCAAGAGTTTACTATATTAACAGGACAGATTTCTGGGATCCATGTTCTGTAAAGGGTTAAAATTTATACTTCTATTAAGCCCACATAATTTATGCATAACACTGCTGTTACAAATATGAAAATGTTTTAAGTCAACAAAATCCACTTATTACCTTCCATTGCAGGTATACAGAGCCTGATTTTTTATTTGTAAGGTCATGGTTGCCCTGTATATTCTTCTCTGGTGGAGTAACAATGGGAAATATAGGTCGGCAGCTTGCTATGGTGAGTCTCTTGTTTGTGAACTCTTCAAACTTTGTACTGTAAGAATCTAGATTCTCAAGGATGGGATTTGGTGGTTGGTAGTGGGAATTAAATTTCCATTTATTTGAAAAGCTTCGTGTGAAAGTAATTTAAGTGATGGAGCTGAGGTTAGCAGGTAAATAGCGTGATCTCTATACATATTTTTCTTCATCCAGAGGGAATCACTGTCTAAGTTGTGGAACCCTTCCATGATAATATAAATGACGAATGTCTGCCATATATTTATTATGAAATGTATATGCAGCGACTGTTTGAAAAGTCATTTCCATGTTTGGTAGAAATACATTTTGCATCGTGTAGAGATTGTAAACACACAGGCGGATTACCAGTGCTTACATGATGGTCCGGGTTTTCTCCTAAAGTTTGCACGTGTGCTTCTAATTGCTGCTATGAGGTTAAACTTTTAGCTGGCTGTCAAAATGGTGCTTAACAGGGTTTATGCATGGGCTCTGCCAGGGCTCCTTGGAAGTAACTGCCATGTTACTTTACAGGGTATGGTTTCACAATTGAGGATTTCTTAATCAGAATGTGACAGCCATCAGTGACTTAAAGATCTGTTTTAACCTCCATGCCATTGCTTCAGCTCTCCTGCGCTTAGTTTTGAACATGAAAGGGTTAAGCCTCCTGGACTCTCAGGTCCTGGGTTTGCTTCCCAGTCAGGGTCAGCTCCGTTCAGGAAACCTCCCTGGCAGGGTTTTTTTTTTTTTAATTTCACCATCTGAGCAAGTGGCTTTCCTGCTCAAGTCAGTGGTACTACAATTCCTTGCCAGAGTAGTCTACAAGGGAGACTAGTCTGGTGAGATTTTTCTTCTTTTCATCAGTCTCTACGCCCATGTGCATCCCAGAGGATGTTGGCTTAGGTTGCAGATGTAGTCTAGTCTCCTGCAGGAGCCATTTTGTTGATTTACTGATGCTGCTGTTGTTGTTGTTGTTGAGCGAGTTGGACTTCCGAACGAGGTTCTTGCAATGGCATTGCATCCCGTAAAGACAAGTGGCCTGTTCTCTGACGAGTCCTCCTCGTAACTGAGAGATGTTCGTCGAGCCGACAAACGGCCCGGTCCCCCGACACCGTGGGCCCCAAGGACCCGGGAGGTCTCTCTCACGTCGGACACCAAGGAGAAGTCGTACAGCTGTTTCACGCTATGGCGATCATCAGCGACAACTCTCCTCCGACCCCAGCCTGGGATCGAACCCGGTAAAGGAGCAACGGTCCCCTTACGGAGCTAACCCGCTACCACCTGCCCCACCGGGCCGGTTGATGCTGCTGCTTCAGCAGCTTGGAGATTGTTGGTGATCACTGACCTCAGGTCCCAAGCTACAAAGCACTTTCGCATTAATCTGCCCATCTTAGCAGCTCGATTTCTTGGTGGCAAGAAATGGTCCAACATGCAGATGGTTTTTCCAAATAAGTTATTAGAACTTTATCTATTTGGAATCATTGGCTTTGTTAACAAACATGCAAAGTTGTTGCATTAATTGTATTTCTATTATTATTATGATATCTGGAAAAACTACCAAAAAAAAGTTAAATGCATAAAGGAAATTTCTATGCACTTCTAGATCTCAAAGTTGCTGCAACTCAGATCTAGTTTTGTTTTACTTTTAGTAGTATATAGTTTATATTTATACATTTACAAAAGAGGATAAAATTTTGTTTATCATTGAAGTTTATTCAAATTTATGGATGCAGAACTAGTATTTAATGGTTTGTTTTTTTTTTTTTTAGAATGATTATGATGAACAGAAAGAAAAACAGGAATGATGGAAAAGTATGGCATTTGTTTGGAAACTTAATTTGAACCCCGCGGTGCAGCCAACTTTCAGGGCTGCTGGTGGTGCAAGTCTGTGGATTTTTCAGTCTTCTAAGTTATGATTTTTAACAATTTAAGGAAAAGAAAAAAGGAACACAGAAATGGTATGGAAGACGCAAGCGAGCTGCTGTCTTGTTTGAACAATCCGTGCTTGTCGCTCAATTCAGCTCTGAAACCTGCATGTGGTGGTTGAGGAAGAGGGGAGGGGCGGACATTCTGGAAATAAACTTCTGTTTAAATAATGTATAGCCCAACAAGGAGTTGTTCTTCCAGGGGAAGTGACAATACTCATTCCATCATGAAAGATCCACAAGAAAGAAAGAAAAAAAAAACTGGCTGGCGGGCTCAAATCAAGGCGTGTGGATCTTCTCATTGGAGTTTGATAAACACATCAAAGGTCTGAATTCGCTCCATACTCCCCTGAAGATCATCCTTCCACAAAGACACAAATGCAGCAACAGGTTGAAACTTTCTAAGTGTCCGAGTGTAAATATTATGATGTACTGATTAGGTTAAGTGGGCTTTCTTTGTAATAAACACCTGGTGACACTCATTCTGTGTGCAAAGTTGCATGGAATAGGTGTGCAGAATTAAATACCCTCACTAAAGGAAGAATAGTTTTTAAAAAATCTCTTTGTAATATGGAATCTTCATTTAATATAAAAACGGGGTGTTATATAATCATAAGTTATTTCAAACTTTGAGTCAGACCCAGTTTAGTGTTAGTATGGACCTGTTCTAATGGGCTGGTGGTAGAGCAATCCAACCATGCACAAGACACAGCCCAGAGCCCTGCCTCGGCTGAGTGCACAACGTTAATTTTAGGACTTATTTATGTAGGAACCAACTTATTGTGTATATATATATATACACAGATTTTCAGTAAAATGAAACTTGATTTAACAACTTTGTTAATAAAATGGCAATAAGAGCCCTCACCTTATAATCAGTGGCTTATGTCATTTGCAAAAAGTTTGTAGTTAGGTAACCTTTTTGTTTTGTTGTTTGGCAGGTATATGTAATGTTTAATTCTAGTAATATCCTTTTAATTACTAATAATGGGTATCAGTTTGTCATTCTGGCAGAGCTAAATTGAGAAAGGGGCCAACTTGATTAGATTTGGTTTGAATTGTTCCTGATAAAACATCTTTCAGTTCATAAACTGTCTTAAAATTTTGTTTTTTTTTTGTTTTATTTTAATATCCTGCCTCTTCATCAGTACTTCAAAAAAGCTTAACAGTTTAAAGAGAAGTTTCCCGGTTTGTTTGGTTTTTTTTCCTCGCCATATCAACCTATTTGAAGGGATATTTTAAAGCCGGTTGCTGTGATGGAATGAAGCGTTAAAAGAAAAAAAGATAGGATTCCATATCAAAGGAGCATATGCCATCTTGGGGATATTGGTTTGAAAGTGTTTTACTTGAACAGTTTGGTAAATTCTCTCTAATTCAAATGAGCAAAAACCTTTTTTTTTTTGTTTGTTTCTAAAATTATGCAGTTGTCTAATTAAGACATTTAAATTTTAAAAACCACAAAACAAGCAGATCAGAATTTAATCTTTGTTTGAAGGGAGGGGGGGGGGGAAACAACTTTGAATGTCACGGTACATGGGAAGTGTTAGTTTTAAGGGAACAGTTGCTAAATTACGCTTCAACAGTGGAATGGTGACTGTACAAATTGAAAGTCTTACAAAGCAAATCTATAAATACTGCAGTAGATTAGACATTTGTTCAGTGAAGTCCAGTAATATTAATAAATTCTATATAATTTCTTTTGAGTGGAAGTTTTGTTAATTAACAAACTTCTATCTGCACAATTGAAACCTTTTCTGCATACTGCTAAATAATTGCAGCTTTAATTTTAGAAAAAAAAAGTTTTTTTTATTTTCCTTAAAAAGAATGTTTGCATGCTTATAAATATTTTAAAGATGAGCTGAGGTTCAGATTCAAGGTTTGTATTAACAGCTACGTATATAAATTGGTTAAATATCGAAGCCCAAAACCTGTGTTCCTGCTGACCCATCTAGTTACAGAAAGAACAGCTATTCCCATACTTTAAATTCAGATTATCTCACATTATTAGTTTGAATATTTGGGCATTATATACAATTAAAATTTATTTAATGAAACTCATTTTTCATGCAGGACATGTCTTATTATTTGAAAATGTTCAAAATTTCCTCTTTTTTTTTTTTTTATATGTGCATCTTTGGGGTGTAATGTGACCTTACCTATGAGGCCAAGTAGGTTCCTGCTAGAAACACCACTATAGCTATTTTCTTGTCAAAATGTGATAAGTTAAAGCACAAGAATCACAAGACCATACATACACACTTGGGGTTGCATGTGAGGTATGATGTGGGCAGTTAGTTACCTTATGTCAATCTATAGCCTATGAACTTGAAATTTTTTTTTTCAAGAGGAAGTTGTGGAGCAAATTTAGCAGTCAATGCAACACCATCAGTAGAAAACTAAATCGTATATGCTTAAAGATGTATACCAAAGAAATGGGAGGGTATCAGTCTTATCAGCTTTCAATTAGAGTGGTTTGAAAGTAAATGAATACATTTCTGAAAATGTGGAAAATCTGTCAGCATCTTCTCAGTAACTTGTTTATCTTAGATATGACAGGGGAACATGAAATGAGGCTGGCCCCCTATCTGATCGATAGATCAAACAGCTGACACTATACTTGAAAAATTACTGAAGCATTAAAACTAAAACTGATTCAGTTTTATAAGTGACAAACATCAGAGAAAATCTGGCACTAGTTAATGGTCTGCTGACTCCAATCTCCAAAACACATGGAAAAAATTATTTTGTTATTTTTGGACAAGTTATGCTCAGCCACCTGACTACCACCCCCTCCAATTTGACAATGTTCATTTCATAGGAGAGCTCTGAACAAAAACTAAGCTGCAATCAGGGAGAAGAGATTTGGAGTTGTTTCAAAAATTGACAACAGTTCCTGACCTAGTAAGTGTAGTAACCCATCAAATAATAAATACATCTGCATTGCAAGAATTGAGAAAGGAGCTCGTAACTTAATAGTCAAAAGGATTAACAGAAGCTAGATCCTTTATTTAACATCATTTAATCAAACAAAACTGATTCATCTCGTACCGGCCCTCATGTTTGTGGCGTTTCGTGGACTGCCAACCTAAGAATTGGAGCCCAAACCGTACATCACTGTTTGGTTGTTGCGCAAGTAAGTACTGCTCAGCTGATGACAGGTAAATACGAAAGTGTCAACAGTGGGCCCAGTTACAAGGGACCTGCTGTGAAAAATTTTGCAGCAGTAAGTGAGGTATGCTTCTGGTTAGCATGTATCACTTTGGTTGTTGTACGTTCAATGTGGATGGATCAATGGCATTATAATCCTAATGTGAAATACTTTATAAAAAATGAAATTTTTATTAGCTGAAAGTTCTACTGACCTTGCATATACTGTTACTTTACAATAATATACCCCAGGCAATGACTGTCTAACTTTCTAATTAATTAATAAAACAGTAGCCATTTCAAATAATCAGGTTGATGATTATAGCTCTACTGTCAACAGGAGAGGGTGGGTAGGGGCTTCATGGTGACCCCTCACTTCAAAAATTTTGCACTACACCACTGGTTATATTTGAGATTAGGATCCCTTTTCCTTTCTTTTCTGTAGGATAAAAAAGGAGGGGCATGGGGATTAACAAGAGACAATCCTTCATCTGTTTCAGATTATGTCTCTTATTATTTTATTTTATTCCTAAGAGGGAATCAAGTTTACAGTCACAAATCCTGTTATTTCATGGATGTATAACTTCTAATTCATATTTGGCAAGTTTTCTGTTTCTTGATCAGTGTCTCCCTCAGCTCGTTCATCCTCACATCTATTTCCTTCACTGTTAAATTCTGCAATAAAACAAGTACATAATTTGTATTCTGAGGCAAGGTCCTTATCCAAAACATCTAAAAAAGGGGTAGTGGTAGGTTCTCCCACCAACAAGCACAGATTGGAACCTGCTAATACAAAATTATAAATCATATATATATATCAGATGTCTCTGGTTCACACACTTCCTTTAAACTCAGTTTCAGTGTCATGTCAACCAGCAAAGGTAGGTTTTCTACACACTCATCTTTAGATCAGCCATATTATGGACTTAAGAAAGTATCAAGAGAAGGAATTTTATGTTTGGATCTTGAACAAGTCATTTAGAGAAAAGGGATTAAAAGTATTCTCATGGTATAGAAATAGGTGATTCTCCAGAATATGAATGAACAATTAACATCAGTGGCAGCCAGCACAAGTAATTTAGGTAGCAGGAGAATAAGCTGAGTGGTAGAGTTTTTTAATACAGTTTTAAATAGTATATTCAAATTGGACATCAGTAAAATAATTTGCAATGTTTTTACAAAAATTCCTAATTTTTCTTCAAGCAGCAAGCTTCTTAGATACAAACTCCTTTTCCTCTTTTTGAATAGGGTTTTCAATTTTTAGTTCTCAGTCATCTTGCAAAAATTTAATTTACTAATAAATAGTGAACATTAACCACTTTCTTAACTGACCAAATCATGAATCAATCTCATTACCAACTGTGGTGTTATATGTTCAGATTTCACCTCTACCTTAAACTTTCGCACAACATACATTTACCATTTCACAGCAGATTTATCAAACCTCACAGTTCTTTCGCTATTTAGATATTTTCTCTTCTGCCAGCAAGAGTTCTGTCCCTTGCTTCAAAGTGGCTGAACTCTGCCCATCTGCCTTGTGCGAGTTTACAATGGATAAAAACGAATCATCGAAAAACTTGTTCTAACACTAATCAGTTCTCTGTCAAACAACCTGTCTGCTTCCTATTTGAAACCTTGTTATTTTGAAATTTTTACACGTCACAAGAATACCATTAGAACGTTATACTAAAATAAATAAATACATTTTTTTAGGGTCAGCAGCAGGCAATTGTCTGCAGAAACCGGCTAGTCCATCTAAGCGCGACTGAGGCCCATTACCAAGCAGCAATGCCAGATTCTGCCACCTACTTTCTACGGTCACAGCATGGCACTCAATGCCTAGCAACTCAAAGCAGCAACTGGAATCTAAAAACCAAAGCTACCTTTAGCTCAAAGCCATAGATGGGATTACACCTGACAAAATTTGTTTAACCAATGCACTACTTTACAGGGGGCATTAACTCAAACGTAATGCTAAAGATTACTTTCACTATTACTGGGGTTTTCTTCTCATTTTCCATGAGACTTCTGACAAACTCCTGCTTACCTGAGAAAGAGAGTTAGATGACATGCCCTCACGAAGGTTCTGCTGATACTTCCTGTCTGCCCGCAACTTCTTGTTTATTGGCTTCTATAAAAAAAAAAACAGAGGAAAACAGAAATAACTTTTAAAGATTTCTGTTTTCTATGTACAGTGCACTACCTCTGTACAATACTGAAACATGCATTGTACTATTATGGTAACAGAATTTTTTCTTAATATTAATTTCATGCTTAGAATTATATACAATACAAACAAATTCTCTTTGACGATTATACATCCAAGATATTGTATTCCTGAAACTAACACAAATTCACCTCACACTGCATTCAAAAGCATCAGCATACTACACAAAATTCTTTTAACAGTGTTTTCAACACTTTATTATAAAGGAAAATGCATTATCCCAGTAAAGTCCATGAAAATTCAGATGAACCATGTGTTACACATATAAACTACTATCAATGTGATCACTTCTAGCCTATTTTAAATGCTTTAGGCTCCTCTTCGGTAACTTTGTAAAATGTTGGTTTGTAACTAACACCCACCCACCCACTAATTCCGCTTGCATGTAGTTCCATAGTAAAATGACATTAGTTGGATCTATCTCCTCAACTTTTCAATCCATCTCATCCCAGAGTTCATGTTTGGAGATTGAAGGAGTCAAACCATGATTCTTAATAAGTGCGTCCAATTCTTTTTTGGCAAGGTACCGTGTATTGAGCACTGCAGTGTTTTTCAATTAATATTGTAGCATAAATCTATCACCTATCAAACACCCTGATGGAAATGAGTAGCACTGCAGAATGTTGTGATAGTTCTCTTTTGTGCGAATTATATAAATTTCTATCAAATCATCAGCTGAATAATCAGCAAAATCCCATACTCTTCTATTTCCTCCACTAAGCTTAATTGCAGGCAAACAGCTTTCATACTTTCTTCCACCTTTTCATCTAAAATGCTATCATCACTGAACCAAATATTGCAATCCTGCTCTCATCTGACCACAATACATTGTACCATTTCTCCAAGGTGTTGATCTGATCTAGTCATTTTTCTTGTTACCATGTCTAAGCAAGGCCTTCCTAGCTGCTACTAAGCCAAACAATCCAACTTCTCTAAACTGCCTTTTAGTGGTAGAAGTTGAGATCCTAGCTGTTGCTTAGGAAGAAATGTGCTCTGCAGTTAATTGGCAACCTGTGAAGAAAGGGCTTGGTCTACACTTTCCAACCATTAACCTGTCTTCTCATCTGCAGTTGTTTTCTTTTTCTTCCTTGGCCCTTTAAATTCTCAGCTAAACCAGTTTACTTTATTCTACGAACAGTGTTCATACACTACCCTACATAACTCCAGCTTCTTCCAAGATTTCCATTTGCAGTAACCAGCCTTGCAAAGGACAATAATGGATAACTTTGTTGCATATGGAATTTCATTTTCAGGCGCTATTTTAACTTGTTATATATAGCAGTAGTAGCCATCGGTAATGAGGACCATTGACAATTATAAGAAAAGTATAGTATTAGCTAACAATTATTCAAATTAGTAGTAATAAACAATATTGGATTAACCTGTTAACAATGTTTTCAGTATGAACTAAATTTAACATTACTGGTCCATAATTATGCAAAATCTTTAAGTGGTAATAATGTCATATGTTCTGATATATGGTTCATCAGATTTTTAGTGCCTTTTTTTAATGGAATACTGCATTTTTATTAAATGTGCAAAAAACATATTTTTTATTGCAAGCTTATAATTTTGAACACTAGTATGTGTGTGTGTGTGTGTGTATGAAAACTTCTGAATAGTTCTTTGCTGTAAATAGAATTAACACCATTTATAAACATATATTTCATCTTTTAAGCAGAATCGTGGCTGATAAAAATAAAGTCAGAATTTATTTCTGCCATCAAAAAAACAACAAAATGGAAAAGGTGGTAAATAGAGAGATTGATTTAAATCCAATTTGGCTCTGTCCTTGTTTTCTTGAAGCTGTTTTATGTCTTGCTGAAGTTTGGAATCTGTTCTCTCTCAAGCTAAACACCATCACACAGGTTAGTGATAACCAGGGCTTTCAGAAAGATGATTTTCAGTAAGAGGCACCAACAGCACATGAGACGAGTGCCAAAAGGCAAAAAACCAGAAAGCAAGAGGCTTACCTCAGGAACATTTTGGAAATGAGCCTCTCAAATGCAATCTTAGATGTTTCTAATTACTTAAGATTCTTCTTTGAAGTTTATATCCATTTTGGTGTACAGTAGATTTTTTTAAAATTATGAAATTTGATCAGTAGGGAGAGAGAAAAAAAAAATCACATTGGAAATTGTCATTTTTTTTAAGTCAACTTTGCCTATTATTACTGTTTCGTGTAATAATGTATCTTTTCCCTACATTTTAGCTTTTATCAATATTTGTGTGCTTTTGGGAACTTTGCACTTTTTCTACCACCAACCTTGACAACAATACAATCTGAATTCTTTTCCAAATGTTACACTATTATGGTTTCACTAGGAAAAAAATCACAAAGATTTCCCTCTGGAGGCAGGTTACCAGCTAGAAGCAAATCATAGAAACATGCTTAAGCTTTTAGGTTCTCATATGCTCAACCGCTTATGGAGGAGAATTTTGCTAAGCGGTTTTCAATAAGGAATCACTCCTGTAGACGGCATAATGAGGTGGGGCTGGCAGGTTCCCTTCCTCGCCACTTGTAGTCTCTGCTTTGCACCAAAAGGCAGGCCGAGTTGACCAGGGACACCAGGTACGTGCAGGAGCTAAGCCCAGGCTGCTGGTTGAAAAAAAAAAGTGTACAAGCTGTAGGATGTGGAGATTATTCTGATTTATAAGGTGTTGACAGTATTACTGACTCTTTCTGCATTTCAGAATTTCAATCAAAAAAAAAAGAAGATTTTCTGACCAGAATTTGAAAATATTCAGGTGAGATGCTTTCTAGAAAGAGAATCCTTTTCTCCAGGACCTTCAGCCTCTGGAAAATATCTTGTTTGGATATCTGCGGACCTGAAAGCAATGATGGAAATGTTCATGGACAAGTCAGTGCTAAGAAGCAGAAAGGCGAAAGCTATTTTGAATAAAGATACAGCTAGTCACTGTTTTTATTTAACTATCTATTGTTTATAAGCCTGTAATAGTATTGTTAAAATATCATATTAACAATATCCTCCTCAAATACTCACATGCCACCTTCAAGGGGGATTATCATCATCTGGCATTTCTCAAAAAAGTAACCAAATTTGATTCCAAATATTAGTGTGTATTCTATACACTGACTTTCTGATTACTCAATTCTTTATCATTTTTAGGAAATCCCTACTTCAGGCTAATTAACCCATAAATTATATGTTACACAAACTTTTAACTGTCTTTAATATCAACATTTCTGCCCTGTGTTCTTGTCTAAGCTCTTTATTGCATGTACACTACTAGCCAAAAGTTTGGAACAAAACAAATTCAAGGAGAGAGGAAAAAAAGCACCTGTTAACTATGCATGTTATATTTAAATTAAGGATTAAACTAAAGAATTCATAAATGAAAACAACAAAAGCCAAAACACTCAAACATTACTTCCGTCAAAAGAGTCACCTTTGTAGCAAAAAACAAGTAGCTTACAACTGCCCACAGACACTTTAAATGCCACCAATGGTGTTTGGTGGAAAATGGACAAGTCAGGTGATGAGCTGTTTCTTAAACTAATATAAAAGTAACAGTAATCTGTCATGAACCTCATATGGGTCACATCTAAGGGTTGTTTTTTTTTCTGTGAGCCCTGACTTTCAAAAGAGCTGGAGAAAAAGATCTCTTTGGAAACAGGTGCTGCTATTTGTACATTTTGTGCCGCAAACGTCTGACCAAAAGAGAAATAGCCAAGAGACTGCGGAACATTAAACAAAGGTGTTTGTCATTCATTGCAAAGGAAATATGAATAAATGACAGGAGCAGGAAAACAAAAGGGAAATTCTACAGCAGAGGACAAGTATGTCGAGTTATCGAGTGGTACAGATGCCAAAATTACAGTGCAGTTGGTTGTCACAGGCCCCCACCCCACAACAAGCCTCTGAGATATGAAGATCTGAACAAATCTGTTGACATGAAACAAAACTACATTTATGGGTGCAAGTAACAGAAAAGGGTTTTATAAGCAAAGTTGTGCAAAAATAATTTTAAAAAAATGGATTACTGCAGATTGAGAAAAATCATCATAATAGACTGAAAATTCAGTGTTTGGGTTGGGAAACGTTTTAGTTATTTACTGAAGACAAATTGAGAATGCTTAATTGATGAAACTGAACCAGGTGCGAGGAAGATTACCACACTATTTTATGAAATACAATGCATTCTGGCTTCCAGCTGACCGGTGAGTCCATCCTCCAGCAGGATGGTGACACTGACTTTTGCCTAAATTGTGCACACTAGGCAGAGTGAAAGAAGCAAGACACTCTGCTCCTACTCATGGACCAACACTGTTACCCAGATTTATCACCTGTGGGATAAAATTTATTTCTAAAAAAATTGAGACAAATGACAGCACATACTGTAATAGAGTTATGGCAGTACCCAAGCACATCTTGAAACTCAGCAACACCAGCCTATTTTGTAAAGTTAGTTGTTAGGATGCCTACATTTTTTGAGTTATAAACAAAAAAAAAAGGGTAAATATCTCAATAAAAGTAATGTCTGACTATAAATCTATGAAATATGATTGCATTTTCTTGTTCTCATTTATGCCCTATTTAGTACATTCATCATTTCAACTAATACTTTCCATATGTGCTTGATTTATTTTCCCCCAAAGTTTTAACATTGCTAGTTATGATACTAAAAATTATTATTGTTTTTTTTAACTCTTTTAAAGTAGGAACAGAAATATTAATAAAGCATTGTGTATACAGCCAAATGGCCAACTGATATATTTTCATTTCGTCCCTTATATTTTTCAACTCCTAGCAATACTTAAAATTATGAGACAAAAAAAGAAACCTTTTTGAAATCTTATGAACCTACAACTTATTTTCAGATGAGTCTCCATGTTCACCAGTCTTTCCTCAATGCCATAAGGGACCATTCCAGGTTCCTGCTTTATGATAGCCATGTTGCTCTCTCTCTTCACAGGTACATTGCAGGGAATCCGTGTTTGTGGACCATGAGTGTTCACTACTCTGGACACTATAAAAACAAACAAACAAAAATTAAATAGCTTTTGCTACTGAAATTCCTCCAATAATCTGGAAACAGTGACAAATCAGATTTGAGTAAAATCTGTAGTAGAGGACAGTAATTTCTACTCTTTTGCCAATATACACCCAAATATAGATGGTTAGGGATTCCATCTACTGACTGCAGGATCAATAGGCAAAAATGTGGGACATAAGCTTACTCTCACCTATTTTGCAAATGCTTTAATAAACAAAGGGGCAGGAAGTTGGGGGGGGAGAGTTAGTCCCTATCATCAAGCAGTAAGAGTCTAGCTCATTATAAAAACTACTCGTTCCCTTCACTTCTACATGGCATGATAAAACATTCCAGGAATATACAATATGATTAGAAAAGAGACTCCCTAATGCCCAACTGAGAATGGCTATTATTTATCTTGTACTGAATTCTATTGATGATATTTACAATTTCAATCACTTATGTCCCCCAAGCCAAACTAGACAGCCACTGAAACTAATTCAAGATTCTTTTAAAATCCTTGTATATAATGGAATAAGTTCCCTAGACCTTATAACGTTTCGTTTTTCAAACATTCTTATATATACACTATTTATTTTACCTCTCACGTGGCTCTTGCTTCCAGCCCGAGGAACAAAAACTGCATCAGTCCTGGCACATCGCTCTGTTTCTAAAGAAATAAATACAGAATTACAAATACAGAATTGGATCTCCAGAGATCCAGTTTGAGGTAAACTGTCCAAAAACCCCCTTACTTAACAGAAAGGCATCACTCTACAAAAGTCTCCAACAGCTGACGTTGTATCAGAGCAATAAAAATCATTTTCATATACACCATAGTTACTGTAAAAGTAGTCACCATCCTACAAGATGCTCTCACAAGCAAATATCTTATTTGCCACAGCGCAATCACTTTGGTGTTTTTAGAACAAAATCATCAGATCCCAATAAACAGTTAACGACTTTCAGATTCAGAGAATGCAGGAACAGGGAAAAAGACCAAGGGTTTTTCATCTACCAGGTTTGGCTGTGATGTTACAGTCAGCTAACGAATGGACTGATCAGACTTTAGATTAAATAATCAGAGTAAGGGGTGGGAAAGAAGAATACTGAAGGGAATACCACCTGAGCCAGGAATTAAAGTCCGACAAGGCAAACTGGTAAATTGAGATTTTAAAAAAAGTGCAAAAAGAAAACAGGATTTTTTTATTTCAAGTTGTGGCTTTTCATAAATCACCCCACTAGGAAGAACAATGGTGGACCAACACAGCTTTCATACACCATTATAATACAGCTGTTTCTAACCTCCCATCACAGAAACTGTGATATTAACATCTGAAACATTTACCGAATGGTTAACGTCATCCATAAGGCAACGTCATTAAGTTCATATACAAGCGTTAACAGTTATAAAATGCAAAACCTAGCCACTTAGTTCACGAGGGATAAATGTTCATGTTATTTACAAATAAGTCATAATTTATTTTACTTATTAGTAAAGCGTGTAACAAAGAATAGTATAGCTTAATTCAAGATCTTTGTAGCTGTGGATGCAAATCAAAGTAATCAAATATTAAATGTCTCACTTATCAGAACCATAACCAACCAACCAATGGTCAAAACATCTGAATAATGCCCAGAAATCTTTTACAAATGTGACTAGTGCCACTAAACATAGTGTCCAAAATTTTGTGATTGACAAGAGATGTATTAAGTTGGCTCATTATAAAAACTTACGTACCAATCTGTGTATAAAAATGCATATCCATGCAAGTCAGAAACTCAACAAAAAGTTGTCCCCAATGGGCATATCTTCAACAATCCACACTGCTGGTTCTGATGTGATAGCCCAGCCCATTATCTTAGGTGCTGGTGCACAATTTCCTGTTTGGACGTGGGCTGATAATCAAAGTACCATTTAATAGTAACAGTTTCTAAACCACAAGCTGGTGCATCTTCTCTAGTCTCCATTATCTCACTGGATACCATTGTGGACATTCTCGAATAATGCGTCAGAACTTTCTTCCCTTAACTATGTAGTATATAATGCATGGATAAAGATTTATGCAAATCGCAGGATGCTTTGCTCAGAGTAACACCATTTTTTTTTTTGGAAATCTTTCTTCCAGACTCTATATACCTGTCACTCATTCATACAAATCAAAATATCAACTTAACTGGATTAACATAAGGTAAAACTTTGTTGAACTATATAACTCTTTGTTTTTCTATGTATATAAATTTTGAATTAACAACAAACAGAAGTATACTTGCATACAAAAGGAAAAAATGAAAATCATTGTAATTAACCAGAAGTATAAAGGCCAGGTTCTGGGAAAATTAAAGGTAAACAAGAAATATTTTGCTTACTGAATCTATGAATGTAAGCTAATATTGTCAAGTAACTAGGGTTATTATCTCAGACAGGACAACCATTAAGCAATAAAGTTGTTTTACTGGTCATTTTCCACTCCACACAATAAAATTTGAGAAAACATCACAAACAGCTGGAAGATGTGACAGTATTATATTGTTATCCATAACAATGCCAGTGCTAGTGGCATCTACACTGATGTCATTACTATTATTGACATTGAGTTTGTTACTGTTATCCAATGTGAGATAGCTGCTCCTTAATATCATGAATTTCAGAAGCAGCTGCAAAACATTTTGGTTCTAGGCTTAATCAACCATTCTAGGTATTATCAGAAAGTAATTATCCATAAATTAGAACACAGTTAAATATTTACATATGCATTGTTACCACAGTCAAGTAACAGACTATAGTATGTTATTGATGCTTTAAAAATAAATAACCGATTATTTAAAAAAAAAAAAAAACTCTTTACAAGTAGAACTCATATCGCCACAACAGTGAGTTTACTAAGATACTGCAAAATATCCAAGTATTCAGTTCCCATGAGTCGTTTAGTTAGTAGTTTCTATTTAGAAATCAGTCTATACTACCTGATCAAATGTACGTGATGTAGACACTAGTTAATTAACCACCAATAAATAAGTGTTGATCCACTGGAAGTATATTTAATCAATCTTCAGCACCATGAATACATCCAGTAGATCTGGGTCACGCCCCTGATCACCGCATGTTCTCATTCCATTTACAGATCTGCCATACTCCACCTGCTCTTCGAGATGACAGTAGATACAAGGGCTTGCATACCAGTGCCATGTGTTGTTCCAGTACTTGAAAAGCTGCTGACCCCCTGTCAGGCCACACACTGCTTCACAGAGCTTTGCCCTAAAAAAACTAGCCAAGAATAATAGTTTTTAATGATGCATTCTAACACTTTTGGGATGTTTCTTCTTTCCCCAGTGTACAAATGTTTGCCTAACCTAGCCATATCCTTAGGACCAAACGCTTTTTAGACGTCACTACATGCCCAGGGCAGATTCAAGTCATCTCCTTCTCATCCTCCAATGCAACCTTGGCCTTTCACCTTCGCTCTCAGGCAATCACACACAAGATAAACGAGAGAAAAGAATCCATCAAGATCTTCCTTTATAAGATCATTTTCCAGCCTAGTATTGCTTGGATAAAAAAGCAGCAAATATATAATCCAAGGGCAGATAATCCTCCCAAAAAACAAACAAATTAATGCAGTTAATCTTGGACTTCAAATTACTAAATTTAAATTTGCAATTTTCCAATTTGGAGACCCCCCCTAATGAATCTTTGGTTAATGGTTAACATGCAGTCTCTACTTCCATTAGAAAACTGGGATAAAGTTTTTGCTGAATTTCAAATAATAAAAAAGTAAAAAAAAAAAGAAAAATAAATACAGATCAGTGTAAATTAACATGAACAAGAGTTTCACATGGAAATATCAGCCAGACTAGAATTTTGGAATCTTGCATCAACTGAAATTATGCAGATTACTAATCATTTTTGTAATTCCATTACCACACATAACTTTGGCAACATGACAATTCTAGGGCCTGGATATTGTAACTTGCTAAATTCAGAAGTTTCAATTTTGCAAAATAATGTAATTGTAACAATGGCATTGATTCATTCTGAAGCTTTTTCCACATCTACAATTGAAATGGAAGCATTATCTGAGCCTATAGTAGTCAAAAAAAGAACGTCTGAGCAGGCTGATAAAACTGACCAAGCAGATTAGCATATCAGCTTATGAGAATGATCTAGCCTTGATATTACATCACACTAATTTATTTTGGCATAAGCCATTACCTATAGTTTTTTTTCATCTTCCTCTTCTAGCATCCACCTGTAGAGATTCTTTGGGATAAGAATAGGTGTGTCAATCTAACAAAGAGCATTTGTCTATTTGCAATAGATGTGATCAGACATTAGGTGAAGGAATTAATCACCCAGGAGTAGTTTAATTTTCATGAAAATGATTATCTGTTAGGTGAAAGAGAACCACTGCAGAATTATAATCTTTCTAATAACAAAAAACAAGTATCTACAGGACAAAGAAGCCAAACAGACTATACAAGAAAACAAACAAACAAACATTTTTGGTAGTTATATCAGAGAATATATCAAAACTTTTATTTTATTACACTGAAAAACAAAAATAAAATTCAGATATTATTCACCTTCAAAGTTTAGAGAAAAGGATAATTTCAAAATATTTCATTGTCAGAAGGCCTTTCTTTGTGATTTACTTTTCTTGCATTCTCTTTTTCTGTTTCGCACATTTAGCAGACAAACGTTTTCATGTCTTGGTCGATCTTTCTTCATATAGAACCCCAGACAGTACTGACAAGGAACATAATCATCTGCTGAGGTAGATGACTGCAGTGACCGTCGGCATGGTATCAATGTGCCTTTACCACTTTTAACTACTTCATTGTTGTGCATGTAGTTTCCCCAGTTTCTCAACTTCACAAGGATCTGCCTGCGCTTCATCGAGTTTTTCGGGTGCCTAAACAACTCAAGAACGTCAATCTCATCTTTGTGTATTGTTTGCAGATGCCGCGGAAGTTTTGAGTAGGGCTTATTGCAGTAGATACAAAAGAATTTTTTGTCGTAAACTCGTTTTCCCTTGTACATCAGTGGCATAACAGATATGCCACTGATATTAGGTGCGCTCTCTTTCCGACAAAACTTGGTTGTCCTACGCCACCTATGGTGACTAGATTTTCCTAAAGTTCTCTCACTTTGCACATCTTCACTAGAATCTGAACAAAAACTCTCCTGAAAGCTGTTTTGCAACACAGCTGTTTTACCATTCAAATTGCTGGAAGATGCTTCAGTGCTTATGCTTCTCAAGATTTCTTCATCAGTGGAAGAACCATCACTGTCACTAAGTACTACAATGTCAGATTCATCCTTGTCGGTAGATTTGTCATCTCCAACATCACCATCACTGAGTATTACTACATCCGATGCCTTGTCACAACTTTCCCCATTAGCGTTTTTGTGAACCGTGTAGGGAATACTTCGTTGGAGAGGCACTGAAAATATAACAAAACAAAACAGGACAGAATTAACATTCTGCTGAAAAGTAATTGCAGTTACCATAGCTATGACAACAGAAGAACCTGTCTTGAGAAGCTACGCCTGTTAAAGGTCCACTAACAAGATATTTAAAACAACAAAATAAAATGAGGAATCTAAATTAAATTGGGAAAATTTGAAGAGAGCAAAAAAAAAAGTTATTAGAAAAAGCTGATAAATGTTCTGAAAAGCAAAAAAAAAAAATGGTGTTACTGAAACCTTATTATTAGATTATTATTTTATTTTTTTAAGAATTGAATTCCAAGAAATCATCTCACCACAAGTACTGAAAGTCATCTTCTATCAGGTGTCAACTATATATTTTTCAAAAAATATTCTTGGTGGGATCGGTTAACTGAGACATCTTATCTTAACTTGGTGTCCTTGATTTAATATTTTCTTAACACCTCCTGAATCCAAACTGCGTATTCTATTAAACTTTTACTCTTGCCAACCCAAACTGTGGCACCCATGAAATGAAGATGGGAAATATAACTTCAGACTTCAGAAACTATCACTTTCAAGCATTCCTTTTTTTAAACTACATTTTCAGCAAACACCACTACATTAAAAGCTGACATTATCACACTCCTTCAAAACAGAGCTAAATGCTGGTGTTGGCAGCAGGAAAAGATCAATGACGCACAAACCCATCAGTAGCTACAACTAACAAGGTGATAAGAACTGCCTGAGTTAACCCAATTCTTTCCTTTCAGGGTAACTCCCACCTTGAAAAATACTTTATATGTATACACTACGAGCCAAAGTTTGGAAAATAAAAATCTATAAAAATGGAATACTGTCAAATTATTCAAGTTATTTTTAAATTATTGGTTTAAATAATTATCAGTGTATCAAATGCACTCTATTTTTTAAACTATTTTCAAGTTTGAAAACTTTTGAAATATACCAGTACCTTAGCAAAAGTAGAGAACACGCATACCAAAATTTCCCAATTACAATGCAGTACCTTTATTCAGAATCAGAATAAGAGCCTCATCAGAATCATTATCCATTTTTCCTTCATCCCATTGTGCATCCTCTTCTGTATTATCCATGGCAACTCGGATCCCTGCCCCTTTTCAACATTTTCATAAAGATTCCACCACCAATTCACATGAGCAAGTGACCACGTGCTCAAATTTTCAAAAAGGTGAGAATTCCTGTTCTCCACCCATAATGCAATCAGTTTGCTTGTGCATTTCATCTTTAAATGACTTGTTCAGGGCTTTAAGACTGCCAGGAACAATTGCAAGGTTAGTATTCCTATTAAATGGTATTCACTGTCTTCAATTTTGGCTTAATAGATTGCAACAAATGTCATCATAATGTATCCAATACTAATAATGCTAGGGCAGCTCATTCAAATGTTACTTCCAGCAGTTTTCCTTTTGACATTCTTCCAGGCTTGAAGATACGGACAAAGCAAAAATAATTTCCATACGCTGTTACTTTATGGTTAGAACTCTTCTCTCTCTCTCTCTCTCTCTGGACGCACTTTTATTTATTATTTTTCCTTGGCATACTTTTCAGTTTATGGACTTCTTTTCACCATGTTTGTACCACTGGTTTAGTTGTGGCAATCCAAATCTCCATTCTGTAGCTCTACTTTCACGCTGTTCCACATATTCAGTCATTTTTACTTTAATCAGCAGGCATTTCTGGAACCACAGTGCATTTCACATAGATGGAATTGAACTTATATACTGATAATTACAGTGGTAGATGACTGAACAAAATATACAAACATTTTATACACTCAAATACTGGTTCCATCAAAATAATCAATTCTGTGGAAAAATAGTGAAGATGAGTACACTAGCCTACAACCACCCATAAAACACTTGGTGAAAAATCGACCAATCAGGTGATGCCACCACACACAGCAGTCTGTCAAATACCACACACAAGTCACAGTCGAGACTGTTTATTGTAACCTTCAGCCACCAGGATAGTCAAAAGCAAGCTGATATCTCTTGAAACAAGTGCTGCTATTTGTATTTTAAGGTGTGACAGGGAAAAAAGGTAATATGGACCAAATAATTCAACATTTAACCCTTTTTGGATTGAGATGCAGGGTGAGTTTGCTGAAAAGATAGAAATGGTTAACTTCTCAATAACCTACCGCTATCATGAATAGTAGTGACAAAAGCATAATGGTTTTGGGATGTTTTGGAGCAAAATTAACGAAACTGCACTAAAGGATTACCACAAAATTTTACAATGATGTGATGCATTCCAGTATTTAAGTAATTAGTGAGGGCCTTATGCATTAACATGATAACGATCCTAAGCATTCATCTAAACTATGCAGAAAATGTGGGACACGAGGAACATGCAGGTCACCTGAACATGGCTTGGCCAGCACAATTCCATGATTTGTCACGTCTTAAACTTCTGTGGGCAATAAAATTTTTTAAAAAATGAGAGGCAAATGATGTTACATGATTCAAGTCAGCATACATCTTGAATCTCTCAGCCTATTTTGTTAAGTCAATTGTTAGAATGCCTAGACTTTGCAAGTTAAAGGCAAAAGGTGGCTATTTCAGTGAAAGTAATGTTTGAATACAGACTGATAAAAACTGTCCGCATTTTTTGTCCTCATTTATGCAATATTTAATAAAATAAGTTTGTTACTCCAACTAATACTCTTGATGTAGCACGCATAATTTACCCTCTCACCTTGGAGTTTGTTGTTTTAGATACTTTTGTTGGCTGGTAGTGTATATTAGAGTGAAAATAAAATAGTTTTAGATTATTAGCAACACATATAAAAGGTTTAGTATGGTCCACAGAGTGTGTGAAAACGAAAATTTCTTTATGGCTGATAGTGTAAGTTCAGTTTATTAGGAAAATCTTGTTCACACAATTCTTAGAGCCTAAATATTGTGCGTGTTGTTACAATGTTAAAGAAAAATGCATTTCCAACCTAGCAAAGCCAATAAAGTCACGTGATGGTGAGGTCCAGGGCCTCTGTAATAAACCAACCAACCTTTATGGAGGAATTCCTAGCAGAAATACAATCATACAGTAACAAAGCAGTAAGCACCAGCAAGAGTACAATGCTGTTTTAACCAAAGATGCTCCAGCGAAAGAAATGCATAAATAATAAACTGGAGAGGAAACAAATGCTTAAATATATTTATTAGCATATGTGTGGAACTATCTGTGGATTTTGAGAAAAAGACAACATAAAAACAAACAGAAGAAAGATGATTACTCCATTTGGTGTTTCAGTGATCATTCCTCATGGAATTCATGTTGGCCAAATAGAATTCTTTCACCCCTCCCCTCCATTTCAAACTTTAAAAAAATGCTTGCCACTCTTGATGTCTGTTGAGATTTCTCAGCTAACCCTGCCCACTCAGTTTCTGCGGATGACCAACCAGCCAAGGCGATTTGGAACGCACCATACTAGTCTAGGGTTGCCCTTTAATAATCTTCATAGCCGTTCAAGGTCCAGTTTTCAGCGTTCTGCTTGTATCTGTTTTCTATTAAATGTTTCCACCCTAGAAGCTTGAAACTCACACGCAAATGAGTACTTACAATAATTTCCTCGCTAAAACAGGCACATCTATCATTCGAGACCAACCCGAGTTCCGACAAGATGGTTTAAGTACAAGACAAACACTTGGACGTTGCATCGGATCTTTTTTCTTCTCTTTTTTCTCTTTTTTTTTCCACAAGTCCAAATGCTGTAGTGTTTTTTTAGATGTGTGCGCCAGAAAATACATAAGTTCAGACTCTTGTCAATTTTTTTTTTCCCCATATCAATCAAACGAAGAAAATTCAGTTAAAAACACCATAGCTATTAGCAGCACTTCACACACAACTGCCACATAGTTATGCATAAACAGAAAACTCTTTGGCAGCCTGTTATGTATTAATTAATATTACTGCATAAAGCAAACACACACATGCTATTTTAGAAAGACTATATTTAAATATTGACTTTTTTTCATAATTTAGAGCATCTGGAAAGTGGGAAGTTAATAACAACAACAATAGTAAGTGACAAAGGATATACACGGAAGCAAACAAAGAACCGGATTAAAGAGAAAAATAGGTTCTGAGTTTTCTCAAGTAAATTCACTTCTACTGCACCATTTCTAGTTTATTTTTTAGCAATTTCACTTGATACTTTTTCCTTCCTTTTGAAAAAGAAATAGAAATGATTATCCAGGAGTAATTGCATAAGAATACATAATTTTCTTTTCTAGAAATTAGGTAAAATTGTGACACATTTATATGCCAATTTTCACAATTTTACAACAGAAACTTAAGAAAAAAAACATATATATATGAAACATCAAAGAATGTATCCTTCTAATGGTATTTACTCTTTGTGTACATCTGCTAGTTAACATTGAAATGTTTCTTCACATTACAGTCAATGGCAATGCCTTTCTGCAAAAATGTCTATAGAAAACAAATTAACCCCACCCCATTTCAAAGTCAATTCATAACTATGGCCTGACTCGTGATAATCTTTAATGCTCAAATTGCTTTTGCATGTAAAAATGTTACCAGGTTGCGCAAACAGCCTCTGAGATAACAGTTACCGCCATTCAATGAAATCAAAGTTTTCAAATGATGAACAAGTCTTGTGATAATGGTTTTTGACTGTGCCCAATATCTGCATAGCTTTCTGTTTCTTTTCTTCAGTATGTAAACTCCCTCAAAAAAATTAATTAATTAATCTTTTACATCCATTCACACTTTAAACTGGATGTCAAAAGGGAAGCAGACACAATGACCCCACATTTTCTTAACTTTCCAAGAGTGACGACCTTCGAAGCTTCTCTTGTCTGTAGCGTTCTCGCCGTTTTGCAAGTTCCTCTTGTTTTTTCTCTGCTGATCGCCTGTCCCGTGACTCTTTCTGCTTTTGGCGCCAGTACTGACGTTTCTTTTCCACGGCTTCTGCAGCCTCTGGCCTCTCCCGCTGCATCTGGATGTCGAATTTCATCTTTCTTGCTCCTGCATTTCGTTTCTCAAACTGCCTATACTTCAGCACTGGCAACCTCGCTTTGTCCTTGTACAGACATCTCTTTTCATCTGATATGCATCTCCAAAACGTCTCCCGCCTGCTTGCTTCATCTTGCCCAAAGGCAGCAGCAAGCAAGCGCTGCTTCTCAATCTTCTCCAGACAATGATGTGATGAAGCATTAGGGAAAAAAGTTTGCAGTTCTTGTGCAACATCTGGTATCGTTCGTTTTTGCAGTAGCCACCTTAGAGGAATAGGTCCTGAAAACAAAAGAACAGCAACTGTAGTCGATGTGTTTCCAGATACCGAACCACGCCAGCCCTAGCTGCTGGAGCTCATCTCTTCTCAGCAGCCCTCCCTCTCAGGGTTTAGCAGCATTTCTCATGTCAGCACAAAACCTCTCTTTTTTTTTCACATTAGAGGCTCTTAAGAAAGCAACAACAACAAAATTATAGAAAACCAAATCTTAATCTCTTTTTTATATTTCATCTTTAAAATATGTGAAATATACACAGTAAATAGATATAGTGCTCTTCAGTTTAGCATGAATTCAAATATGGTGTCTGTATCACAACTCCCAGCTTTTTAATTACAATTTTCCCATTAGTTTTTTTTATATATATATATAAATGTTTGACAGTTTTGTGAAGCTACTAGATTATCATCCTTTGATCATTTTGTTGCACTCACAGCACCACACTAAAAGAACTGAAATAATCATGTACATAAGTTTTTCAGTTACAACCTCTCTATGAATAACATAAAAGTCTTTGCTTAAATACTGAAAAAGTGTCCTCATCTGCAAATCATCCATCAAAAAATAACACATTATGTTACAAGTGATGCAGTATCGTTATTCAGTCATGTATGTTCTTTGTTGTTTTTTTTTTTCAGTCACCAGAAGGAGACTATCCTGGCAAGGGAACGCAGTGTTATGGTTATCCACTGGAGTGTGTGTTCATACATATGTAAAAAAAAGATGTTGGACAATTTGTAAAGATACTAGACCACCATTATTTCATGGACTGTATTTTGTATTTTAAAAAAAGGAGAGATTTATCAATGATTAGGTGTAAAAATTATTATGAAAATAATAAACATATATATTGCATTTAAAGACAACAAAAGCAAACCAGAAATATGACCCTCTAAAACAAGTTTGGCTTGTTGCTCAAAGGTCACATTATTATATAAAGAGACTAAGAACCAATATACCCATAAAATGAATTTATCAGTATAGCATGTGAAAAGCTTAACACAAACATGATGATATTTAAAAGGAGGCTGCAGTAAGGAAATGAGTTTATTCATTATACCACCACCATGATATATTTATTTTAATAGAAACTTTGCAGCAAATAAGACCCTTCTATTTTGCTTTTTAACATCCCTTTACAACCAGTGCTAATAAAAACTTTGGCTTTAGTTTTCAATACCTGAAATAATTACTCTCTTGCTAGACCTATTGCACTGTGGTTTATATAAAGATATTATCATCTCAAATAATATTCAATGATGGATATTTAAATTAATTTTTTAAAACCATTTAATTAAAATATTGCTTCCCAGAAAACAAATTTAAAATATAACTAAGCTACTGTTTACTTAAAAAAGAATAATTAAAGAGAATAGAAAACTTAATAACAAGTGTACTTTTAGAGCAAAGATAAGAACAAATATCCTCTTAACCTATTTATTCACAAATTTGTTTGGAGAGGGAGTTTTTTCATTTGATAAATAAAACAAAGCTTTTTTGTCGTGAAACTTTTCCAATAAAGAATAAACTTGAAGGAAAAAAAAGTATCATAAGAACCACACTCAAAGAATTCTAGTAATTATGCATGTAACTCCATAAATAGCTGCTACAGAAGTTCATGCTTAAATGTTGGAAAATCAAATCAATTCTCAATAAATTGCCATCCTATTCAGAGTTTAACCAACCAGCAATTGCCATCTTCTGTTCTACTCCTCTCTAATCCAGATCCATTTAGCTGTGGGCGTCTCAAAGGACTCTCAAAGTAAACTTCCCTAGTGGCATTTCGACAAATAAAAGAGAAAACTTGTAGATTTATAGACTGTATTGAGAGATAAACCAATTTGAAAAAAAAAAAACAACTTAAATAAAATATATACTTATTTATTTATTTTTTTAAAATTCCAATAAGGTTAGCGCTCTGTTGCTAAACTATATATAATAAAGGAATTCACGTGTTTGGAAACAAAAACAAGTTGATGAACATGATGATGAGTTGTCTATTAGATTAGTCAGGAGTCAAGAAAAGATATCTGGATGGAAGGCATCTGTACAAACTGCATATGGATTCATATTTTAGATTTTGTGGAAGGAAAAATGGTCAAAAGAGAAGACTGAGCTTTGCAGCCAGAGGCATAAAAATGTCCTGACATTACATCTAAACTCTGTGGGGTCTGTTAGTCCCTGCTTAATGAAATTGTTACAAAAGTATAAGTGGCTATTCAGATTATTAACACCATAGTCTACACTGTAGGATTTGTGAGAATCTTTTGGCAAATAGGAATCAGGCATTTTTCATTTTTAGACGTAAGATACACTAAGCGAATGAGAATAAAGTAAACCAATAGGTATGTACTCTACTTGTATTTCCGATATTTCAGAAATTTATTTGGAAAGACGATGAGAAGAATATTGCAGCTGCTGTTACACTTACAATACATTCACAATCACACTGACACCAAACTCAGTCACAGCCGTCCCTGGCTTCATTATGTCTGATGGCTATGTTTACATTACAAAAGGAGTGCATGACTAGCTGACTGCTTATTACTTTGGAAGTTAATTTGACATCTTATAAGAGGCAGTATCAGCAATAAAATGATGACTACACAAGCATAAATGATGATTCAGCTTCCATTCCAGTTCCTTCTGCTAACAGCACCCATGCAACTTTCATGTGTCAAAAAACTTAAATTTTAAATATTTTTAAAAAAAAATTAAAAAAAAAAACAGAACAGTTAACACATTCTGGAGCAACACAATGTTTCAGAACAAATTGCCCTGCACAATTTAAAAACACAAACAAAACAACAAACCACTCGCTGAACCCGGTATTCTGATAATCATATACAAAATGTGTGATTACAGCACTATCTCTATACACAGAGAGGGACAAATACAACAGATTACAACTTGGCCAAAAGCAGAGTTTCTAAAGTCAACTTTCCCACAATACATTACTCACCAGTAAACAAGTTTCCCCAGACAACTGTAGCATCTGCTGAGACCATTGTATAGAAGTATATACACTAGAGAGATTCTACTACTGTTAGAAAGAACTTGTTGCCCCACTACCAAACACATTCAAAACAAGTACAAACTGCAGCAAAACTATTCTGCTGATATGATACTTACATTTTGCTCTTTTTTTTACCTCAGGTGGGCTGCTGACAAATTGCATCTGTGCTTCAGATATACTTGTCCATCATGCAGATACAACAGTATCTCATAAATTTACATAAAAGGCATCACGTCACGTCCGTGCTGGCTGTACTATTAGACACGTTCTTTTGATAGTTAAGATTGTACCATCTCAAAAGTAAAAGACATTTTTCTGCTGTGTATTCTGATCATTTTCATGTATTAGACACAACAACATGGCAATTAATTAAGAGCAGGTGCACACCTGCAGGTCATTGATTCACCTAGGATGTGTCTGAGTCAAAGTAGGATTGAAAATGTGAAATTTCAGCTGTTATGAAGGATGGGAGTACCTACGGTATGTAAAACGTATAGGTTGACTACACTGTGAGAATTCATTGAAACAAGGTTTGCAAATTAGCTTTAACATTGTTAATTAGGTTTAAATTAATTTATTTCTTTCTAGAAACTCAATAGCAATTCCGTACAGGTTACTTTGATAGCTCTCAGCATCACAAGAACTACCAAGAAACATTAACACAAATTATGTGGCTGAATGTTTTTTTTTTTTAAGCTATCAAAAAGCAAAAACCTTCCCAAGATACAACTTGAACAACAGATTTCTTGTCCAAATGTCACATCGTCTTTGCAAGCATATACAAAAAAACTTGTTTTATCATCTAGATGGTCCTTCCTACAGCACACAAGCACATCCACCAAATGTTATACAAAGACCTTGCTCAATCATCTAGACAGTTAGGGCTATACACCACACAAACTTGTAAACCAATTGTTATAAAAAAGACCTCTTTCTTGAAGTCAACCAAGAATCCCCTGGTCTACAGCAAGTATGCTAAGTAGCTACTACTATTTCTTGCTAGTCAATCTAGAACTTCACCAAGTCATCATCTGCATGGAAAGATTCATACTTAGCCTCTACCTGAAGCTTTCAACTAAACACCTACACTTGCGGGATTAAACTATCTCATGATGTGTGCCAATTTCATTGTTCCTTGAAATTTCCCAGTTAATGTTTATATTTTGTCTGGAGGACACAAATGGTTTTGTTTGCAATTTCTGGTTGGTTATTTGTTGAAAATTTTGCCTAAGCCTCATGCAAGCTCAGTGATTATTCACTCATAGCAGAACATTTTTCAGCCAACAAAATGCACTGCATATGTATTTGCACAGACAGGAAAGGTGAAAAAAAATTATACAATTGTCATACTTGGAAATACAGTGCTGCTGCCGACCGTCTCTGGATACACATCATGAAATAACTTGACTGATGTCAGTAGAGAAACTTCTTAGATATGTTAATTTACAATACTTCACCCCCATCCCACAAATTTGAATAAAAAAGACACTTTAAAATTGTGGAGCAATTCTGTACTCATTGCTCTGCAAGGATTTTGCTGGTAAGCAAAGTACTCTTTTTATTTGAGTCCCCATTTAGATGTAGACAACTGGAGGTCATCACATCTACGTGAAATCTCAATCTGAACCTTTGAAAGCAGCAAAACAAATTTCAAAACAAGTTCAGTTTTTAATTTTTAACTTTTTTTTTTCAAGTGTCCTATAGACTAGTAGTGGCAACATTTTTTATTAAAGTCATAACTACATGATGGATCTAGAGATCCCTGGCTTTCGCTTTACAATCGTCTTGTCCAGATGCAATGCAGCCACAGGGTCTATTGACACGTATTTCTTGACATACAAACACAAAACACTCACCACAGTGCTCAGGCATCAGTCCACTGCAAAACTCCCGCTGGTTGTTCTCATCCACTTCCAGTCGCTTCTGCTCAATGAAGGCTGTAATACGTCGATTAACCTGCAAGTAAATGCACACAGAGTCAATAAAAGGGAAAAAACAAATATTCAGAAGAAACTAAACGATCCAACGTATTAAGCATTTAACATTATAACCTGCCTTTCCTGGACTCTAAAACCAATGTTAGTGGAGAAGCACACTATGCTCATTAGAGTGGTAGCCCTGGTCAGGACCAGGTCATCTCTAGGGTCCAGATAACAGCCTGGTTTCTCTCTTGCTCTTACAAACCAGCTTGTGTGTGTTTACTTCAGGTGATTCAGTTTTCACCTTAATTCTAATCAGCTCCCTCACTCATTAGGGCAGCCAAAGTCTGAATATCTAGGAAATAGTTGCACCCATCTTCTCCATGCCTGACAATCTGGGCCAGTTACAAGGTAATACTCAACATGGCAATCAGAGGACATGGCAAAGAAAAAGCCTGTAGATTGTGAAGCGTCTTAAATGTCCAAATAATATGGATTTCATAATAAAATGCAACTTTTAAAAAAATATATACAAATTTTCATCAAAATAATGTTGTACCCTATAAAATCCATAAACTGAATGAGATGCAGGCAAGAGACCACAATCACATCAGGTAACTCCAAAAATACCATAATAATATTAGTTATACTTCTGATTTCTTATGTAGATGTTTTTTGGAAAGCCCACCCCTTTCAGTGTGTGCATCACATATCATGCATGTGCACGCAAAATCTTATAGCACTGACAAAAATCAGTTAGCCAAACATTTTTTTTTTTTTGCCTTTAAAGGACAAGGTACTTAATTCCATTCACCGACAGAGCAAGAAAGGAGACATGACAATAAGAACCAGCCTTGTGCATGAGAACATAAGACAAGAACTTTTAATCTGCTCATTTTCTAGACCCAGTGTGATACAAAAATTTCCATGAAAAAATGGTTACACTTGAGACCCTTCAAAAACAAGAGGGAGGGGCAAAGCAAACACACACACAATTCACGAAAGAAAAAAGAGGAATCCTTGGAAATTCAAAAGGTGCAAAACTGGTTGTGGTCGGAGTTTGTAGCACCTGGTGTTGCAACACTGTTGTTAAATTAACCTAAAAGGAGATAGTAGTGAAGGCAAAAAATCCTTTCAGTCAAAACTAAAGTAAAATAAAATCAGTAAGAACTGTCTCCAGTCAAGGTATTTCTTCTCATCATTGATGATTTTAGTAGGTTGAACAAACAGCAGCAAGATGTAGATTCCTGCTTTTGGAATTAAAAATTACTACTAGAGGATGCTCACATAAATGTTTTTGCAACCCACTATATGTTGTAACTATGAATATTAATACTGTTTCATAATTCATAATTAAACTTCATTTGATATTGATCACAGCAACTTTTAAGAATGTTCTAAAAGCTAAATGACAATGCCATACAGATTACATAAATGGACAGGTGACATGTATAAAAAATTAAAGTTATAACATCCTAATAATGCAAAACTAAAGAATACAGATGTCTCTCATCAGCTGATGAATGTCAATCAGCCTACATGGTGAAGACTGTGTTACTTTTATCCTTTTTTAAAAAAATTTTTCCTGACAGTCTTTCAAACCTTTGATCACCAAAATGTTTTTTTTAAAAATTAGATATTCAGATTCAAAAATTATGCAAGTCCAATCCAATATTAAAATATATATTTAATATTACTAATATTACCTAAAAGTCCAAGGTCATATACATTTCCTCTTGATCTGACTACTAGACATCGACTCAGATATTCAGAAAAGTTTGTTTTTTTCAATTCTAATGCAAAATTATAAGACAAAATGTTTTTCTCCCACTGTCCATAAATTCAAATGTCCTGAAACCATCACACACTCCTGATAACGATAGACACAAGACCAAACCAACCAGACATAAAGGACTGGCTGTTTCAATACCTTAGTCTTGAGAAAAGCAGTCATTTTGCAGTGGGTGCCTGCCAGCTGCATTTATCCAGACACCTCCTTGATTTCAGTTAATCCATCAATATAATCACCAAATCAAGAGGAGGAGAGGAGAGGGAGATACATTTTTACTAAACACATAACATTCTGAAAGTGTGTTTAAACCTGGGGATTGGGACAAGAGGTTATGGTCTGTGGCAGGCAGGTTAGTATGGTCACATTTCAAATCAGAGACTATTACATGTGATAACCCCTCTTAGGGCAGCAATCTTGTCAAACTCAATGTTCCTGAAAGTCTAATTTCTGGGATAGGGGGTGTTTCCAAGCCAATTTCTGGGGTAGGATCTTAGCAAAAGCAGTCACAGAAAAGAAATCCTCCTATGATGCCAGTATCAGGTCCATCTACATGGCATGGTTTTGGAAATGCCTTTTGCAATAACTGCCAGTGTTTATATAATGCAACAATGAAGATGACATTTAAACAGAAAATATGCCTGAAAACTAGTAACCTGAATGACTACAATAATTTTTTTCAAAATTAAAGCATTGGTGAGGTAAAACCTAAAACAATTTTTATACTTAATGACTTCAAATTTTTTTATAATAAATGATCCCACAAAAGTTTGCATAAGATTAGGAATAACTGTTTTTTTTCTTTTCACTTTGCTTTTTTAATTAGTTTGTCGTCTCTGGTTTTATTCTGATTGCATTTTAAAGATGTTTTTAGTTCTATAAAATACAAAAAAAATCTGTTATAATCCACTGCTGAGTATGAAAACTCAAACTCAATTAAGTGCTTCATCCAAACCTCTTCTGACCAATCAAATTATTAGACTTGCATTTTCACAATTCAGCCTTCAACATCCATTGTACAAAAAAAAAAAGTTAAAATTACAAATAATTAAGAAGTGTAATTAAATAACCAATTTTGCAAACCAAAATGTGTACAGGAGCACAAACACAAAATTTTCTAGCTATTTGTGTATATATATATTTTTTTAAATAAAATCCCACAAAAGCTATAAAGATAGTATTGTTGTTGGTTTTATTTTTATACCAGAGACTTTGAACAATCAGATAATGTTAGGCAGGAAGGTCGAGAGAGAGAGAGAGATGGCTTCAGCACAGAGAAAATGATATGATGTCAGTAGAGAGATGACATCAGCGCAGAGAGATATGACCTAAGCAGAGAGAGAGAGAGATTTCAACCAATAAAATATAGAAAATGTAGCCAATTTACAAATACCAAAAGCAGCTTAGATTCACAAGACTTACAGAACCATTTCACAACAAAATATATCTTTTTTAAAAATCCCATTTGCGATGTTTTGAAAATTAAATTACAGTGTTCTACAGTAAGCAGCACTGAGATCGTAAACAAAATGGTCTATATGACAACATGAAAATCTCGAGCTACATGGTCTGATTCATACCCAGGTTAGATGAACACAACAAGATCAGAACATAAAGCAATGTCCCTGAGTACAAAAAGTGCAGCCAACTGTTGACAAGAGTGTCTTTAATGCCTGCCTAATAAAGTGATCTGAGCGTGTAAAGTTCTAGCAGAAAACTGTGCTTTTGTGTGATTTGCATTGCATATTCCAATTCAATCAGATAACAAACACCAAAAACTGATAAAAATTTGATTAAACAGATTTATTACTCTTGTCTAATCATTGCCATATACATCACATTGTATGGATATAGTGTGATCCCAATCTAAGAGAGCTTTATGCCTCTCAGCAGATGATCAGAGATATTCCTTTATTTTTTTTATTGTGTACACTTGATGTTTAAAATTAACACAACACACCCTGCTACAAGAACTCTCACTCCACAGAGTCATGTAGATACTAGTAGTATCTATTTCATATTTTCAAAAATATTTTAATAAAAAGAAAAAATATTATAAACATTGTTTACACACATTTCAGGACTTAATAAAAACCAGGATTAAAGAAATGCATTTTTTTCTTTATGTATAAAATCCTTTTGTTGTCTAACCACTACTGCTAGTGAGGTTGAGTACATGGTCCTTTCTGATATAAGACACTTATTCCCAATATCTTTCTCAACTGTCTTGTGGAAGAGCAACAGCAGTTATTTCCTTTACCAGCTTCTTTCTCTCCCTATACCTCTTTGTCCGCAGTGCTGATTTCTGCCTGTCTCTCTGAAGCTGTGACATTGTTCGCTGTTTCAAGTAAATTTTCTTCCGCTGGGAGTCCTTGTCTTTCACCTGGGCATACCTTCTTGGGTCTTCCTTTACCCTCTGTCGGTACCGCTTCTGTCGAAGTGCATTCTTAGAAGAAGGACTAACAAAGCAATCTATCTTGGATAGATTACTTAGCATGCCATCTCTTTCGCCCAATGATTTGTGTCCTGTTTCAAAATTCTGAAACAGAACAGAAGAAATCCTTAATGTGCATCTGCTACAACCATTAAAGATGAACAAACTGCTTCATCAGGGCAATTAAAAGATAGAAGGTGCCCCCTTCCTTTGGCAATCAAAATGGTCTCAGAAATGTATGTCAAGCAAGTGAAATGGCAATGGTTTGCTACCAGCATTCAAAACAATTATTAAAGTCATTTATATAGTACAGCCTCTATAAATCTCTGGTAGACCCCTTTTGGGATAATATATAGTTCAGGCATGTAAGCCACATTATGCCAAAGATACAGACAAAATGGAAAAAGTTCAAATCCAAGTTACCAGAATGAGTAGTAACATGCATAAGTTTAATTACAAATAAAGATTAAGGTGAGTTTAGATACCTAATTTGGGCTACAGGCATTTTAGTGGAGATATGATTGAAGTTTTTGAAATTTTTCTTGTAAAGGCATTAAATCTAGATAGATTTTAATAGTAATTGCAGATTTTCTACAACCAGAAGATATATAAGAAATGGTTTTGATTAAAATTTATTAGAAAATGGCTTTATTCAGTAATCACATGGTAACAACCTAGATTGATCTACCCGGTCAGGTGGTAGTAGTAAACAATCAATCTCATTGTTTGAAAAGTATATTTTGTTCCAGGTGGCATAATGTATTTTAAACTTTCTGTTCCCCTGACTCCTTATATCTATTTCATACATACTTATATTGATATTTATTCTTTTACACACTTAAACTTTTTTTTTCTTTTTAATTACCAGTAAAAACAAACTTGTGCTTTTCTTTTCATTGAGAATATTAATGAATAAAAACATGCATTCCCTGAATGAGATTAAATAAGGGATATAAAATGTTTATGTCAGCCTCTTCTAAAATTGTCTATCCATGCTTCTTAACTTTAAATTAGTTTTCTGATAAACAAAAAATCCTTTCTTTTCAATGATAACTTGTTAATAAATGCCATTTTCTAATTCAATCCTGGAATACTACATCTTCAGGGCTCATAAGTAATAGCTTAAAGAACACTGAAGTTCATGTTCTGACTTGTATCACTGCCTTTTATAATTTCAATGCTAAAATTACTAATTACACATTACCAAATGTATCATTTTTTTAGAGCTACCAAGTGCACAATCTTGTACAACTAAATGCCATTTAGTGCTGTGCACAACTATGACACACGAAGTTGTTTTTCCCTTTGTTCTTTTAACAGAAGAGTTATTGTATAACCCTCCAATACACAAAGTATCAATAGTTTAACTGTACTGAAGTTCTTTTGAAATTAATATGCAAATTTATGTAAATTAAATTATTATAAAAAGTATTTTACAAAATGAATTGTTTATTAAGACTTCAGCATTTCTTTAAAAAAAAAAAAGAACTGGTTGTTTTATTTTTTATTCTTCCAATATATATATTAAACCTTCCAAGTCACAGCATCATCTGGTCTTTGCAGTTTCTTTTGTTTGAAATATCTTAGGATTTATTTTCTACATTAATCCCAATACCGAATTTGTCTGAGATTCATTTCCAGGTGTTATTTGCGCTTTCTCATATATACCAGGGCACACAAAAACAATTACTGCTACTACGATACTGTGCAGCATGTATGCTCTTGGCACGCAATGTTAGAACTCTCCAAAAGTAATGAGAGCTGGAATGCAGGTTTTCCACAGACTAATTTTTGTCTATAGAACTCTCAATGAAGCATCAGCAACCATAATGGCTTAGCCAATCCCCAATGCCTAAAGAAACTTTGGCAGTTAAAGGCAATAGTGATGAAAAACATTTGTTAATAATAACTGAAGTTTCTAAATCAAAGTTAAGGCAACACAATGTTGAAGACAAATTATCCTAATTATACATATCCTCTATAACTCACAACTACAACACCTACCACCTAGCAAATTGATGAAACAGTGATCATAACATCTCCACCAATCCCCAAAGAATCATTGTGGAAGGGCCTAAAAGAAATATAGATTACAAATTTGTTAGAGCTAATGGTGCAGCTTGTACCAACATATGACTGACTGAATCCCACACCTACTCTGAACGATGATACATGAAATTAGCTGAACTGATCTTTTTTGGGATTGCATTAAAATTCTGCTTTTAAGAGACAGAGTTGGATTTAATGTTTCAGTAACTTTAAAATGAAAACAGACTTTAACACACACCCACCACTATACATTTTAAAAAAAGTTGTATGTTCTAGTAATTACTCAAAGTAATAAACAGCCCATTAATTAAACACATGGATAAGGAATCAATAAATTTTTGCATACCATATTGTACAAATACATGCCCACTGCCTTAATGATATTAAGCAAAAAGAATATGAAAAGTTAAAAAAAAAAAAGGATAAAATAATCAATACAAACTAAGACAAGCAAGAAAGTGGACAATAAAAGGTTATAATTTGGGAATAGACAAATATAATAATATTTCTTATCAGAGAGTTTGAAAGAAACACAATCGATCTTGCAAAATCATATCAAAATGATAGAACATCTTCAAGTAACTTTTACATTAAAAAATAGTTTAGTTCAAGTGTCAGTCTTACCGCCTTATCAAGAGAATTAATTTCTAAACATGCTGTACGTTTTAGCAATTTCTTCCTGTTACCATCGTCAGGACTAGGTGGTGGTGGTAGCAGAACGGACATTTGGCTGTGCAAGCCGCGCGCGCCATTTCCTTTGCAGAAGACATGGTTTGCAGTAAACGTTGTCACGTCTGCTACTAACATCATTGATGGCAATTGAGCACAACCTGTTTTATTAGTAACAAGGATTCAGTTCTAGTTACTAGCTGTAGTCCATAAGTTAATAAATTAACCCCCCCCAAGATAACTAGTATACACAAAGAGTCAAGTACTTTTTACAAACAGCAAATTGAAAGTAGTTGATAAAATCTTTTAGTTCCAAGAGATCTTTTGTCTTCATTTCAAATTCTTTCTCAGTACAAATTATTTCGTGGCCTTTTGTCTTTTTTTGCATGGAAACTCTCCAGATAAATAACACTTAAACAAAGCAACATTAACAAACAATTTGCTTTCCTAGGTCCACTAATTCCTGATAAATCTTTTTTTTCAAGCCATATCTTCACTATCTAATGTCTCTCGTAAATTAGCAAAACTATTTTAAATTTAATTTTCTGTCTGTTCAAAATAAATATGCAAAAAAAAAAAAGATTTTTCTCAATGTATTTAAGTGTTGTCAGCTGTTTAGAATCGCAGAAATTCTGTCTGAGGAACTCTGCTGAATTCAGAGCGTTAGTGCACTGCCAGAACCATTATGGCCTCATGTGTGTTGGAATGCCACCAAGTTCTGTTCTGAAAAGACCAGTTTCAGTGTCCGATACTAAACTGATTTCCTTCTCCTGTAACACACTGCCTCTGCCCTCTCAGATTTCGGCTTCAAAACGTTATAGATTATAAAACCACACCTTCAGATAAAATTAGATTAATACCTGCACAGCCAGATAATCCTAAGCCTAAGCCAGAGAGTGATTTGTGAAACACAAGTTTAAAAGTTAAAAGAACACTTTGAGTAAGATCTTCACTTTCTATAAATACCACAATATTAATATTCAGTGCCAGTAACGATCTTCAACGATAGTGTGCGAGAAAAACTTTAAAAAAAGATTTTGATTACAAGGTAATCATTAATCCATTATTTGGTTTTACCACTATTATTTTTTCATTTCTTGTAAACTACATAAAAGATGGCTTAAAAAGCCAAAAGTAAATATTTAATAAATTTAAATTAAAAAAAAATCCCTGTAAAACATCTATCTTTAACATGTTACTTTAGAAATGAAGAGAGAGCTTAATAGTCCAAGATGGCAACAAAACATTTGAAATTATAAGGCTCCATAGATACTAGTTATATTTACTGTAGAAGAACTTCTATCATTTAAAGTTTCATGACATGCCAATTGTGCTTATCCATTAAATTTATACATATATATATATATATTTACGATAAAATACTTACCTTGTCTGAACTCTTTCTCTCTCCCAGCCACTGTCACCATCACCTGCTAACCTGTCAGGACTTTCAAAAAAAAATTCACAATCTTGCATGGCAAACCTAGTGGCAGAAGGTATGGAAGTGCAAGATATCCTCCAATCATTCATGACTAAAGTTTCACATCTGGATGATTTTATTAGTGCTTTCTCATAGTCAAAAGGCTCAAAGTTCAGACATGGTCAGCATTTTGTCGTAAAAATCAATAGATGATACAGTAATCCATTTATAAACAAACCTGCTGCAAAACTTGTGTCTGCCACAAAAAGAAAACAAATAAAATGATAGAAGCATAAATTTGGAGTTGAAATAGTAGCCATCAAAATCAAGAAAGCGAGTAGCCAAACACAGCAGAGGGTTTTCCTTTTTCATAAAAAATTATATGAAAACATTCTGCAATTTAATGTTGTACTACCATATTCTAAATGTTGTCATTTCTACCATTGTTCTTCAATTGCCTTTCCTTCCAGCACAGTTTTCAAACTTCTTTTGTTTCCCTTTTAACTTGTTATTTTTTTTTCATGACCTGGTGCATCTTCTCCCTAGACCTCACTTTCTGCTCCTCCATCATGTTCAGCGTATACGACTAGCTCCATTGAGCCTCATACTCTCAGTCCAACCTGTACTCCTCTGGGTTTTCCTTCAGTCTTGCACAACACAGCTTCCTCTGCTCTGCACTGGTCCTCTGCAACTCTTTCAATGTTTCCCACCTGTTCTCTTGTAGCACCAGTACACCATGGGTCCGAAGCCTGCTGCTAGTCTGGATATTTTTTTTTTTTGTTTTTTATTGGTAGGATTTCCACAGCAGCGTCAACCCCCCCCCCCAAAAGCTCCAGGTGGCTAAGCTTCAAACCACCCACCTATAACAATACAAGTTCACTAGTTGGCACCATCCCTGTCACATGTAGGCACATTAATAAAAATTCGTTTTTTTTCAATGTTCAGCCTAAGAGTCATTTCCTTTGAAATTCTCTCTGGCCTGTTGTGATATTCTATGAAATAACAGGAATACAAAAACACTAAAATCAAACTTCTTTTAAGCAAGAAACTCTGACGACAACTCCTAGTGTGAGGATATGCTATCCTGGGTAAAAGGTTCAAATCAAGAGGAAACATGGAAGATTTTAAGTATACACATCAAACTGGTTGAAAATGAAAAGACCAAACTGTGTATTGATTTCCACATAATTAAACCCCTATACATCCTTCCTTTTTTTTTTTTTTGCAAATAAAAAAAGGAAACAAAATGGCAAAGAAAAAAAAAGAAGTTAAAATAACTTTAAGAACAAGAACAATGATATACTACTTGCGTATGAGACCAAATAGAGAGTTATGTCCCCTCGACACCTGATGACCCACTATGCACTAATTATTCTTTGGTCTGTTGGGAAAAAAAGTATTGAACTATAAACCAAAAGATGTAGTACCCAAAAATGAGCCTCCAACCAATAAACACAGCTGATGACATGTTGATAATTTTTGCCACAAACCATCAGCCAGAAAAAGTAAAATGAAAATACAATGACATTCTTTTTGGCCTCCTTTACTAAAAGTTAAGTGAAAATAGTTGTGGGAAATGAGTCAATCATCCCATTCTGCCAATTGAAGCAAAAGATCCAGCTAATAAGATTTCAAGTTTTCCACAAAAAGCTCACACTCACACTAGGCAGAAAACTACAAAGAGTACCCATCAAATTTATATTATGCTGACTATGCAAAGAGACTGTCATTAATATAGCATATCAAAAAATGTACTAAGGAGTCAGAGGTTGAATATCACTTACAATGATCTGGGGTATTCACCAATCATACAGCTACATCAATGTGGGGTAGTGGATGCATTACACGCAGCAACAGAATTTAGGTCAATATGTCACTGGTCTTTTTAGAGACAAAGATTGGTTTTAATAAATAAAAGGATAGTGTATATACTGCACAATCAGGCGAAGTTATAATATTACTCTGATTATAGACTAAGGCCCCAATTTCTGACTTAGCTGGGGGTCCTTGTTGTAACAAGCTGGTAATGACCACACACACAGTCAAAGATATGGCGTTTTCTCTCAACACAGGCCCTATGTACCAAAAACATTTAAAGCTAAAATTACTAATCAGTAAAATATAAGCATACTTTAAAAACAGTTGTAAGTAAAAATTACAGAATGAAGAAAGTTTATAATAAATCAATAGCACAGACTATATCAATATGCTGTATAAAATTTAAATACAGATTTTCACAGTGCAGAAAAAAGTATGTCGTCTAAACTCTAACAAGACTTTGCCTAGCTGACAATAAAGATGAGAGTAATTTCCAGAATCTACACTATCGTGATTTTACAAATTTTACAATGTTTGAAATTTTTAGGAATTGTAGAAGTGTTAAGAAATGCTGCAAAAATCTAATGCCTTTTTTTTGAATTAGTACTAATCAATTAAAATCGTACTGTGCATACATCATCGTGCTCTCAAGTGTTAGTTAGGAAATATGGCAGTTTCAATATGAATAATCAATCACCATGTTCAAAAAAGATTACTGACTCAATTTTTAAAAAGTGCATTTTAATATGATCCACACACACTAATATATTTCAACATCTCTTAACAGTAAAGCACAACCAGAACCTCTGGAAAATTGAAAGTCCTATATAAAACCAAAACAAAACAGTTATGGTAAACTTAAAAAGAAAACACGACTTCACAAGTTCAAATATACCTGTGTCTAAAACCAAAGTTGATACCCCAAATTATTTTGTTGTTGCTTAATTGTTTACAAATAGAAGATGGTATTTTATCTATTTTCCAGCAGCACAAGCAAAATGGTCACAGCAACTTGTATAACTATGGCTGAGCTGAAAACGTGATCATCAATGGGAGAATAATTTGACATCTGGATTTTAAAAAATATTATTATTATTATTATTATTATTATTATTATTATTATTTGATTTCTCTCTCTCTCTCTTGCTTTGGGTAAATTAATTTTTATTTTGATTCATTCTCTCTTTTAGCATGAGTGACCAAAAAGCTCCAATGCAGATTTTGAGCAGCACAACTACAAAAGGAAAGTAGTAGCATCATTCCAAAAACCTTGCATCTGTGTACATTTTACTTGACAGAGGATTTAAATATCCTAAAAAGTAGCATTATAATTGAGCAGCTGATCAGTGGAAACAGAAATTGACAAATCAACTTAGGAACAAACAAGGTTGTGATTTCAAGACCAGACTGCATCACTGTAAGAGTGTAAGAATTATCAGTTCCACATAAAATCAACACCAATATTTGAAAACAAAGAGTCAATAAGCATAAAAGAAATGATCACCAAAACATAGGTTTACTAGCATTTTGAATTTTAATATATTTAAAATTTCCTCAGTGATAATTTATGGAAAAGGTCAATAACTACTGATATAAATCTTAACAGCAAAAAAGCAATGAATTTCAGTTGTTGTTGTCAAGTTGTACACCACTTTCAACAATGGAGATAACCTCTCTACATCGGAAACTACCCTGAGGAGGAAGCGTAGTGCTGTAGTTAGCTGCTAGAGAGTTTTGCCCATTCCTCCACCACAAAGGGCCCAACACTTCTGATTCTTTATTTTCAGACTGACCAGCAAATGAAGAACAGAGCAAGGGAGGTATGCCAAAACAAGCTGACAGAGAATCAAAGTTGGGGGCTCTCAGCCCTGGTGGTAAAGGTGGCTTAATCACTGGATAACCAGCTGCACTTTCATTTGTTAATAAAGTCAACAAGGTGCTGGAAATGGTGAACTAATAGGATTACAGAGCACAAAATCACTATATATATATAAACTGTTAGTAGTGTGCATATCCTAATGAGAAGCAAATTGTACAGAGCACAAATTTCCTACCTCCGATCGGCTGGCTTGAATCTGCATCATGTGAGGACTTAGAGTAGCAGCTGCTGCTGCTGACCCAACCTCTGACATTACATAGCTATCAGCTTCTGGTAGATGGGCTGGAGGTTGAGTGACTGCAGTGTTGTCATTGGGGACAGCCAGTGACGTGTAATCAGGAAGACAAGCAGTTTCATTTTTTACAAAGGGTTGCTGAAATTCATCCAGCATTTCTGTCCCTGGCTGAGTTACTGAGGTATTCTTGTCACAGACAGCTGCAGGGTTATACTCAGCAAATGAAACAAGTTCTTCTTTCACTGCTGGCTGCAGAGACACATCCAGTGAGAGTCTGTCAGCAGAGTTTTCAAGTAGCATACTCGAAGTCTCCATGTTTTCTGCTAGTGTGTTCTGAAAAGATAAATGATTGGCATCTCAACCGTTTTCATCAAGTTATGCCATGACTGACAGGTTTGACACAAATGTTTGTGAATGAAAAAGAGAGAGAGAAAAAGAAATGAACTCAAAACTGATCAGCAATTGAATGTAGGTTTGCAGATGGTCTCACCTCTGGTTCTTGAGCAACACTAGGGTGAATGGAAGGAACTGCTGCGTGGGAGGTCTGCTCACTTTCTTCCTTCACGTCTAGTGTCCCGGAAAAATTCTCCCCTTCTTCCTGCTCCACAGATGGCTGAGGTTGGCCAGGCATTTCGCGAACACCACATGCTTCAGTGTCATAGACACAATAGTCCTTCAAGGAAAATTGATTCTTGATGGCAATACTGGTGCTGCCTGTATCTAAAGAATCGCACAATGTTTTCAGGTTTCCTTTCAGATTCTGAAAAATAAAGAAAATGGCATTAACAAGCAAATCTAAAAAAAAGAAAATGCAAGTACTGAAAGTTTAAGGTATTTCTCTAAACTGAAGCTCTTCAGAAGCAACTTCAACAAGCTAATGCTTTACATTCAAAGCACTTTTATAAAATGTATTTCATGTAATAATCCATTCATGATGTATGCTCATAACATTAAGATTTTTTAGATCAGAACAGAAGTCATATTCATATAATCTATTTTCCAGCAAATGTTACTGGATATCTTTAAGATATGAACTCTATTGGTCTACTATTAGAAACTATCAATCCTTCTCCTGGCATTCACTTACTGCATTGTGCTGCAGCGAGATTTATCTTAGATGTTTCCACCCTTGTGCCTGATCCAAATGTTTACTCCAAGACATAGAACATCTGACAGACATTTAAACCTTCTTAGACTAAAAAAAAAACATATGCTGATACCATATTTGTAGCTACAATCAACAAGATAAATGGATGTAGAAAAGTTTCATAAATACTGATTGCATTTAATAGTGTTTTGTATTCTTTATTAAAATATTCACAGCTAGTTTCATTTTCCATTTATGAAAATGCATTAGCACTCAATAAGACTAAAACAAAACAGATATCCAATGTCTTGTTAACACATTTCTTAGGTCTTAACAGAATTGTTTCAAAAGATCTGAATGTATAATCAAAGGCACTGCATTTAAAATAAGATTCTAACCAAAAACAGGCCCAAGGATTGGAGGGGGGGGGTTAATTGAAAAATGAAATAATGGTGCATAAAGGCAGAGGAGATCCAGTTTCAGCTCTTCTCTCCTCTTTAACAATCATCTTAAATTTTTATCTAAGGGTAAAATATTATTATTGAATAAACAAAAGCTAATTTCCTGTATTACTGGCTTATTTTATCAACATCTAAACTAAATTTGTTTTTCTTCTGCAATGACACCTTTGGGGTTCACAGAGTTCCTAAGGCGTGATAATCTGGCTGGTTAATGCATCCGACTGGTAATTTTATTCTGTTTAGTTGGCATCTAACCAGAGTTTGTCGTAATGTTCACCCTCAGTATCCTAACACCCAGAACACACCAGAAACCACATCAAGAAACCACTAAGTCTTCTGATGAGAAATGGGGGGGGGGGGAAAACCCACAGAGAAAGTGCTCTTTCAGAAGAGTAAGGGAAGAATTGTGGTGCCAGCTAGACAGCAAAAACATGCAAACCAGTCAGAAAAACACCGTACTCTACCACTACACCAACATGGTGGCCAACTTTATGTCTGTAAGGATACTAGCAAAGATCCCACCCACCCCGAAAAAAGGGAATTTAGTTTATATCTTTTTTTAACTTTTGCTTAACATGGATTTGGGGAAGGTTGTCTTAATAACTTGTAAAAAAATTTTTTTCTTTAGCACAGGAAGGAAGGAAGGAAAAGAGTACCATACATAGAAAAAAAATGATCTTCCTGCATATTTATACATTTTGGGAAGGAGGGGCTAATAAACATTTGTAAAAACTTAGCTACACTAAACCAATTTCACCTGGTAACAGTTTTTGTTTCCCTTTCAATCAGAGATTGTTTAGCAAAGTTAACTATTTGCATTTTCTTAGTCTCCATATAACAAAAATATTTACATAATTTACTAGAAAAAAAAAGAAAGAAAGAAAGAAATTATGTTTGTAAAATTGTCGTCGTCATCCTGAAAGAAACAGAGAAAGTGCACTTGTTCCGTATTTGCGGAACCCGGTTTTCGAGCTTTCCTAACCAGCTCAGACCGCATAACTTGTTTGCTCTGATTTTTTTCCCTCACTTTCATTTAAACAGGATGCACTCTATCAATAAAACCAAAAAAATAGAAAAGATCTAAAAGGCGTAAACTGATGGGAGTAGAAGGAAGAAAACATACATTTAGCTTGAATACAAGCGTTTCCAAAGCTAACAACATATCCGCAAGTCGAATACCTTCCTTCACACTAATGTAACTGAGACTGTCCAGTAAATTTTGGCCATATCCTACCTAGAAGAAAAGAAAAAAGATCATTAGCAAAGGACACATGGTTTGACACTCGTTTCAGGTGTGCTGAACATAGTTACTACGGTGATAACAGACACAGCTTATCATCTTCCACAGGTCTCTCTATACTTCTAGCAAAACAAAAATTAACAATTCAACATTATACTTCTTACATAACCCCAAAATACGGCCTGCCTTCCTAAAAGACACCTGGAGTTCAACATTTAGTAATAAAAAACATTTTTTTTAAAGTTAGCACTTGTCTAAAAATAACAATGGTTCCTGTTTTAATAAACTAATAAACAATTTTTAAGAAAGAATGCAATGCTAAATTTGACATACCATATTTTTCAAATTATAAACTACATATTTTTTTTAGATCATTGTCAGGTATCTTGCTTCAATAAAACAAGGATGGCAGATATTCTGTTGGTTGTCTTTTGAAATTCCTTTTTTCAATGTAGATATTTACGATGACAAAATACTTTTAAAAGTTCTTAACTTGAACAAAGTGAGAAAAACTGTAAAGATGAAGTAGCAACCAAAATGTTGCCTACCGCATGCTAAACCAATCACTTTGCACAAGCCCTGCAACAGTCTAAGTTTTTAAAAGTGTGTACAGTATATCAATATTTATAGTACTACAGTGCTCCCTTATTTCATTTTATACAAGCTGAATTCTTATCGAAAGTTCCTTTTTTTATTTTTGGGTATTACTTCACATTAGCCTTTAAAGGATGCTATGGTAATTTCCAGTTAATATTCTGTAAACAATACTGCATTCAGTTTCCGAGTTATTGTTTTATTTTTGATGACAGATCTTCGAAAACAAAAAAAAAAAAAGCCTAGAAAGAAGATCCAACCCCGAGGGAATAAATGGTCAAAAAGATGAAGATGACCAGGCCAGATAGACCATGGTTACATGCAGCATTTACCACATTCAGAAATCAATGCTGGTTATGGATTTGATGCAAGCACACAACCTAAAAGAATTGGAGACATCATCAGAAGATTAACACCATTCCAGCCATTATCCCCCAGGGAAGTGACCAAGCTACTGCAGCCTCACATCATCATGAACAGGACCTTCAAGACAGGCATCCAGGTACTTTGGAAGAACTGGATGCGTAACAACAAAAATAGCTTCACCAAAACTGGACAAATGAGAAGGGCTATCCAGACTGATGTTGTTTACTGGATACTGTAGTTTTGTAAAAATTTTCTCCATTGTGTATCACCAATGGGCTCTCATATGGACGCTGACAATGACACAGATATGAAGACCAACAGTTCCATTCCACCAGAATTAGCTGGTCTGTTCCATTCAGAAACGAAAGATGAGGATTTTGAGGGTTTCGCTGGAGATAACTTTCACAGAGATTGAGTGCATTTGGGTACAACAACAACAAACAAAAACAAAAAACAGAAAGTCCAAAATTAATAATATAAAAATATATAATAATAATACAATGTTATTGTCAAAGGTTGATTTTTTTACATTAAACCATCCTTTGTGATCCTTTAATCTATACATCCCAAGATGCAGAAGTCTGAACTAAAATTAAGCTAATGCTGTAGCATGTATATTACATCGATTCTAGGCTGCTCATGTTCAGTACTGTCAGCTCATTCACTGGTGGTTGGGAACTACGTCAAAAATATAATTAAAACAATTATAAAAATGTTTGTATGTCAGCTTTATATGAACATGATTAGGCAATACCAACACTTCAAACTGTTTGAGAAACTCATAAAATCTTCATACGAGGTCTGTCCAAAAAAAAAACCAAATTTTTAAAACAGCACACCAACCAGCCGGCGCAGCGTGCTCGCTACTGCAGTGCTGTGTATCAGTGACCTTGACCTTCAGTCTAATAATAGCCACATCATGCCACGTCAGTTAGTTATCGATTTACACTTGCTAGAGTGAATGTATTTTTAGTGCACTTGGCGATTTGTCACAAGTTGAACAATGAAGGATCTTGAAGAGCAACATGTTTGTGTGAAATTCTGTTTCAAATGGGAAGAACTTTTACAGAGACTTTTCTGATGTTGCAACAGGCCGATGGGGAGGTTTGTTTGAGCCGTATGCAATGTCACAAGTGGTACCAGCATTTCAAATCGGGAAGAACATCCACCAAAGACAATCCCAAATCTGGACAACCTTCCATCACAATGGACGACGATCACATTGAGAAAGTGTGTGCTGATCTGTGGGAATCGTTGCCTAACTGTCCATGAAGTTTCCAAAGTAGTCATCTGTAAAAGTTCATGCCACATGATTTTAAAATAAAAATTGAACAGGCATCAAGATGCCACAAAATTTTGGCCATGTCTGCTGACAGATGAACAAAAGAACTGAGTCACAGTCACTCAGGAGCTCTTTGATCGTTCGAATGCTTCTGAAAGCTTTCTGAAAAGTGTCAAAACAGATGACAAAACGTGGGTGTACGGTTATGGTCGAAACAAAAAGGCAATCGTCGCAGTGGATTGGATCGTCGCCGCGACCAAAAAAAGCATGTCAGAGTCACTCAAATGTGAAGATGTTGATCATCTTTTTTGATTGGAAGGGTGTTGTTCATCACGAGTTTGTTCCACGTAGTCAGACAATCAATAGAGAGTTTTACTTGGATGTCCTGAGGCAGTTGAGAGAGGCAGTGCAAAGGTGGTGGTCTGAGGCATGTAAAAGCAAAACCTGGATGCTGCACCACGACAACGCACCTGCTCACGCATCACTCCTTATCCGTGACTTTTTGGCAAAGCACGAGACGACTCTCATCCCCCAGCTGCCCTACTCTCCGGATTTGCTTTTCAGAAAGCTTTCATCAGCATTCGAACGATCAAAGAGCTCCTGACTGACTGTGACTCAGTTGTCTTTTTGTTCATCTGTCAGCAGACGTGGCACAGATTTTGCAGCTACACGATGCATGCTCAATTTTTCCTTTAAAATCATGTTGCACGAACGTTTACAGATGCCTACTTCTTTGGAAATTTCACGGACAGTCAGGCGACGATTTCCATGGATCACAGCATGCACTTTCTCAATATGATCATCGTCCATTGTCATGGAAGGTCATCCAGATTTTGGATTGTCTTTGGTGGATGTTCTTCCCGATTTAAAATGCTGGTACCACTTGTGACATTGCATACGGCTCAAACAATCGTCCCCATAGGCCTGTTGCAACATTAGAAAAGTCTCTGTAAAAGTTTTTCCCAATTTGAAACAGAGTTTCACACAAACACATTGCTCTTCAAGATCCTTCATTGTTCAGCTTGCGACAAATCGCCAAGTGCACTAAAAATACATTCACTCTAGCGAGTGTAAATCGATGACTAAATGACATGGCGTGATGCGGCTATTATTAGACTGAAGGCCAAGGTCATCAATACACAACACTGCAGTAGCGAGCATGCTGCGCCGGTTGGTTGGCACGTCTTTTAAAAGTTCAGTTTCTTTTTGGACTGACCTCATACACATAAGCTGCACCAGAATATAAGCCACAAGTCAGACTCCAAGGAAAAAGATGTATGGCTTATAATCCAAAAAATACTGAAAATTAGAAAAGCATTACTGAAAGAAGAAATGCCACTGCTTTTTTTTTATATCTAAAATAATAGATCTGTAGCAGTGAAAATGTTAATGAATCTACTTTACTAACAGGAGCTTATAGAATGATAATTTACATGTTCATTTTAAGGTTGATTCTGCAATGTCAAAAATGTGTACCCATCTTAGATTATAAACGTGTACTTAAGCATTTCCAATTCAGTTTTAAAAGTTAGTTTGCTAGCATTATAGCATTTCTACAAATATAAATAACCTGCTTACAATATTAACAAAATAAAAGTTACATGATGATGAAACTATAATAAATGAGTAATGTAAATGAGTTTGCATCTGATGTAAACATTACAATTCTGAAATGTGGTAGCATAGTATAATAGCTTGTGTGTGTTTGGTTGGTTACCTATTGTCTACAAATTCATACGTATAATCAACAAACATATTTTTAAAAATTACTATCTGAATATCATTAAGGAAAATGTGTGCGCTTAGTAGAACTTTCTGTTACTAACCACACATAGTATCTTCTTCAACAGGTAAATGCACTCTGCACTGGTTGTTCTAGAGGTTTTCCTGACATTCTGTTTTCAAATAAAGCAAACAAGCTATTTTTATTTTTGGAATTTCAGATATTTTAGATATTCAGGACAACACCATGTATATTTTTAACAAGTTTTGGGCAATTTTGTATTGGTTTTTTGATGAAAATAACAGTAGGCTTAGTGAATGCTCTACATCCTTTAGCAAGGTTAGTGTAGGATGGTTGCGAATTCACCACTACTAGCTAGTATTATTCTTAGGGTTTACTTGCACTTGTGATGTGAAGCAGCATACATAGGCGTACAATGCAATGATGGAAATTTTACTGATGCTTAAAACTAATACATTACCAAAATTAGGAAAAGAGCATAACCTAGTGCCTAAAGCTGTTTCTTGGCAGACTTCAACACATAAAAAGACTTCTTTGATCAAATGAAATGTTTCATTTTTTTTTCAAATTTGTCATATTTGCTGTATACCAATTAGTAACTTTCACCTTAGGATTCTTTAAAATTTGTCGCCTATTTCTACTCTACAGATGAAATTTTACCAATTAAAACACCCAGAATAAATCTAGAGTAAATCAACTTTAATTCTACAAAACAAAACACTGATTACTTGCTTTCATCTTCAAGCTTAATTGACCAGTACATGCATATGATTTGTTGTCATCGTCCACTCGGTCACGTAAGGGTTACCTCCCTCTTTCCCGGACCAAACCGAACCTGGCAACAAAGCGGAAATGCTCGACTAAAGGATATATTTTTCTCGACTTGAACTATCGCCTGAAAAACTCCCCAAACTAAGCATCGCGGTTCCAAGTTCTCCAATTTTCATTCATACCACAAATAGATGAAGGTCTGAGAGATAAGAGAACGAGGCAGGAAACAGCAAGTTTCGTATGGAAATGCTATTTTTAGCGATACCTACGGATGAAGTAGAGGGCAGGGGTTTGAAAGTAAATAAGTGAATGGATGAACTCATGACTCAGAAACTATCAAAATAACCTTACCGATTTGAAAAAATCATTTAAGTAAATAACAATACTTTCCAAGATATCCGCCATATCTCCCCCTGTTGGCAGATTACCGGAAAACTACTTTCACGTGGAAAAGAGTTACAATCAGATAAGGGGGCGTAACTCGTAACTTTGTTATTAATCATCGGGAATTTTTTTTTTTTTTTGGTCTGGCTTCCTCGTGGAACAAGTCAGCAAGGATTTGCCTAAGTAGTGCCCGGGTAATTTCCCAAACCGGGGTGGGGGGGAAACCCCGGGTCCGTTCCAGAGGCGATTCCTTTAGGGAGAATGGTAAGAACTGTCCGTCCGATTGACAGACAGTTACTCCGCCGATATACGCCGGAGAATCATAAACGGAGTCCCCTTCCTCCCCCCTCCATGATGTGCCAGCAAACAGACTGTAAACACCGGGAAGACACGTTGCCCCTGCCCCTAACCCGCCCTTTCTCTCTTGCCCACAGACAGATGTGGAACCTGGCTAAACATTTGGCACTATTTTTCGGCAAAGCCACCCGACTCTCGAAACACTGAGAATAAACGCTATTTAAAAAAAAAAAACAACAAGCAAAGTTAATGAGAATCAGCAAGAAAAAATCAATTATTATAAATATGGTTGTTGTTTTTTTTTTTTTCCTTTTTTAACAGATACAAATATTGTCGTAAGCAATCACGGCGCTGAGTGCATAACTATATCCGGGTCATCCCGTATGAATCAAGCGGCTTTACTGCCGGTCCGAGTTGTCTGCTCTTGATCACATTTTGAAACCTTATCCTTTAACGCTAACGAAAAAAACAAAAAAAAAAGGACGAATTAGCCGTGTTTATGAATACAATGACTTAATTTTGTTATAATTTGAATATTCCAGGTATATTTTATTTTTTATTGCGTTATTTTAAATATATATATTTTTTTAAAGTCACGGTATTACCCGAAACCCATGATCAATATGGCTCGTGGTTGGCATGGTAATTACGTATATATATATATGTAGCTGGAGAGTAAGTTGTTTTCACTAGTTTATGCTCAGCAGCCCATGTCGTCTCCAGACGGTACTCATCATCTACCGGTCCTCGATCATTGCGGAGATCATGAAAAGGTAAGCAGCTGTGCGGGAAGTGTGAATTAGTAGCTTGGATGGTCATAGAGAACCTGACACGCGACAGAATACTTATGTGGAGAATTATCACTCGTGTGGAAAGAGCTGCTCTGTTTCTCCCTCCCTCCCTCCTATTGTCTAACTTATACCTGTATAAACGGTGGCTTTCTCCCTCCTATTGTCTAACTTATACCTGTATAAACGGTGGATTTCTCCCTCCTATTGTCTAACTTATACCTGTATAAACGGTGGCTTTCTCCCTCCTATTGTCTAACTTATACCTGTATAAACGGTGGCTCTCTCCCTCCTATTGTCTAACTTATACCTGTATAAACGGTGGCTTTCTCTCTCCTATTGTCTAACTTATACCTGTATAAACGGTGGCTTTCTCCCTCCTATTGTCTAACTTATACCTGTATAAACGGTGGCTTTCTCTCTCCTATTGTCTAACTTATACCTGTATAAACGGTGGCTCTCTCCCTCCTATTGTCTAACTTATACCTGTATAAACGGTGGCTCTCTCCCTCCTATTGTCTAACTTATACCTGTATAAACGGTGGCTCTCTCCCTCCTATTGTCTAACTTATACCTGTATAAACGGTGGCTTTCTCTCTCCTATTGTCTAACTTATACCTGTATAAACGGTGGCTTTCTCCCTCCTATTGTCTAACTTATACCTGTATAAACGGTGGCTTTCTCTCCTCCTATTGTCTAACTTATACCTGTATAAACGGTGGCTTCTCTCTCCTATTGTCTAACTTATACCTGTATAAACGGTGGCTCTCTCCCTCCTATTGTCTAACTTATACCTGTATAAACGGTGGCTCTCTCCCTCCTATTGTCTAACTTATACCTGTATAAACGGTGGCTTTCTCTCTCCTATTGTCTAACTTATACCTGTATAAACGGTGGCTTTCTCTCTCTCCTATTGTCTAACTTATACCTGTATAAACGGTGGCTTTCTCCCTCCTATTGTCTAACTTATACCTGTATAAACGGTGGCTTTCTCTCTCCTATTGTCTAACTTATACCTGTATAAACGGTGGCTCCCTCCCTCCTATTGTCTAACTTATACCTGTATAAACGGTGGCTTTCTCTCTCCTATTGTCTAACTTATACCTGTATAAACGGTGGCTTTCTCTCTCCTATTGTCTAACTTATACCTGTATAAACGGTGGCTTTCTCTCTCCTATTGTCTAACTTATACCTATGTACATAAACGGTGGCTTTCCATCTCTAAAGAATTGATTCAAAATTGGGCAGTCTTGCAATCAAATGAAACTACCGATTTATATCAAATGATTTAGTTTATCGTGACTTATGTGAGGATTTATGTAATGGCATGCATATTTTAAAGTCTGATGATGATTGATATGAAAATTTATGTGTAGCAATAGTATAATTTACAGATTTACACTGTATTTGTGCTGTTTCAATGCCTGTTTATCTTTCAATTGTTAGGATGAAAGTAAAAGGCAGAGAGAAATGCTTACAGAGAAACAGCTAAGTAGCAGGGAGAAGGTAAGACGAAATATACGGAAACATTTATAGAGGAAAAAGATTGTTGTAGTTGTTCTCATTAATAGATTTTTTAGCATTTGTTGCATTCTTGATATGATAAGATAAAAGTTGAAAGTGACTGTCAAAAGTATTTGTTCTGAACAGCAGGGATTTGTTTTGAATATATTTAGCTAAACCACAAAATGCTAACATAGTTTATATACCTTTAAGTATAATATCACACTGGTGGGTGATTTTGTGAAGTAAAATGGAATACTGCAAATTACAAAATATCCTTGGCATGGGATTCCTCAGAGATCCTGCCTGCACCAACATTTTATAGATTTCTCTTTTATAAAGTTTAGAAGTTGAGAAAAGATCTTAGTTTTGAAGATTATTTTCCATGTTAAAAGTAAAACATCTGATACAAAACTACATGGCAGCTAGTTTATAGATGAAAATTCCAAGAGGAAAGCAAAAGTAAAATTCTGGAAAGAGACTGAAACAGAAACCATTTGTAGATATTTCTACCCTACTGTATGTTTCTTTCTTTTTGCAGCCAGTTTTAGTAGCAAACAGCAACTTAGCTTTTCAGTGAAGTGACTGTGTATGAGTAAAACCAGCTGATATTTTACACTTTTCAAACAGGGAAACACAACATTGTAACTTTTAGAGCAAATGACATCTTTTTGTTACTCTATTTCACTAGTTAGCAATGTGAAATACTGTATTTATTTGGCCATGTGGCCATTCTCTGAAACCAGACTATTCAAAGCAATTTTTATACATCATCTGTTAATTGTCCAGTCCTTGTTTGGTCATGTTGAAAGATATGGAAGCACAAGATTACTCATAAGGGCTTTTGAACTTAACTTTTCAAATAAAAAAAAAAGAGTAAAATTTCTGTTACAGTGGATGAAGGGACTATGTGGGGAGAGCCATCACAGTCCATGTTAGTAAAATGTTTTATAAAATTAGTGGTCCAGATAACAGTAAAAACAACTGTCACTAGCAAGACAAATCAGAAGATAAGGATGATGAAAGATTTAATTTTACTAGGATTCAGTAGTGGAAAAGTGCAGACATCTCAACAATATGGGTTTTTATCACCAACTGGGGAAAATATATATATATATATATATACAGCCAGAAAGCTGTTTCCTAAACTAAGTTGAGATTGACTGCTAGAACTCTTTATTTTTTAGAATACACTGGTGTCAAATTTAAATCTTTTTGCTCTTTTTTGTGTGTCAATAATCATAGCACATTTCAGAAGTTTTTAAATATTATCCTAGATTAAAGTGAGTTTTTTCATCATGTTGCAGATTTTGAGATTTTCAATTATTTTGAACAAAAATTTTAAATGATTGCCCATTTCCAATAATCTAATTTTCAAAATATGATGCTTTTAACAAATATATACATATATATATATTTTTTTTTTAACAAAAACAGAGTGCAGTTAACTGGCAAGCAGCGTTATCATGTCTGAAAGGTATACCAGATAGTGAAAAAACCCCAAGTGGCATTCTCAGGTCTCGTATAGAGGAGCAGTCACGGTTGATTAACTCATTGAAGCTCCAGTCAGACCAAGCCAGCACAAAGCTGCAAATGGAAGAGAAAATCAACAATGAGCTCAGCAGTCATCAGGAGTTCCTTGACAGCCACATGAATGAGCAGGTGAAGAAAAACATTGCATTAGATTTGAAGTTCCACCAGCTGGCCAAGGAGCATGAGGCCCTGGTCCAGACCAAGAATCACTACAAGCATTTTATTCAGCAGCTTCAAGATGAGAACAACTCCTATAAGCGGGATAACGAGCAGCAGTTCTCCAAGTTGCTCCATAAAAAGAACTCTGACTTTGAGGAACTTCACAAAAACTTTGCCACGCTGAATGAGCAGTACAGTGACTTGGAAGTAAAGTACAGGTGGGTTAAATTACTGTTGAATTAATGAATTTTGTACTTTCTGTCTTTCAATATTGCTTAAGAAAGAGTAGGAATATATTAAATTATTTTTTCTAATATTGGTAATGTACTAGTTTTAAAGTCACTGTGTGTGCAATCTTCTTTCCTTGTCAAATGCTCATGAAGCAAAAAAACGTGATGCAGAGGTTTACAGCACCACAAGGGTCCTGAATCTTCATCTTCAGCCATTGGACATTTATCAGGGGTCCCTTCCCTCAACCAGTCACCTGCCAGGGCCTGGTTGTGAAGAGCATGGTCCACCCTCCTAGAAAGGTTGCTTGCCATAGCTATTGAGTCCTTTCCATCCACTGCAGATGACCAACGATTTTTTTTTTGTGTGTGTCTTGCCATGTTCTTAGCCTTCTGCAGGAACTGCTAGAGTTGCCTTCATGGCCTTTGCACCCTCTGAATGATCTCTTCCACCCAGTCCACCAAAACCAGTCTTCATGTGCTTTGGGTAGACATCCTCTAACTCATTGAGGGCTTCAGACCTGACAGCTGCCTTCATCTGCTTTAGCCTGCCTGCCAAAGCAGTTTGCTAGGGTATGGCTGCTGTGCATGCTACAACTTCTTGGAGCCAGCAGGTGAGAGCTGGGCGTCAGGCGGGGATGACACCCATACACCCCATATGCAATCTGAATTTGGTTTTCAATCTGTCAGTAATGTGGAAAATTTCCCCACAGTGAAATGCTACAAACAATCACAACTAAGTTCTGATCATTGTCAATTACTCCTGAGCATCTAGCTATCAATTTACTATGGCAGATGAAGTAAAATTATTGAAGAAGGAAATAAAAAAGGTTTCTGGAAAGAAATCATGCTAAAAATCATAGCCAAAAAAAATATTACAGCAAAAGAACTAGCCTTAGATCTGCTTTTGGAAACTATTTTTATAAGTTATCAGAAAGAGAGTAAATGGTCTGCATACATTGAATAATTTACCAGCAAATTTAATTAATGCCAATAGTGTAAACCAATTTTAAAATCCTGTTGATAAATATTTCTTCCTGGAGGCCTTGCATAAACAGTGATTACTTCTTTCCTCTTTATAATCACTAAATTAAACTAATTTCTATAAAATTTTAGTTTTTCAAAGAAAAAAGGAACTTTTATAAAAACTAAGCTTTTAGTACAATAAAAAGTTTTGAGGATGTCATGCTAGCATACTTCAGTAGGAAGGTTTAGATATCTTACAGAGAACCTCTAATTGGATGGATGATTTATGGCTGACTGGGTTAAATACTTGGCCAAAAATAGCACAGCTTTTAGGGGTTCAAGACTAGCATGACTGTAAAAATAACTGCAAATAAAATTAATACCAATATTTGCCCAACAAGAATAACCCTTTTGTCAAAGTGAACATTGATAACAGTACCAATGAGTGACTTAACACAGGGTTAATAGCAAATTCTGTTACTTATTATAAATTGGTGGGGATAGCTTGTATTTCTATAATTAGCAGTGTACGAAAAACTATTTTTTTTCAGTGAATAATGCAATGAAACAAATGAATAATGTTTTGGTTTTATGTTAATCAGACAAACTGGCATTAAGGGAAGGTGTTAATTGATGTCTAATTGGGTTTTTGTAGCTGAGAACAACAGAGTTTGCAAGCCATTTGGCTTTAGCAGTTATGCTTAGATGATGGATAATCAGTTTAGAATTATGTTAAGGTGAACATATTTTGATGTTATTACTAGTAGATTTAATATGAAGCATTGTGAAGTCTGCCTGTATATTTTTTTTACTCATTATCTGTTTTTGGATTTTTTTTTTCATATGCAGCTTGCTCTTCATACATTCAGTTTTATTCGTACACTGATTTTATAACAACACACTCAGTTTGTAAGTGAAGAAGCATTTTTTTTTTTTTGACTGTATAGCATGTTGGTCATGTTGGCATTAAGCTTTGGGAAATGAATTTCTGTGCATTTTATCTTCTGTCTGCCTGTCTTTTTACAAAATACTTCATACATTATGACTAGCTTGAGGCACCATCCACAAAAGAACTATTCACATATGACAAGGTGCTATGCAGAATTTTGGTTTTTTTTTACGCTTTTTTGTCAGTTTTAGGATGTTTGTGTGCATGTGTGTTTCATGTATGACTACACTATCACAGAATTGCTGCCTTGGCCACTGCACATCTAGATATTTATTTATTCCTGATTACAAAATTTCGTAACTGCTATTTGCAGTTAAATCATAAAAACTGAATATTTATATAAGCATGTAAATGTGATGTATAATTTGAGAAGGTCAAAATTCTGCTACTTTCTTTCAACAAAGGCAAAGGCCTCTTATGTTAAACAAAAATATCCTACCCTACAAGAGAGGAAGAATTATGGGGCTGACTGAAGGACTCTCATCAGATCCCTTCAGTATCGCCAGACTAGTCTCAAAGGTATTCTTTGGAGTGCGACTAGGGTTACCAACTACTGGCAGGTTTTTGACAGGTCTGGCTGCTAATTTACCTCAAAGACTGACCAGTTGTTGTTTCCACCATCTAACCAGCCATATCATGGGCTGGTTTTTAAAATTTAGTTATGGAAGATTGGAAATGTGTGTACATGTACTCACTTGTTTTACTGGTCTATTGTTAGTGGAATGGATGCATGCCAAGACATTTTAAGTGATGTAACCTGCTGCATTCACAGAAAGTCTGTAATAAACTGGAATAATAAAGGCTCCAGCATGGCAGCCTACTGTAGCCATCTGGTTTTAAAAATACAATTTGGTCAAACAGTATTCACAAAAGTAAAGTAAAGTAAGTTTGAAACATTATGTATCATTGTAATTCTTCTCCTGTATGTATTATAACTTGTAGAAAATAGAATATTTTGTGTACTTTTCCACACTGGTTTCAAAAAGTTAAGCAACAGACAAACAAACAAGTAGAAAAATATTTTCAAAATGGTTAAAATTTTGTTCACCAAACGATCTGATAAATTTGTCTTCAAGTAACACAGCTTTCATCAAATAAATAAGTAACTTGCAAATAAATTTTTGGAGTGTAATGGGAAACAAGAAGGAATTCTAACTAAGAATGTAAATAAAAATAGTTAGAGGTCATTAGTAGGGGGTGTAGTCCAGTTGCACTTGTATATGGTCTAACATAGGTATCCAATATCTTTTCACTGTACCTTTTTGCAATCAGAGTAGCTTCTTGAAACACATGCAGGTTTGTATACGCACCCATTCAAATTCCTGCCCAGGCCATTACACCTTCCCCCACTATAGTGATTCCTTCCATTATAATGTTTGCCATGAGTCACACTGAAAGTTAGATCTTGATTCATCAGTAAAAAGAACATTGCTACAGTCATGTAGTGTCTAAGTGACATTAACAGCATCAGTTCAATTGTTTCTGTTTATGTTGGTTGGTCATTGGGGACACACCATTGGTAGATGTGCATAGAGGCCTCTTCCATATAGCCTTCTGCATATAATTGAGGCCAATATTAATCTCACAGCAACTGCAGAGATATTGGTAGCAAGTTGGGCTGGTGCTAAACTTCTGGCAGGGTTGTGACCAGTTGTGGTCTAAGAGTTCTCGGGGCACTGGGCAAGAGAGTCATTGGGGACCCTCCTTGGAAGTTTGATTTTCATAATGTATCAGCAACTTAGCAGTTCTGATATTTCTGATTTTATTCTAATTTTTCTCAACCCATGATGCAGTTGTGAAAGTACAGTTATCATAATACATTCAGTGACATGTGATTAATATTTATTGCAGTGGAGTGGAGAATATATGATACATTTAATCAGCACAGTGCACTATATTTTAAGGTTGCATAAGTGAAAGAAAACAACAAAAAGTTAAATTTAAGAAAGACAAAATGGTGCATTACATGAAGATATCATAACAGAACACAAACTGATAGCCAGTTCACTGACAAATCAAAGACATTGTCTACAGTCTATTGAAATAAAACTTGTAGAGCCTTCTTGGATGCAAAGTCCTCAATAAGATCACTATAATCTAATTCTCTTCCAATTTTATTTTCAATTGAAATCATCGTTAATCCTACTAGGCATTCTTGTGACATGGGAGAGCACAAATAATTTTTTATAATTTTCAGTTTTGAAAATTTCCTCTCACCAGATGCAACTGTTACTGGTACAGTGAGAAGAATGCGAAGTAATGCACATACATTTGGATATATATCTTGAATTGTATTATAAATAAACTTAAGGAATATTTTTCTTGGGGTTGATTATATAATCTAAAAACTCTTAATTTCAGTCATTAGCTCTGCAGAATTTTTGTCTTCCTCAAAGTGTAAAGATACAGCTTTGCTTCCCTTTTCAGTGTTATCATCACTCATTTTGGCTAATGAATTAAAGTCAAGTATGAATCCATACTTGTCCCTAAACTGCACCATTTGTTTAAATCTGTCATTTAGTTGAGCAATTGTTTCATCCACCATAACATTAAAAAACTCAATGCAAAATTTGTCTTTTGGGTCAAGTATAGGCTCATCTGATGTCTCATCCAGAGAAAGCCTGTGCCTCTTTCCCACACATTGCTCTGGAAATTTCACCTCTGTAGGGTTGTAATATCTCGGCAATGCTTTCAGCAGCTTTTACAGCTTTTAGAAAACCTTGATCTCTATACTCAGTCATATATTCCAGAGTACCTTTCATTAGTGCCACTGCAACATCTAACTGCATATCTATACTTTGCATGAGCCTACTTACTTTATTTATTTGTGGCAGAATGTCATACCAGATAACTGTGCTAAGAATAAATGTAAATGACCATAGCTCAGCCAAAAGACTGTTAGCCTCAGCACAAGTTATGCTGCAAGGGTGGGGATATTCAGTAATTCAATAATTGTATTAAGCTTCAAAATGTATGACTTTTACACTAGCAATGCAACTTTCCCATTGAGTTTCAGATGGCATTTTCACTGCATGTTTCACAAATGAAATCAATACACTCTATCTTTTACTTGAAGATGCAAAGAGACCATAAACTCGATAGCCAAACTGAGTATTTGTGTATCAATCAAATTAAAAGAGATATATATTTAGAAAAAATGCTTACCTCAGGCTCATGCATTACATGCTCCCAGTTTAAATATCCACAACTGAGCTGCTGATTGGCTGAAATGGGTTAGGTAAGGGTAGTTCAGCCAATCAGCAACAGGAATATATTTCTTTTCTATTTCACATTTTCACAAAATACTTCATCTTATGGGTACAAAACATCATTTGGCTAATATAAAATATTAGCCAAATTTGGGGACCCCTCCTTAAGTGTGTGTGGGGGGGGGGGTTCCCTGGGCAATTGCCCAATTTATCCACCCCTAAGGCTACCACTGGGTGACCCATGGTTGACTTTGACCTGGTCTTCAGACAATACCTCCATGCACTTAAAATTGTCACCTTAGCTGAGAAACCAGAATTCTATTTACATTTATCCTAACTCTGCGACTGCCAGCCACTATCCTACCAATAGCAATTATACTTCCAGTCTCAAGAATATTCCTGGAGAAAGCATACAATGAGCTTACAACATATTAGCTATAACAATTAAGAAAGAAATCATCTTAATATTAAATGACTTGGTGTTTATAACATTTTTGCTGGTAACAATGTGCACTAGAACTCGTTGATGTAAAGTTAAAGCCTGTTCTCATCTCTTCAATAATGTTTTTTTAAAACTCTGACAAGTCTCCTTCCTTAAACACTTATACACCATATTAGGTAATTTCATTAGTTTAAGATACTGTTTTACCTATTTATTTATACTATTTACTGTGCAAGTAAAATTCCTTTTATTTCCTTCTCCAGACTATCAAATACATTAAGAACTTGATCTGCACAGTATATATATATATATAATGTTTATAGTTGATAATTTGAATGATCATGTTCATACCTTGGCAGCTTGCTTTTGATATTACGTTACCACACTGCTCTCAGTTTTCCAATGGACTTTATAAAACTCCTTTAAGATTCTATTCTTTGTGCAATCTTATACTATTAATTAATCTGTAATTCTATGTCTTTTATTTGAAAGGCTTTCATATTTAATTTTTTTTCAAAATACACTCTTTGCAATGTACTTGGATTGTAAACATCATTAACACACATGTTGAAAGTATTTTGATGGTTCATATTTAGAGAGAGGAATCTAATTTCGTAACCAAAATAATGTTTGTTTTTTTACTAACTTAACTATATTATTGATGGGCAGCTGCTGGCTCAATGGTTGGTTACTGGACCAATAAGGCTGATGGCCAGAGTTCAAATCTCAGTTGGAGTTGGCTCGATTTAGCATATCTCTGCAGCTGGTATTCTCTCTCTCTCTTTTTCACCTGCTATCCCATGTGGAATTCATCTGGAGACTCCAGTTTCTTTTCACATTTGGGCTGATTTATACACAGACAGACATATCTGCACCATTAAGAGAATTTCAATAATTTTAAACTCCCAATGCATCTCAAACATTGAAGAGATCACAAATAAATCCATGTTTTTCATAGTTGTGAATAGTCCTGTTCACTTGGGTGTCATACTTGTATACGGTAGTGTAGTGTTTGGGTACCAACATCATTACTTTCTACTTTTACTTCAAAGAAAGCTAAAAGCACAAGATGGAAGTCTGAATTATCAGTAAAATAATAATGTTTTTTTGTAATATTTTATAATCTGTAATTAAATTGCTTCATCTTTGAAACCACTACCATAAACAGCAGAATAGATAATTTAAATAATATGTTTAAAATTCTGTGACTTTACTTATTTTTTAAAAAAATATATAACTGTACTGCTATGGGTATTTAGATGAGTCATCCTAGGGGGTCAGAGGGATAAATAATATAACTGACTAGACTGCTAAAAGTACTACATAGTGTACTGTCATTTTGTCAGAATAAAACAAACTTAAGTTGTTTGAATAAGTTTAGTGATTTGCAAAATTTCAAATTTTTGCCTCCCCTCTCCCAGGAGAAATTTCTAGCTACATCATTGGCACTTTATCTGTTTCTGCTTTCAATGTTTTTAATGTTGCAGAGAACTGCAGAAAGAAGGTGAACTGAAGGAAATAGACTATAATAAGAGAGAGTCTTCACTACATGAACTTCATACCAAAAAAGTCACAGAAATTCAGGAGAAGATATCTGCAACTGAAGAAACTCTTGAAGGTTGGTTCATAACCAAAGCAGATATGGAATTTAAAGCTTTTATTTTACTATTTTGTGTTATTGACCTTAACATGCTTAAAGACCAGGAAAAATACATGGTGTGGGCATATGCCACATACTATATATTTACCCAATTCTGTATTTTTTTCTATATTAATTTTCTTTTCTAGGAGTTAAATATGAACTTAGTCAGTTGGATGGTAAAAAAGAAGAGAAGGATGAAAGTACTCGGAAGACATTTGAAAAACTTGTGCAGGAACAGGAACATTTACTGGAACTTGAAAGACACCATGACCATCTCATCCAGGTAGGCAACCTTTCCTGTGTAAGTTGTACTTACTGGCTTTTGTTTAGGTATTATTTTAAATGGTTGCCTTGCAGATATTTTTTTGCATGAGGAAAGCTATAAAATATTGTGCTGTATTTTCACCACCCAGCAACTAATCATTGTTACTATTGTCTGGAAAGTTACAGTACTATTACTATCTTTCTTCCAAGTAGTTAAATTTGTGTTTTTTTGGTATTGTAAAGACAGTTCTAGCACTACTGCTGCCACCATAAGCAGATCTAAGATTGATTTTTAGGGTGAGTGCTTTATTCCAAGCGCCCGTTAATTAATTTATGAAAATATATAACATAAATTTTTACATAATTGCTGACAGTAAACACCGTAAGATTAATACCTGTGTTTGACCGATGTTACAAGTGTTTTTTTAAAAAATGAAACACAACACGATTTTAAGTATTTAACATTATTATTATTATTATTATTATTATTATTATTATTATTATATTATTATTATTATTAATACAAAATCAGTTGACAGGTCACTCTTTTTTCTAATATACAAAATTCTTATTGTAAGTTTCCTCGTAGATGATATTGTCAGACAAAGTGTCAATGCTGGATAATAATGATGAGTGGGATGAATTCAGCAACTGAAGGAGAGCAAAGGCCAGTGTTAGAAATCCATAGACTGTGGACCTAGATGGTGCGTTCATCATGCTGGCATTGTTTCTATCTGTTTTTTTTGCTTTTTATACCACATTTATTGTTAGACAAAAGCCATCGTCTCATCTACTCTTTCACAATGGCAAGAACGGTTGGCCAAACCTTGCGCAATCAATTGGTGGATCACTGCAACCCAGAGGAGTGGCTTAACCATAACACTGAATAGGAGTGCATTAAAAAATTGACTGAATAACTCCAAAATACTTTCTAGATATTTACCTATCCTCTCTTATATACTACTGTGTACTTATATTTTTGCTTGCACACTATTTTAATGACAACAATACAGCATTCAAATGATTCCACCTTTGGAGATTAGGCCTTTGAAACTATTTTAGAGATAGGGTAATTACCCTTATCCCTATCATCTCCTTCCTTCCTTCCTTCCTCCCTCTTTGATCTGCATATAGTTGCCACTCTATCACCCAGCAAGTGATTATTGTTGTTATTGTCAGGATGCTATAGAACTGACTGCTATCTTAACCTTAGCATTCTCCAGATAACTGCATCTATTGTCAAGCAAGTGACAGTTTGAAATTTAAAACTTTATAGTACGGTTTTGTCTTTTTTTTAATTCTTAGACCCAAAAATCGCTGCATTCTAATGTTTGTTTGGAAAAAATAATATTAAAGTTGGGGAATTGTTTTATCTAAGACCACTGGTGGCAGTATTTTGCCAACACAGGATACCCTTGAAATGAGCTTCAGCATTCCATGTGTATGTAAATTATCTTTCTAATGTATGTGCATAAATGGAATTTATCACTTAATACTGGAACTTCATGAAGGAAATTGAGATGGCACTCCATACACTTTCTTTTTTGGTCTTACAATTTAATGTTATTAATTATCTACCTTCCTGTTAATATTTCAATTAAAAAATTAATAAATGGAATTTTTTGTATCAGATGACAAGATTTATGCTTATTTGCTCTGATTTTGGATTTTCCAAAGAGCTGCTACAGTTGACCCATAGATTACTCTCCAAAAATTTGTTTTTATTTCGTTTGACAAAATTTCATATTCAGTACACTGTTCTTGACACACCTGTCACTGGAACACTAGTGACCAGGTACTCAGCTATGGACTGGTAAGCATGGAGAGCTGATGGTACTATTGTGGTGGAGCAGAGTAACTGCGTATGCTTTTGACCGTGAGAGACTTAGGGCGGTTGAGAAGTAACATCCAAACAATCAGAATAAGCGTTTACATGAAGTATCTCTTGTACTCAGTCATCTTAAATGTATAAAGAACAACAATTCAGTAATATAATTTTTTTTTTTAATTGCTCTAATGAAATAGAATACTCTGAGAGTCCAAGTTAAATGCAAACACGTTCCTCTTTGTTGGAAAACTTGAGAGCATTACCACATGCACTTAACTAAATGTTCATCAACTTTCACTAAAATAAATATTCATTGATACTGTTATATTTGGCAACTGAGAGTCCTCAGAATTTTGGACCAGATAAGATGATCATGGGATGCCATTGAAATGTTTCAGCTGGAGTAGCTCGTCCAGGAAACCCTGCTACATTCTCTGATTAGTAGGAGAGGCTTACTAAGTTTAACAATCATTCTTTTACATTGTAAATACTCTTGTGGGGTTTTTGCATGAGAGGGGTTCTAATTATGCTTTGGGGTTGGGAAGAGATGGGGAGAAGGTATCATTTCATGTTTATTATACTTTGAAGGATTTGTTTGGGTTTTTTGTTCTTCTTTTCTTTTTGGTGGAGCTGAGGTTTTTGTTTCCTTACTGGTTGCGGGATCCTGAAAATTTTATTCCAGCTAATTCACTAGTAACTCCAGCTCATATTCAGCCTGAGTGGTATTTCTTGCTTGCTTATGCTATTCTTCGGTCTATTCCATTGGGTGGGATGGTTGCTTTGGGAATGTCAGTGTTTGTTTTATTTGTTGTGCCTTTTATACCTGTGGGGTGTGTAGAGCTTCTTTTAAGTCGTTGGATCAGTTGTTTTTTTGGAGTTTGGTGAGGATGTTTTTGTTGTTAACTTGAATTGGGGGATGTCCCAGGGAGGCTCCCAATGACAGGGTAGGACAGGTTTTGGCGTTAATTCGTCCTATGTTGAGATACACTAACATATCTTTGTCTTGTGTTTTAGGTGGGCTTTGTCTGGTGGTGGGGATAAGGGTGAGATTTAGGGGATGATTTTGCAGGAGATAGTTTAGGTATAAAATTTTAATGTTGGAAATTAATCATTGAGGGGAGGGCCCTTATTTCCTGATTATGAGATTAGTAGTGGATTTTTCTTTATTTTTTAAAGTTTGTTTTGGATATTCATGCTTTTTTTTCCATATCACATGACTTATCTCATTAGCATACACTAATTTCTTCTTCTCCAGTTATATAAACTGTTCAGACAACTTACAACTATGTGCAATGCCAGATTAATGTAAATACATGAATATGTAATAACTTCAAACTTAAATGAGAACAATCGGAACTTTCCAAGTTCAATTTGATAGACAAAACAATCAATTTCTAATGTAATTTGGCATAAATGAACACAGTCAGTTGTAAACCAATAAATGTTCTTAACCCAGTACATAATCAGCTAATTGTTTTGTAGGTTGTCCATCTATTCTTGACCACCTTGGCATTGATGGAGGTTCAGCTGCAGTCTCTTGCTTTGAAAATTTACCTGGTTATTTGATGGCTGTTTTGGATGTTTCATCATCAAACGTTGGCTACTGCTGTGAGACTGGAGAATTTATAGCTCATTCTTCCGATAAATCCTTTAACTCTCTGGTATCAGGAAACATAAACATGTTTGTTCTTGTTCTACTCCAGATCTTATGGTGACCTCAACACTGCCTGGTCTCCATAGCACAGTTATTTTGTATGGTTCACTTTCATAAGATGTATATAGTTTGTTCTTCTCAAGAACCATAACATCATCTTTAACTTCCTGTTTTTTTCTCTACATCTTGGTCTCTGACTTGTTAGTATACCACTCCATTATTATTCTTGCTGTCATTACTGGAAACTTGATTCTTATTCTTTCTATCATGCAATTATTCTGCTGGACTAAATCCTGTTGTGTTGTGCTTGGTCAATAGGTATGCAAGAAGAAATTTGTTCAGCCAACACTATCAGTTCTCCCCCTTTGCAAGGTAAATAAACTCTTATAGATTTAAGGGGTGATCTATTCTGTCTCTGGACTTGCCATTGTCTGTCATCCATGATGTGTTGTGTAAGGATGGACATTGCCATTATCTTTTTTCAGACATTTTGGAACATTGTACTTTGCAATTAAGACACTTGATTATCACAATAGTTGCCAACTTTGAACTACCTGCTGAAATAGTCTACCAAAACTAGTAAATACTCTCCATTGGGTAGTGCATTTAGCAAGTCTAAAGCTAACTCCTGCTAAGGCTTTTGAGGCATTCTTGTAAGTTTCACTGGTGCTGGCAGAACATGCTTTCTTGTTTACTGGCAAACATAATACTGCCTACACTTCTTTTCTGCCTCTTTATTAATACCAGGCCGTGTAACTTTTGACTTTAACCTTTTTTTGCTTTTGATTATCCCCTTGCCATTCATGTGTTACATTAATTATTCTTGAATAAAACTGCCTTTGGATGATAATCCTTACATGGTCATTATTAGTCAACTTATTGCATACTGCTAAATATGGCTTAAGTGCCTTTTCCCATCTGTTATCAAGTAAGCACTCACACATTTCTAAACTCCTTGCCTTTTTCAGAAGCTTCTTCAATCTTTTGTATCCCAAACATAACTGGAACTACTTGCAGGGCCACCATGTGAATATGTTATTCATCTTGCTTAACCAAAATATCTGCATAAAGAAAGTTTAACCAAGAAAGTGCATCTGCAATGTTGTTATTAGAAGACATATAGCATACTGTACAGTTGTATGGCTGCAGTAGCAACCATTGCTCGATCAATCTAACAGCTTTGGTTTTTGCCTATAGATAATCCTGAGTGCTTCATCGTCTGTGTCACTAAATAAAACTCTGGCAGCCATATAAATATAAATTAAATCTTTTGCAGGACCAAACAAGTGGAAGTGCTTCTTCCTCAGTTTAATTCTATTAGTCTTCTGTCACTAAAGCCTCAACTTGAATCAGTGGCACAGCCAGGATATATTTTCAGGGGGGTCCAAACCAACTGACAGAGTTGTTTATTCAAAATCCAGACTAGGGCCAAAAAAGTACATACTTAGATTTCTAGATTTTTAAGAAATAAACTAGAGTACACAAAGTAAAGTAGAGTATGCAAAGATTTATTTTACAACTGATTTACTACACAAATAATTACAAAACAAAATTCAGTCTGCATTTTTTCTTAGACAACTCATTAATAACAAGTTCTGTATCAATTGTAATGTCAAGGTTGGTCGTCAAATGAGCCAATCCGATCAAACGGTCTTGTTCCATAGTGCTCTGTAGATAAGTGAGCAGCCACTGAAGTGTTGAAAACAAACGTTCACTTGTTGCTGTAGTGGTGCAGTGAAGTTGCCCAAACTAAGGAAAGCAAGCAGGGATCAAATGTTGCATCTTTAAACAGTGTCATTTCCATAGGATCAAATCATACCTCCATCAGGTAGATGGTTCTTCTGTAGAATTCCTTTGGACTAGATACTTCATGATTTTCCTCAATCAACTTGGTGCCCAGTGCATCTTGGAAGTTTGATATCGACATCCATTTGATCAGTTGTGGTCATAACTGAATCAGTAAAAATAGAATGGAATTCTGCTTCTGCATTTTCTCTTTTGTTTCTCAAAACATTCAAAACCTCATCCACCATTGACATACACTTTAAAAGATCAATATCTGGAGTTTGCAGAGCCTTAGACAATGGCAAAAACAAGGCTGCCATTTCGTTCATGACATGAATGGCAATGATAAATTTTGTTTTGCATATTGCTTGCAGCAATGACATAGAATTTCCACCCCAATCACCACCCTGCTAAGAAATATCCTCCAAAGCTCGAACAACAGGCTCCAGCAATTCTGTGAAACATATGATTGATGCATGACCTTCGACCCAACGGGTTTGGCAAACCTTTTTGATTCATTTCCTGGAAGGGAGATGTGCTAGCAATACTGTTGTTCATTTTATTTTGCTCAGATATGAAAGAAAGTGGCTATCTCATTCACTTGGCCATCACATTTGCAAATTGACACAATTGGACATGCTGCTCATGTAGCAAGGTTCAACTGCTCCCTTGTTGCCATATCTGTTGTGTCATCAAAAAGCAGTCTGAAGAATTTTGCAGTTATTTCTTCAACAAGTGTTTGCACATTGACAGTACCGCACACATTGATAATTTTGTTCTGTGTCTGCCAACTGAGATAAGTTGCATTCGTGTTTGCATTGTCAAGGTGGCATTGAAGTGCAGCATCACCAGCATCAATCCTGAATCTTAGTAATGCTCTGAAAATCCCGTCATTGTGCTGAGCGGTCTCCATTTTGAGTGGTCCATGATCTCTGTGCCTCCTTAATGCAAGTTCCTGTTGTCCACAAAGTATGACTGTTTTAATTATTGGTTGAATCTTGCTCCTGTTTTCTGCAACTTGAAGCTGACGTGACGAATCCAACAATCTGATAATATCTTTCTCTTTCTCCGTATACCTCACCAAGAACTCATCAGCTTGTTTACAACTCGCAATGTGATAATCCTGTCCCGCATGCTTCTCAAAGTCTTTTTGGGCATCTTTGTATCGACACAGTGGTTCCATTACAAATTTTTTAAGCTTTTGGTTACTAACATTCTCCAGACCAAATAATGCACAATATTTGCAGTAGACACCATGCTGACTTGGGCTATACACGAGAAAATCCCAGGTGTTCAGCCAGTGGCATTGAAAGGATCTGTTATGCCCACACTGCACAACACTTGGAAATTTTTAGTCTGCAGAAGGCATCCCATGGACTTTTCAGTAACATGTATCGTTTTTCATCAGTGACAGTTGAACCTATATATGCTCCTATATCATTTGGCAAAGGTTGAAGAGGATCGGTTGGTAGAAGTGGTCCAGGCACATCAGGAAGTTCATGTAGTACTTCTACTGATTCACCAGATGTTGCCTTCATTGTAGCTGCATCACCCTTCAGTCTCTTTACAAAATATAACTCAATGCCCAATTGGGAAGAACTTGATGGTTTGTCTTGTTTGTTAGACAGAGCTGACAACAAAACAATCTGCTTGAAACAACAAATTAATTGGTAAAATGACGTAGCTAGGTCAAACAAACATGCGTAGCACACAGTGTAGAGGACTGTATGTAGCATAAGACACCACCAACACAGACACTGATGACTGCTTTGAAATCAATACACCATGAGGTATGACTTATGGCCTATTCACACTGCTGTGTTCAACACGGCAATGTAAATTGCACAAAAAAAAATGTTCACCACACAAAAAGTCAGTCAAAAAATTGTCAGAAATTTTTTTCAGGGGGGAGGCCCATGGGCCCCCTGCTGGCTGTGCCACTGACTTGAATAATACACTGTTTCTTGCTCTTCATTTTTATTCTTTTCTAGCATGGCACCTAGCATCAGCAAGCTCAAACCAACAAATCAGCTAGCTAATACTTCCTCTTGCTCCTCATTTCACATCAAACATTCACCTTTTCATCAAACTGCTCTTATGGGTTCTGCAATAGTTACAAAGTCAGGTATAAGGCATGCACTGAATCCCACCATGCCCCAAAAAGCTCGTCAGTTTTAAAGGTGAAGATGGTCGACTCACATCTTAGACTTTTTTTTCTGTTGGGCCAACAACACCATATTTGAAAGAAGTATCCCCATAAATACCACCACTCGACTTAACCATAAAGAACAAATGTCTCTGCTTTCACTGTCAGCTGTTCTTCTAACTTCCTTAACACCTTGTACATGCTCTTCAGTATCCTTTCCATACACTACCAGATGATCAGCTGTGTTCACACTCTAAGCCTGGAATTGTCTGATGTATTATGTACTGATATTTCTCTACTGCAGCAATGATACCAAAAGTTTGCCTTCTTTAGTCGAACAGACCATCATGTTTAGCAGATGTAGAGATGTACCTTGAGTGTTTGTGTAACTCAATCTGGTGGAAATCTTATTTGAGATCTAGTTAGGAGCAGAAGAGCACTTCCATCCAGCTTCTCTGGAACTTTATGATTGATTGACATAGGTAACCATTTCCAGACAATTTCCTCATTGGCTTGATGCATACTGACAGTCCTTGTCTCACCAGAAGCCTTCAGTACAATAACCACTGGGTTTACTCAGCAATATCTTCCTTCACCGTTTATTAAGTTTGGCAGTTACTTTATCTCTGAATGTGGATGAAATCCATCTTATTTCTGCACTACTGTGTATCTGGGTTAGTATATAATTGTAACTTGTAATTTTTTAAGCTAACAATCCTCTCAAAATCCTTGAGAATATTTGATTCTGTCCTGCCTTGCAAAATTATCTCTTATATTACATTCTCCAGCTCTAGGAATAACTTCAGAGCCAACACGAAGACCACCTGAATTTCTTTAGAGACAATTTCTCTTCAGAATAAGAACAAAAGTGCCAGTTTCTTTCCTGTTCATATTTTCATATCAAACTGACCCAAGACTTCTTTTTCTCATATGCAAACAATGCTTCATATTAACTTTTAAGCCTCACCTCTTTAATTTCTGAAAGTCATCATGACCAATAAGATTACTCGCTCATCTGAATCAATTAAGACCTTAGTGATTCCATTAATATCTACATTCATAGCAGATTCACAAAATGACACAATGCATACATACCTGTTCAGTCTTTACTACAAAGGATGCACGTTCCCTGTTATCATTCTCATTACTACCCTGCTGGTCTGAGCAGGTAATTTGCTCATTAACCTTATGTGGACCTTTGTTTTATGTAGCTTGGTGACTTCTTCCTTCTTTCCCTGTCACTCTTCAGATTTTATTTTCCTTACAACATACTGCAAAATGGCTATACTTTTTGCACTTAGCACACATCCTGTCCTTGGCTGGACAAGTTTCCAGGTGTCCTTTACCACAACTGTAACATAATTTGCCTTTAACTTTGTCTTGATAATTCCTTCACTGGAAGCCAGTAGCATTGACATTTGATTTTTGTGGACATGCCATCCTTTTATTCTTTTGCTGCCAGATAACTTCCCATCCATAAGCTTTTAGCAGGGCATCTCAAAATGGGACATTCTTTGTTTCAAGCAATTTCCTTTTCATTTGGATATCTCAATTTCACACAATTTTTTAAACAAAGGCAATCATTCAATAAATCCCCCAAAATTTCAAAGCCTTATTGTTGTAAAGTGATCCACAGTTACTTCATTGTTGGGAGTAAGTTTTTGAAACACACATCTTTCAAACAGTGTATTTTCCTCAGTTTTGAAATGTTGATTTAATTTACAAACACATAAATCATACATGGCGTTTCCTTCCTCAGATATGGCTGTCCCCTTGGGGCCCAGGTGTATTTGAAGTAGATGTGATAGTTTCGTAACTGAGTACAACAAAAAGATATCTTCATATGAGTTGACTAAAGAAATATGCCATCTGAAAATGATATATGTTGTCAGTTCTGGAACACTTTCTCTTAACCCACTGCTTCTTCTGAACAGTGTTGTGTGCTTCAAATTTGAAGAAATTTCCATAGAGAATTTATTGTATGCTGCCATCACAGTTGCATCAGCTGAGCAATTGTTCAGCAAACTCAAGCTCATCAATAACTTCTTGATGACTTTGGACAAATTGAATAATCTTGCTCTCCCGATTATTAAAAGAGAACTGGCTTGATGAGTTGATTTTATTAAAGTAATTTCTTAACATTTCCGATGTAGAAAACATGAAGAGTATTAAAATAAATGGTTGATTTTAGCTAAAATCCTACTTTATATATGTATACTTCCTTCATAGCAAAATTCTTGATAATGGATAAATTTCATCGTTTTGTTCTGTCCATTAAAGCATGTGACCAGTAGAAAGGGAGGGGACATATAAAGGTCAAGGCTGCAACCAGCATCTTTGGTCTACTCTAGCAGTCCTGCATATGCCATTGTAGGTTAGTAGATGACAACATACAGAGCAAGTCAGGCAAATGGATTTCAGGTATAATTTTATTTCAAGCCACATGGGTCAAGATGCCTCTTTTTTCCCATGTGAGATGACCACACTAGAAAACATTATTAGAGAACTACAACTGGTATCAAAATCGCCCAAGAATTCATGTAAGCTCAACATGACCCTCTTTCTTCTTTAATTTTAGATGGAAACTGAAGAGAAAAATCAGCTGAAAGAAAAGCTGGAGGAAATGAAGCAGAGCTTGCAAGCTGCTAAAGACAGATTTAAGTAAGTCATATAAGACTAAATGATGCAGGAAGCACAAAATGTATAATGAATGTTTTAGATATAGAATATCAGAAGAGCAGGAATGTTTTAAGATTATAAAACCCTCTTTTTTTCCAAAAGGTGCACATCTTAGTTTAAAAAATATTTACGCTTCCTACTTTTACCACCTGGTTTTGGTAATTTCAGGTGGTACTAGGTGAGTACTGCAAAATAAAAAAAAAAAAATTTTTAAATGTCTAATCAAGAACATTTTTTCAAATCTTACACTTAAGATCTCTAATAATAACTGATGTGCGACTATTATCAAAAGATATATCAAACTTTATGCATTTCTTCAAAGAAAATATTATAGAAACTTCAATCATGACCAGGGGATGGCTGAGTGCAAAGCAAACCAGTCTGCCATGGCTGAGGTTATGAGTTTGTTTCCCATTAGAAAGTTACTTGGTTTGGAAAATCTTCTATATTCTATCTGGTATAGACTTTCCATTTCCAAGATGGAAAAGCCAGGCCCCACAAGGAGCAGGTATGGCAACTTGTGTTAGCAGTAATGACCTGCACAGCAGAAATGTGGTTTACACAATGAGAGGGGTGAAAACATGGCTGAGGTCAACAATGGCAGATGATCATTTGTCTGGACTCTTTATGAAGGGGCTCACAGAACAAAAGTTACAGCTGACAAGCATAAACTTATTCAAAAAGTGATGGATAAAATTGGATAAGACCAAAGACGTTTACAGTTTGTACTGAATGTAAATGTCAAATAAAATGCTGTTTTTTTTTTTTAGTTTTCGTTATTGTGAGCTCTGATGGGGTAGCACAATAACAAAGGAAGCAGACTAACGTCAAAAAAATAGATTAAATTTTTTTAAAATTTTCTAAATGAATCACAAGAAATATTTCTAAGTAAAAAAAAAATTATTGATCAAAACCAAATACCTGTGTTAGGAAAAAAAACCAACAAAGTAGCATCTTTTTATTTTTTGATATAGGCGAGTTCCTCGTGCTTGATATCATTTTGTCAACCCCCCTCCCTGGAAATGAACACACATACTACAGAACAAAGGTTCCAACACTAAGTTTTGTCTGGTTTTAGTCAGGATAATTTCACCATAGACTAAAGATTCCAAAAGCAACTGGCACTTCCAGCTTTAGTCAGTGATCTAATGTGTTCACTTGATACTTGATGAAGAAGATTTGTTACATATTCCACTAGTAGGCACTAAAAGTACCCTCAAAAATTGTGGCTGAAGGAGAGTGACATAGAGTAACTTGGTTGGTGCCGCCTGACATCTCGCACCTGCCTCGTCACTACTTGAAATTTTAAAGCAGTTCTCTTTGCTAGTGGTGTGTGTGTGCCATAGCTGCAAGTTCTGACACAAGTTCTACACATGAGTATTAACTTTTATTAGTGTAGAATGCATACTAGTCTTCCAATGATCACCATATATTTTCATGTCATCCACTAATTCTATAACATTGGTAGATTGTTAACTAAAATTTAAAAGTTGAACTTTTTTTTTCTATTATTGAAAAAAATAACCTACATATTTTTTTAATAAATGTTAACTCATAACAGCTTTTTTGATTTTATAAGTAAATGTTGTTGTGTTGTACATCCAAGGTCAGTGCCGCAGTTTTGAAAACAGTAGGGAGACAGAAATTTTAAGATTCTGTTGAGCAGTCAAATCAGATTGCAGAGCCATTGAAGTGTATAGCCACATCACAGGCCATGGGGAAGGTATTCTCCCCCTGAAAAGAATTTTGAAATTTAGGCCCCAGAAATGCACTCTTTATGGATCTAGAGAACAAAAATTCAGTGTGCATATTGCAACTTTTTTCAGCAAGAAAGTGGGAAGGTTGCGCTGAATCAGCTTAAAAGCCAGTAGTATTGTGTATACATCGAGCAGTATAAAATAAAGGGAATGGAGAAAGCAATACAAAATGCGGTACTTTATTTACATGCTTACATTAAACATGTTTGCCGAGTATTTAGGGCCACAAATTCATTCACAATTTTTTTTAAAAACTTAGTTTATCTGATTCTTCCTGGTGTATTCACTTGTTCAGCCATGTTTTAAGTCAGTGCAGCACCGAGAAACTTTGTTCAGATGCGCCATTATCTGTTGGTACTCAAAGCAGTAGATGCAAAATCTGTTCTACTTTATAACACAGGTTTTGAGTTTTACTGGACATGCTCATAAATGCAGTCACAATGTTTACTCTGTTGATGTATTTTTTCATTTCTACTAAGAATGCAGAATTGTTTATGAAACTTTTGGGAATTAATTTCTTTATAAAATTTATTAGATGGAATAGCCAATTTGGCATCCATTTGAGATTTTGCCAGTCTCAGCAATAAGTTCTCCAATTTGCATAGCTTGTGGTAACCATTTTGATGAAAACATTTTTTTCAACTTTTGAAAATTATTATATCAAAAAAGATTGCGTCATGATAAATCTTTGAACTTGCATGGAACCCTTCATGTACATGGTACTGAAGGCTCCAGTAAGTCATATTTTGAACACACTCATGACTTATGCCTTGTTCCAGATTTTAAAGGGGTGTCTCTCAGTTCTCAGTGTTTGTGAACTTTTGGTTAATGTCTCTATTACTTACTTTGTTCCCACAACAATTCTGCTGCTTTGTTATAGTGCACAGATGAACTACTCTATTAGTTTTGTGATCGAGTGGGATATCAAGGGATATGATATATGTTACCATTCTCAAACTGATCATGTAGACCTCAAGCTTTTGTGGTTGATTCTCTGAAAATATTTTCTGATATTTTGTTCAAGGCATCCAAAATGACACTGTACAAGTCCTGAGTTGTCTCTCACTCTGACAGTTCAGCATGTGGGGACACATTTTTCTCAGTTGGCTTTGATTATAATGTTTGACTTTAAAATTCTCCATCTTGCCCCTCTCATCCTGACATGCTTTGAGTAAGGCCTAAAACCAAAACATGAGTTCTTAAATTGCACTGCATAGTTATAAAACATACTGTAAACAATCTTTAAACTGTGGAATAGAGGTGCCTCTTTAAAGACTAAATTAAGACATTGGTTGCTGCATTGTACAGAGATCATTTGTAGTTCATTTTCAGACACTCTTGCAAGTTGCTTTTTTATAGTTGCAGTCCCCATCAAAGTATTGGCAATGAAGATACTTAAATAGAAAATTGAATCTAACAAGAGTATCCATCAAAATCAAAATTGTTTCTGCTCTTGCAGAAAGAACATCATGTAAGCCAAGAAATACTTCTTGAGGAATTAAATGTTCATCTACTTACCTTACACACAATCATAACTGTTTCTTGTTGCTAATATGCATGGTTCCATCAATATTTATGGAGTAATAGCCAAACACTGACTCTTTCATATTAAGGAGAATATTTCACAAAGTTTCTCTTGCCAGCAGGCCCAGAATTTTATTTTTGCTGTCAGGATGTGTATGCAACTTTGAATGCTATAGGTTCTGCACAAAGTTGTAGCCATTTGTAATAAGTTGATGTGTCTGCTGAAGTTCACCATAAAGGAAACTCTTGCTGTGCCAAAAGTTATATAGATGAGACCATCTTCATCAGGGCATTTCAGGCATTCCCTTGATCCTATGTTTTGTTGAGATAGTCCACATGGGTTGTTTGGAAAGTTAAGAAATTTTTAAACAGCTTTCAATTGTTTTATAGCTTTTCCATGAAATGCAAACCTTTCTTTTGCTTTTTTCCAATTACAGTAGCCACACAAATATTAGAAGTTGTATACCATATGCTTTAGAGCAGTGACAGGAAAATACCTTTTTTAGAGTGTCACAATAATATAGCCACCAGAACTCAGAAAACTATGATAGCTGGAATTTGTATACCTTTATTTTTTTGTGAGCTACGAGGCTGAATGGGTGTGGCACAGTTTAGCATGTTGTCAATCCTATATGGCTTCTCCATGTCTGAAGAAGCATCAGTCTGTTGTCTGACCAAAACTACAATTTCCTCAAGAATTTTAGTTTTAAATTTGAATTATCTTTTAAATTAATATTACATTATTAAGATTTTGTGATCTTAACTGGTGCCCTATTTTTGATATAGTTTAGAAAAGTAGAGGTCAGGTTAATGATATATTTCTCTCTTGAGGAAGGAATGGTCACTTACCACTTGACTGGGAATGTTCAATCTTTATCTTGGAATAAAAAAACCAAACTTTTACCTTTGTAAGCCTGCTTGTATCAGTCTCAATTATATCTGCTGTCATAGATAATTACAGAGTGATTGGAAACCTTGTGATTTTATATAAATCCTGGTCAACCATCTCCCTATGGGAAAATTGGTAAACATCTGTTTGACTCAGATTTAAGAATTTAAGAGGACAGAGAGACATGCACTCAGACAAACACAGGTTATGAAGTTTGAGGCAGCACAGTCTAATGCCCTCTCTTCTGTAGTAACAGAACTTGTGAAAAAGAGCCTGGAGCAGATTCTTGAGAAATCTATTTATCCTAAAGACCTTTTCTATCTGCAGTCATGGCACAACATGGGTGACAGCTTAAGCACGGAATATGATAACAACATACATACATACATTGGATATGCTTGCCATACTCTTATATTACTCATTTGACAAGGTATGGGAAGGGTGGGTTTGAATCTAGCTAGGACACACAAAATTCTTCTGAATTTTTCATTATCAAGATTGAATTTTGTCCAGAAAGTGTTTATGATCTTGAAGAAATGAGTATTCTTTCTCTTTTATAGTAGCATTTACTCCCAGGCTGAATAAACCCATATCTCACCTTTACAAGGTTATTTGTCCTGGACAACTATACCAATATGAGAAATTTAAGTGATAAGAATTATCGATAAGTTTTAAATGCCCCCATTTTATTAGAGCCTACAATGAACTTTAGAACAGGATAATATCCTTTTACTTAAACATTTTTCCACTATAATATTTCTTTTTCTCTAACCTTTTCTTTAAAAATATGGTTCTAGCAATGAGGCATCAGCAATAAGTGTAAATCTCCAGGTCACAGAACTCACAAGTGAAATAACAAGCACACAGAATAACCACAAGGAGATATGCCAGGTAAGATTTAGCTTTCAGGGTAATAAGGTGGAAGCAAGTAAAACACTTCATGGCAGTGAAAGAAATACTTGCCATCACTGGTAGAAGCTTATATTGATTTTAAAAACTTGCTCTTTGTGTGTCCATGTGTAGTAATGATCATAAGAAGATAATAAAAATATGCAACAGTGATTAGGTTGAGGACTGCATTGGATAAATAATGCTAAGGGACCATGTCACCATTCACCACCTGAGTGACCTCTTACTCTATTACGGATATCAAATTCATGTAACTAGTATGCACTAAGTACTTTGGGAGAACAAAACTGCGTAGTAGATGCTTTTTTAAATATTAACAAATTTGCTGTATAAGAATTTCTTATTTATAGCCAATACAATACTATTAAAAACTGCTCACATGTTAATGGATATTGGAAAGTAGTGTATCATCTTTTTTGTGGAATTTATAGTAGTGCAAACACAATCTTTTTTTGTGAAAAAAGTAAGGTAAAATTTTCAATCTGTTCTGTGACAGAGCCCTAGTAATGATAATCTCATTCCATAAGCTTACAGAAGCAGATTGTAATGAAGAAATCTAATTTTCCATATTTTTTATCATTAGTTTAGATCATTTATAGCAGTCTATCTAGCAAGACCTACTCCTAACTTGTTGTAACAACAGACTTCCTTTACTATAGAAAAATAAATAGCAAGAAAACCTATTTACTAATCTTGTGCATGTTCAGTTCAAAGTTTTTTTCTTAATGCTATTTCATTTTTTGAAAATCTTTTTTTTTTTTTTATAAGTAAACAGAACAGGAATATATTTAGAAAGAGTTAATGTTTGTTGCTTAGATAAATAGCAGATATCCAAAGTCACTGGAAGATTATTGGCCAGGCAATGTGGCTCAGTGGTGAGTGTGTTGGCTTCAAGATCTAAGGGTTCTTGGCTCAATTCCTGCTGCTGGCACATTGTTGTGACCCTTGAGCGAGGTACTTTACTGGCATTGCTCCAGTTGCTGCTGGGGGGTGGCCTGTGTAGGCACTCAGACAGGGGAACCAAGGACAAGGTATGCTGTATAGCCATGACAGGCACAAGTCTCCTATGAGAAGGAAAAGTCAGAAGAATAAACTACTGCTGAAGATGGACTGGTTGATTTACATGGGGCATTGTTTGTACAGTCTCTTGGCTTATACAGGATTTACAGCGCTTCCCTTCCTTTTGTAAGAAACAAATTTCTTAAATATTTCATCAGTCAGTTTGTAAAGTCATATATAATTCATGAAATATCTAGTCAAACCCATAATTTTGGAGAATTTGTTTAAGTATTTAGTCACTGGCTAATACAGGTGTCTGAGGCTTCTCTAGCTACTATTGAAGCCATTAGATTAGTTTTCTGTTTGGATATTACCATGGCAATCCAGAGTTTGATCTAATCTGCCTCAGTACACATCAACTATATTGTTGATTTATGGTATTTTTATGATGATATTATACTGATTTTTCAACTATCTGTCCAGCAGAAATTTTTTCACTCAAAAGACTTCTCTGATATTAAGTAGTTCAGAAAACATTTCTGAGCCTCTACGCTAGTGGCAATATTTTTTATGTCTAATTTTCCTCCATACGCAATTTTTTAAGTATGTGAGGTACATTTATCCAAACATTGCTGTGACAGTACACAACAGTGTTCTCTGTGTTATAAGAAAGCGTTCACAGGACAGGTGGATCAAGTAAAGTGTGTACATTTCGTATATCAACAAGTGGATAAGCAAGGTATGAAAATTGGGATTGGCATTTCCTATTTTGAGTTATCATACCAGTGGACCTGGATTCCAAGGTGTGCATCCATCTATTCTGAGGTCATTGCCACCTCTGCTTCTATCGCAAAATATTTTCACTGCTTCTCTCATACATTCCATACATTCCGGGGTTAGTTCAAAATGTGACTGACTGTAGCTGATCACTGTTCTCAGTTGCAATATTCTGGCTTTCCTGATTTTTCCAAATAGTCTGCAGGATTTTTTTGCTTGAGCAGCTGCCTTCGAACTTGGAATTAGTGATAAAGTTTGCATTATGTTTGGATGTTTTAAGGCTGCCTGAGATGGCAGGGATGGCCATTGATGTGCTTGAGGTGTAGAGTTATGATGGCATGCAGATTTTTTCTGTGGAGGCTTTGACAACCATGTTCCAAGAGATGGAATATGCTGATGCTGTCTCGAAGGTGCTGAGCTGACATTTTCTTTGTCTCTCCTGTTTGTCACTATGCTAAGGGAGCATTTGTATTTGTTGATCCAACTACACATTTCATGTGTAGTGGCATGTATTTTTGGTGTGGTGAGAGCCATTCCTTTTCTTTGAGGAAAAATTTCAAGATATGTTATTGTAAAGTTGTCGAATGCTTCTTCAAAGCGGTCGATTGATTCGGAACACTCTGCATGCAATGGAAGAGTCATTGTAGCAGTGACGACTGTGCTGAAAGATGAAAGACATTTGAAAAGAGAATGCACTAGTTGATACTTGATAATAGAATTGGTTGTTGATTTATTTGACTTTGTTTGTGTCTTGTGTCATGAGACTGGAGGATCTTGGCGATGTCGTTCAGGAAGAAGTTGGATGAGTTGATCTGTGGATAGTAATATTTTTCTGCACTTGTTTCCACGTAAGTCAGTGCTGTCGGGTCCATGGCACTGGTCATGCTTGATGTTGAGGACGAATAACCACTCATCCAGAAGTTTTTGTCGATTTTTTGCAGATACATAAGCAGCATACTTCTCACTCCGAGTAGAATATGTCACTGGCATAGCACTAACACGTCCAAAAGAGGGAGCTCAGTGAAAACTTCAAGAAATTTCACCGGAGGTTCCTCAACTGAATAAAAGTTGATGGGATCACGGTCTTTCTCCAGTGCATTCATTCTCACTGTGTAGTTGGCGATGAGTAAGAGTTTTGATTTCTAATGGTTTTAAGTGTTCATTCCATTGCGACCATTGGTAATTGTTTTCAGTTGATCGCGAATTTTTTCGTTGTCAGGAATATGTAGTGTTTCTATTTTTGCGGCAGCGTCTCTCCAAATTCGGCGTGTTAGTTTTCTGAAACAAGTTAGACATTGGATTATTCTGTTTCGATTGTGTCCATCAAAAGCGTAATATCGTGTTGGATATGGCTTCGCAGTTGTTTGAGCAGGTCTAGGGTGAGATTTGATGCATTTGCAGACTGTCAGATCATGACCGCCGCGACCGTAACTTTGATGGAGATTATACATCTAAAATATGTAATATCAACAATATATGATGATATGACGCATGCATATGCACATATTTATGACATCGATTGATACATTATCATAAAGTGTTAGTTTCTTTTTTGCATACTTAGAATTACAAGGCAAACATAATTAATTTATTGCTTTTATATATGGGAATATAGAGTAAGCAGAAAAATGAGTCTAAATAAATGTTGCCACTAGTGTAAAGACTTTTTCCGTGCGTACTACAACCCAAACAAATCGTTTGAGCCAAAAAAATCTGCCGGAAAGAGAAGTCAAAATATCCAATGTGTGAATCTCTCAGTTCAAGCAAGAATCTCTTGTTTCTCATCAAGCATTGCTCACTGTCCTGCTTTGTTTTTTTTGTCAAAGGTCTCCTTTAAAAAATAACCAGATTATTATTTTTTGCCCTTAAAATTTTCTACTTACAGGAATTTGAAGCATTTAAGCTTCATTCTAAAAACTTGCTGGAAAGAGAAAAGCATCTAAACCAAAAACTGAAACTGCTGACTGGTTGATGAAGACAAGAAGAAAAAGAAGTATTTAGCTTACATTCCAAAGATTGAAATGTGTTTTTCTCATTGCTATGGTTAAAAACATCAGCAGTGTATCCATGTCACATTCATTTAAAAAAGAAGAGAGAGCTTATTCATTGATTTTTTATAGTTGCTAAAGGGAATACTGAAATTAATATAAATTCCAGTTGTCTGTCAATAAAACAAACAGTCACCCAAACATTTTGGCTTTGAAAGTTTTAAATTCTGATTTCTGTTTTAGTTATTCTCCATTTCTCTTACTGTCTGCCTGCATTTGATTTCCCAGCAGCATTCGGCAGTTATTTTTGTGGCCAGACTGCGAGCCAAATCATTGCTCTGAATTTAATGCAAAATTTCCATTTAGTTTCAGAAAGGTACGCATGACATATTTGGTAGAAATAGACTTTTTTTTTAAAAAAATCAACAAAAGGCAGACATTTTCCCAAGAACAGCTTATAAATCATGATATTTTGGGCACTACCAAAGTCTGAAATCAAAAGATAATGACTTAAAGACATAATGACTAAATTTTGTATTGAAAACCAAATTCATAAAGCAAATATTTTAAAAGGGGACAAATCCAAGCCTCCTCTCCAAAGAATATCGGGTTTAAGGCTTTCATATTTCTGAATTAGATTAGCCACAGATTTTGATAGCTGTCTGTTATTTAGAATATGTTGCTCAAGAATTTGTCTGCTATAAGAAAACAAAAAAATATTTTCTTTATATAAAATGTTACAAAGTTTCCAATAAATGGAATACTGAATTTTTTTTAAGTAGGATTTACACAAACTAAAGCAAGTAAACTGGATTTCCTGTGATTGCCCCCTAAAATTCAGTTGAAAATATTAAGTAAATATTATAATTTAAGGTTTGTTGTTGATATGACTGGTTTCTTACATAAAATAAACAAGAATCTAATGAATATCAACTGTGAGAGAGATGTTAAAAAGGGACAACTTTGGAGTGGAGAGTTTAACAAAAAGTAAAAATTTATATTAATGTCTAGTTATTAAGTGTAATTTTAAAAAACTTATTTATGGCTTTATTTTAAGATGAAGATCCATCAAGGAATGTTTTAGCTTCCTAAGTCAATTATTCCTTCCTGAATACTGTCCCATCATAGGCCATCAAAGTAGGACATTTCTAATGAGATTTTATTTACTGATGATGGAAAAGAAAATGGTTTTACGTTGCAAAGCCCTGAAAACTATTCTTTTTTCCAAAAATCAAAACAGAACAGAAACTAACTAAATGTCGGAATGATCTCTCCTGCCTTAATGGTGAATAGTTTATCACTGATATTATCCAGCCTAGGATTGATATTAACAGCTCTTAGCTTATTTTTCAGACAAAATTCTGGCCAAGATTCTTCTGGAGATAAGTAGTATAATGGTTTCCATAGCATTTCTTTATGACAATAATTCTCAATTACCAGCAGACAGAAAATGCTGTTACAGATTCAATGCATTCCTCCATCACTTGCTTTAATTTGTGGACAGTCTATCTTTTGTGACTATTTTCCAAACATGTAAGTATCTTACTGATTGATGTAAAATGTAAAATAAACTCTCACTTTATATTCAGAATATTTTCCTAGCCGTGAATGGGGTCAATCAAGATGAGACTTGGCCATCTTAGGAGTACTGCTGTTTCAGGTCCTAGAAAATCTAGTAGTTACCTTGCAGGAAACCAGTCATCATCATCATCATCATATAGTCTTCCACAAAAAGAAGCAACCTTTCTTTGAAATTTGTGTATGTGTAACCATGGTGATGCAATTAGAGAAAACATGCAAATAAAAGCTTTCAGCTACAGAGGCCCTTTTAAAAAAAAAAATAAAGGACAGACAAATCAAGAAGTAAGATGTTCAAGAAGTTTCACAAGGTTCAGAAGTTTGCTTCTTTTGGTGCCGCCTTCTCTCGACGTGTCTCTGGTGTTTTCGGAATCGGCAGAAGACGACAACAAGCAAAACTATGCACAGGAGAGTGAGGGCTCCCATGAAGGTGACGGCTGCTATCACTCCCCGGTTCCACAGAATCTGTTGGTCGGCTTGCTTTTGGTCCGTGGGAAGCAAAATTCCACCTGGAATTACATTTAAAAATAAAAAAAAAACAAACAAAAAATAAATATTAAAAATTTTTTTGTTAAGAGTTTGGTTTTTTAATGTTTGCTCACAAAGTCTTTCTGTCTTTTCTGTTGACTAATTGTAGGAATTAAAATAAGTCTGACTTGTGTCGACTCTTGATGTACTGCGGTTCCTGACTTCCACTTAAACAAATGATAACTGTCACTATGCAAAATACATTTTCTTATTTACAGTGGAGGTGTAAGGAATCCCCAACTAGTTCCTATCCATCAATCCATCAATAATAAAGAAAACAGTGCCACAATGTAAGCTGTGAAGCTAATATACTGCTCATCTTTGGTGCAACCTGGTTAAAAGTTGATTGCCAAAACACCCACCAGAGCCAGTAATACAGATCCTTGGTTTAGTTTGCAATTCTTAGATTGATTAATAATGCTCTAACTACATTTACCAGTAATTTATTCAGCTCATTAATGTGGGGAAATTCAACCAATTCCAGAATTGAGTCATCATTGCCTTGATGATTCCTATCTTGCACTTAATTTAAACAGTATAATTCATTTAAATTGCTTCAGCATGTCTGAAAAAAATGTTTAAATTGCCTAAATTATGTATGAAATCTCTAGTGCAGAAAGATAAATTTATCAGGTGTTTAGCACACGCAGTCACAGTGTGGTATTTTCTAGCACATCACTGACAGTCCCACTGTGGATTTGTTTACAGTGCTGCTATTTCTCCCACAATGCACCAAGTGCCACCGTCTTAAACAATCAGTAACTGAGCAACAGCAGAGCATTTGTTGTTGCACATTCTGACCAATTACATTTGTTGTTCAATGTATTTGGATGGAATCATGTAGAATCACGTTGTGACACTAGATGAAGAATTTGATCCATGTGTTATGTGAATATGGTTAGAACTATTTCATTTTGATGCCTAGTCAGTTTTTTTAGCCATGATACTTCGGAAATTTCAAGAGCTCACTATGAAGGTACTGACTAAGCAGTATTCTCTCTGCATCCATCTTGGGTGAACAGGTCTGAATTGTGGGACAATAAAAGAAATTCTGAAAACCTGTAAGTGCAGTAACCTGGCATCATAGTTGTGACTACTATTCCAGGAATTATATGACATTATTGGTCATACACTGATTTCAAAACAGAAGATGGCTATCCATATTATGTATTATTTGATAAAACAGAAATAGTTAACTGGGTCAAGTTAAAATATATTTGTACGTCATACATCAACTTTTAACAAGAGATAATTTCATCTAATATTATAATTACTAATTTAAATTTTGCTTTCATTTACGAGAGCCCATTTTTTGCTTAAGAATTGGAGCAACTTTGTATTCTTTTTTGACAATTTAGGAGTTAGATTTTAATTAGTAAATAATGAAAACGTACATAGTTATCTCCCTTTTTCTTTTTTTTTTTAAAGAAAGATAGAATGAAAAAAAAGTCTTACCATTTGTTTTACTGGAGCTTTGAACCAGTAGATGAGCCACAATAATGTGTGTTTTATCTTCGTCAACACTACGATGATGTCTGTGCAAATCTGCGCAATGACTCTGAAAAAAAAAAACAAAATTCCAGTTAGCTATTCATCTATTGAAGAGGAGTCAAAATCTGAAAGAAATTTCTGTCCATGGAAAGATTTCGGTGCTACAGAGCCCTGGTGAAAGATGAATCTCAAGCCCCCAATGGAAGTGAATGATGCAGATCCTAGACACCAGAGCAGCAAAGAAAACTGGGGACTGTTTACAGATCCATTGTCGTAACACTGCTTTGCATGAATGATTTCTCTTCATTGTTAACAGAATCTTTTTTTTTTTTGGATTCCAACATCTTTGCCATTTAGTGTTTCGTTTGTTTTAAAAACTATTTTCCTTACCCACCCACCCCTTTTTTTGTTGAATTTAACTGCCCAGTAATTAATAATCCATAACTTCGTCAACCTCCGATGCGAAAATCTCTGCCTTTGTGTAGCTTTTTAAGTGCACGGCTATCGTTTTGTCCTCTCTCTTTTTTGGCCAGCAAACATTAAAGTTATTTCTTCTGTTTATTAATAACATGAAACCATAATCGAAATGGCAGTTTGGTTGTAGATGAATCAAGTGGCTGCCCAGGTGGTTACTGCCAGGTACTTTCGTTTTTAGAAGGGTAACCGTTCACAAGGAACATAGTAATGCTTGCTGATGGAGAACACGTCCAACTAAGACTAGAAGACACACCTGGGTAAAGGGAGACAAATCAAACTTTTGCCATTTTTCATTGCGGCATGTTCGCCTAGTTGTCATTCTAATACATTTTTAGACAGTCACCTGTTGTTACACGTAAAGATTATTATTTTTTTTTTTTTTGTTATGGCGAACAGGAAAATTATGATTGTGACTGATTTACTGAAAATGATAATGTCGTGATAATAGAAGAAATGAGAGTTATTTCCCTTAAACCGTTTGGTGGCATACCGCGAGACAGACAATGGTATGTATAATGAGAGAAAATCATTTTTTTAAACTATTTTTGTTAAAATTTAAGACTTTAAAAAAAAAAAATTTGTCTTTCGATATTAAAAAAAAAATTATTTAGGTAAGAGTTCAGATTAGCCTTGAGCAATAGACTTCAACGGTACCGTTCATGCCATCCACCTGGTCAGTGTCTCACCTGTGTCTCACCACTCATCTAATTAATGCCTGAAGGCTGCTGTCATTTCACAAAGGTGAGATTTAAATGCATGTAGTCCGGACAGAATTACAGCCTGAATAATGGGAGAAACAAACAATGAACTAATACTCTTTTAGTATCTTTTAAAAACATACTTTAAAAGGTTGTTTTTTTTTGTTTTTTTAATATTTAAAAATTAAAAATAAATATTTCTCTTCATTAATCTCACTCACATTGGCGCATTTTTTGTCGTTGTGGTTGTAACAGAACTGAACGTGGCACTGGAAGTAAATTGTACTGTACTCCGAAAACTTAAATGCCTGGAACAGGTCAGTCTCAACAACTCGGCCGTCTTTTCCGTCACCGTGGAAACTTGGAACCAGCTGGGATTTCGTCGAGCAACTGAAAGGCGAACATTTTAAAGGAAGAAAAGGCATTGGCTAGGATGGAGAGCGAGAAAGAAGAACGTGATGCTGCAGTAAGCTACCGGTTGTACAGATCGTGGGTAGGGCAGGAATGGTCTAGTGTGCACACACGACTAGTAGACAGCATCAGTTTTTCGTCTGCTGATATGGATGAGCTGCTGGCCAAGAGAATCCGCGTGGCTGTTCTAGGATACAAGCGAAAAGGGGGTTAATTTTCAAGTTCCTTGCTGTGATGCAAAAGTAAGAGTAAGATTTCAACATAGAACTGCCAAATTTAAGCTTGAGAGTTTTGGCTTTCATTAATCATAAGATGAGTTACTTCCCTTAATAATAAATTTTTCCTACGAAATGCATATTACCCGGTGTTGCAGCAAAAACGAAAGAGGCTATAACAACGACAATAACAATAATAACAACGACAATAACAATAATAACAACAACAATAACAATAATAATAATAACGACAATAACAATAATAACAACGACAATAATACTAATAACAACGACAATAATACTAATAACAACGACAATAACAATAATAACAACGACAATAACAATAATAACAACGATAATAACAATAATAACGACAATAACAATAACAACGACAATAACAATAATAATAATAACAACAATAACAATAATAACAACAACAATACCAATAATAACAACAACAATAACAATAATAACAACGACAATAATAATAATAATAATAATAATAATAATAATAATAATAATAATAATAATAATAAAGGGACACGAAAATGGCTGACTAATGGAACAAGGTAGTCCTCAAGAATAGGAGCAAGCAGCAACAGGTACAGGACCTTACAGGCCAACATGTCTGCCAATGATCTGGGAAGCGCCGACCGTCTCAGCATCTGCAGGCAGCAGACGCCCAGACCGATAAGACCGACCATGACATCTGAGGAGGATGGGTAGCTGTAAGAACACGAGAGGAACAAAAGGTAAGCTGTTCGTAGATAGATAAGACCATACTCGGGGATCGCGAGGACAATTCGGCGATGTAGTGGGTAGGTTATAGGAGAGCATTCGGCTCGGTTCCGCGCGATGGGAGGCGTAGGACGAATAGATACAGCGAAGTTTATGGAGGTGGGTGGGTGGGGAAACAATGGAGCTGTGGAAAGCAAAGTTTAAAGTGAAACAACAACCAGATGGGGAATAGGTACAAATCAAAATATGCGCATTCCGGGGTGTGGGGGGTACAATATTACCGCTGCTGTTTCGCATAGCAACGAAGCCTGACATAGGGCTCTTTCTGGATACGGTCAGAATGGTACAAGATGAAGAATGGTGCACGAGTTTCATAGTCGCTGTTTATTGTCGGACAGTCCAAAGCTACGTGGGAAGCCCCAGAAGGGGTTGGACTGCCTGGTGCAAACAGCGAGGACATTCTCGCGAGAGACAGGAGTGGGGTTTGGTACGGAGAAACAGGCCGCCCTTTAAGGATAGGAATTTAGGCACGGAACCATCCTCTGGGAGGATTGAACATCTAGAAGAAAAGGAAAGGCGCGTAAATGTCTCGGCGTTTTTAGAACTGGGTGACAACGGACGTATGGAGATGGAGGAGATCAAAACGGAGAGCCGGGACGGTATTAGACAGTGGGGCTAAGTGCTCAATACATGATCAGGGCGGTGAACCAGTATCCAGTCTTAGTTATTGATTACCCATTGGGGATTGTAGTACACGAAATGGCGCACTCCATTGTGGATACCGCGGGTTATATGTGAAGAAGATGGGTTAGGGGGGGCTCAGGCTCAGGAACACCCATTGGGGATTGTAGTACACGAGATGGCGCACTCCATTGTGGATACCGCGGGTTATATGTGAAGAAGATGGGTTAGGAGGGGCTCAGGCTCAGGAACACCCATTGGGGATTGTAGTACACGAGATGGCGCACTCCATTGTGGATACCGCGGGTTATATGTGAAGAAGATGGGTTAGGGGGGGCTCAGGCTCAGGAACACCCATTGGGGATTGTAGTACACGAGATGGCGCACTCCATTGTGGATACCGCGGGTTATATGTGAAGAAGATGGGTTAGGGGGGCTCAGGCTCAGGAACAAGATCAAAAATAAGGAAACCGGCTCGAAGAGATTACGTGGATAGTAGATCAGATGACCTACTAATAGAAATGGCGCGATCGGGTAGAGAGTATGAAAGAATAAAAAGAGCAGGCAAAAATGTCCAAATTACATAAGGAATAAAGCAGCCAGCAGTTACAACAGTTGGAAACCGAGTTCTATGGCAGCCCAAAACCAGGCGGTCATCAGCAACTGCCATAGAGTCAGAATCTTTCACAGTGGACATTAGTCAAAATGCAGAATGTATGAGGCCAATGAAGAAACAGTGGCTCGCACAGTGATGAGATACATGACGCCAGCCAATGGTTCTCGCAAAACAACAATAGAAATAAAATGTTGCGTGAACTATGCACCAGTCATTGTGTAAAAATTGATAATGTAGAAACAAGTATTCAGTGGTCGAAACGTTGAGCTGAAAGGACAAAGAGGGTAAAGATGCTTTGGTATAAGAACAGGGGGGGATGCAATTCCATAGAGTAGACAGTATTCGTGGACAAGACAGACAGGAAAGCTAAGATAACAGGTATAGCTTGCCTGCCTCCGTAGGCTACAGCGTCGAAGAACAATAACAGGTATCTAAGGTCACGACAAAGAAACATGAAGATTACGCAAAGAAGATGGGCAAGATCGTCCGATTAGGAGATCTTCCGAAAGCGGGTCGGCTTGGAACGACCAAGATTGTTCAAACGTGCTGCAACTCCTTAAACTTTGGTAGAGGCTCCGAGTTATATTCCGAAAACAGACCATTCCTTTTTATAGATTGTTATTATTATTTAGCATGGTAACTAGTTTTTCACACCTGGTGACCAGACAAAATAGGTTAACGTCCACGCCAGTGAAAGGTACAAGCATCATTTCTAATGGTTAATTATCGACGCTCACTTCGCGGAGAATGAGATAGTACAGCGCGTAGCTTACTTGCTTATCATGATTGCAGCCACTCCGGTTTTTATCTCATCCATCTTGCAGACTAGAACGTCCCCCCCCACCCCACCCCATTCCACGGGTTTTCTCCAAGGTGCTCCAATTTTCTTGCAATTACGAGAAAGCTTCTCGGTTCTTCCCATCACCGAAGCGGATCACATCGCCGCGAAAACAGAAAAATCCACACATTTTGTTTTCGGGTGAGAAAGAGAACGCTTACCCACGTTCGTCTAGGACTCGCACTTCTGGGCTCCGGTCCTCGGAAGGCTTCGCGAGACAGGAAGTAACCCGTAGACCTGCCACCACTGAAAGGGAACGGGTTGGATTATACAAGGGTTGACGATCGAACTGCTGATGTATATATTTATCGAAATAAGACAATACAATACTAAAAAGTAAGTTCTCATTTTAAAGCAACGTGCCAACTTGTTCGTTCGTTTTGCTTGATTTTTACTCTTCTAAATTAAATGTCTTGAATTATTTCTAAAAAATTAACCCTTTTTTTTGCTATCTTTTCCTAAAGAACTAGGCCCAGAAGCTGCCAAAGTACTCAGCTTAGTGATATACAAAGTAAATTCACTTTAATAAAGTGAAAAACGCAAGTAATATTCATTTTAAGGAAAATGCAGCCACGTTCAAGAGTCGTCGTTATTCTCTAGATGTCATGGTTAGATTCTTTAATGTAGATGGAAATCTCGGCCGTCAGTTCCTCTTATCTTCCTTTTAGAGCGATAAATGTACTGAATCAGAAACATTTTTTTTTTTTTTTTTTGGCTGTTCGGCTTTTAATTAAAATTCCTGCGTTCGGTTTTCTGAGGGCGAGGAACTGATGCAAACAGAAATGGCAAACATACGGCGAAGACAGATTTCGGCGATTGATTCAACTGCACAAAATAAGCCGTCTTGTTTCTCCAGCGAGTCGACGAGATCGGGGGGGGGAGGAGGAGGAGGAGGAGGAGATAATTCCTTCACGAGACGTCTCCTTCTGTAGCTGTGTGGATTCCCCGTGGATTGAACTCGTGAAAAGAAATCTGTTTCCGAACTGTTTGTTCTGGTGCGTGTTGATGGTCACGAACCAAAGTGGTTTAAACGTAGGGGGGGATGGGTGAAGAGGTCTGGCGCCTCGGTTTCGTTGAGTTGCTGAGCAGCGTGACTGGTCACGTGGTTTAAGATCACCCGCGTGATCACGGCAGTCGGTAAGTAGTTGGAGAACGACCTTTCAGTCCCCCTCCTCCCGTCTGGAGCTTTCGGTCGTCGCTTTAAATGAGGCATCCCGGTAGAGATGTTTTGTCGGATATTCGGAAACGGTAACCCGAAAGGTCGTCTGACTACTACTGGGGGAATTCGAGACAAGATGTCTGTTTGACAGTGGGGGTTGTTTCCTATCTTTGACCAGGGGCTGCCAGCGAAACGAAACTGGATCAAAGATGTTAGTAGATGGAGGCGAGCGGAAGAATTAACATTGGACCGAGAGTATTTTCTTTTCTCTCTCTCTGACCGTTAAGTAAGAGTTTCAATTATGTTCAGCGTGAAATTATGACGTACTGTCAGTTGTTAATTAAAGTTTAGTAATTTCTTTTTGCTTTCTCGGTAATTGTAAAACGCGCATCGGATGTTGTTAGAAGTGTTTGGTTTCCGTTTGGCTTTCTCGGCAGCCACGTGACTTCCGTGTGGCTCTAATGGTATTCATGCGACGATTTTGTGCAGGCCAGGTCATCTCTGTGGATGCTCGCTCCGTCAGCCTCCTTTCACCAGTCTGGCCGAGAGCTCGGGGTCACTGTCGTGTTGGAGGATTAATCCCCGCCCACTGAGGGGTCTTCCTGAGGGAGTAGCATGAAGAGTGAGGACCCACCTGTACCTTATCTTCGATTGTGTGCAAGTCTCCCATATCCCTGACTGATATGCAGCCCCACACTTGTATTGATCGGCCCCTGTGCTTCCCTGTCTGCTATACCGCTTCCCCGTCCGCCTTCAAACAAACTTCCGTTGATTATCGCCAACCCCTTCAAACTGGGACTCATCTACAAAGAGGACCCCGTTGATTATCGTCAACCACTTCAAACTGGGAGTCATCTGTAAAGAGGACCCCGTTGATTATCGCCAACCCCTTTAAACTGGGACTCATCTGTAAAGAGGACCCCGTTGATTATCGCCAACCCCTTCAAACTGGGACTCATCTGTAAAGAGGATCTGGTTGATTAACTGGGACTCATCTGTAAAGAGGATCTGGTTGATTAACTGGGACTCATCTGTAAAGAGGACCCCCGTTGATTATCGCCAACCCCTTCAAACTGGGACTCATCTGTAAAGAGGATCTGGTTGATTAACTGGGACTCATCTGTAAAGAGGACCCCGTTGATTATCGCCAACCCCTTCAAACTAGGACTCATCTTCTATAAAAAGGATCACCACCTCCCCATTTCGGCCATCCCTCTGTACTCGGACTCATTTTCTATAAAGAAGACCACCACCTTTCGGGTTCGGCCATTCCCCCTGTCTCCTTTCTGCTGCTCATCTCAACCTCGCCGTTCGGTTTCTCCTCCTCAGCAAAGGTTTTCGGGTAGCCCCACCTCTCCTCAGACCACGTCTGGCTAATGTGTCTTACTGTGCTTGAAGAAACTTGAGCACTCGTCCTTGGAGCTGGGGCATTCGCAACATCTCTACTGGTTCATCGGACATCACGTAGAGAACATACCCCGAGGTACTTAACATCACCTCAGGAGAGGTCGGGCCTCCTTTCTCTGACTGTGTGCATTGTCATCAGTACCAGTTTCCCGTATCCTCCTCAGAGTCTTGCATACAGCTTCCGGGTGCGGATTCACTCAGCAAGAACAACAGGGCATAAGCGCTTTCCCAAATTTGAGGGCTGACAAGAACTCATAACGAATTCATTCTCTTATACTTTTGTTCTAACCGCGAAGTTAAAGGGCAGAGAAAAGCTAATATTTAAAAAGCATACTGCTAATGAATCTTCCATACGCCTTATATACATAATGGACAACACAATCGATACCATGCGGTTTAATAATAGGGAATTTCGAGATCTGAAGCCGGTCGTTGAGTATGGGGCATAGTTAACAATGTCGCGGTTTGCTTTGTGTTTGTAATTACCAGACTAATGAATGGATAACACTGGCATTTCCGTCGTAATGGTGCGCATTAACCACGGCTGCGGATTTTACCGGTGTATTACGTATAGTGACCGCGTTGTCCGTAAACGGGGTCGAGCGACGGAAGGGCTCCGGGGGTGTACAGGGGCCAGCGGTAAAACCTACCGCCTTCTAATAGTTCAGCCCTCAGGCGAATGGCGTCTCCAACGGTTACTGTGTGCATGCCTTCTCCCTTCTCGTCTACGACCCTCAGTGTCGCTCTGCCTGACACTTCCGTCACATTTCTCGTGATGGGCCTGCTGGAGAGAGAAGCAAAAGTAAAGATGATTAACAGCAGCAACCCGTAACATCCGGTTACGTTTATCAAATACTCCGCTAACATCACATTTGTCACATCTTTTATAACCAATTTGTTCAGTAGTCCTTAGTTTTCCATTTATTATTATGATTATTATTATTATTATTATTATTATTATTATTATTATTAGATTATTATTATTATTATTATTATTGTTGTTGTTGTTATTATTATTATTATTATTATTATTATTATTATGATTATTATTATTATTATTATTATTATTATTATTAGTTATTATTATTGTTGTTGTTGTTGTTGTTGGGTTTGTATACTTCTATTTCTTTGCTTACCAAAAGTTTTAAAATTTAAATTAAATTCTTTTAACATGAATGGGACCGAAAAAAACCAGTTTTATTCTCAAGACGATAGATGGAAATTATTAATGATAAAGCCATTGTTTACACATTAAAGATTTAGATTTTACACTCTATTATCCTGTTAAAACACTGGCATCCTCTCTATTAATCACTCCCCCCTCTCTCTATTCATCACTGAATCTCCCCCTCTCTCTCTATTCAACACTAAATCTCCCCCTCTCTCTCTCTATTCATCACTAAATCTCCCCCTCTCTCTATTCATCACTAAATCTCCTCCTCTCTCTATCCATCACTAAATCTCCCCCTCTCTCTATTCATCACTAAATCTCCCCCCCTCTCTCTATTCATTACTAAATCTCCCCCTCTCTCTATTCATCACTAAATCCCCCCTCTCTCTATTCATCACTAAATCTCCCCTCTCTCTCTATTCATCACTAAATCTCCCCCTCTCCTCTCTATTCATCACTAAATCTCCCCCTCTCTCTATTAATCACTCCTCCCCCTCTCTCTATTCATCACTGAATCTCCCCCTCTCTCTCTATTCAACACTAAATCTCCCCCCCTCTCTCTCTATCATCACTAAATCTCCCCCTCTCTCTATTCATCACTAAATCTCCCCCCCTCTCTGTATTCTTCACTAAATCTTCCCCTCTCTCTATTCATCACTAATCTCATCTCCCCCTCTCTCTCTATCCTCACTAATCTCCCCCCTCTCTCTTCATCACTAAATCTCCCCCTCTCTCTATTCATTACTAAATCTCCCCCTCTCTCTTCATCACTGAATCTCCCCTCTCTCTCTATTCATCACTAAATCTCCCCCTCTCTCTATTCAATAAATCTCCTCCTCTCGCTATCCATCACTAAATCTCCCCCTCTCTCATTCATCACTAAATCTCCCCCCTCTCTCTATTCATCACTAAATCTCCCCCTCTCTCTATTCATCACTAAATCCCCCCTCTCTCTATCATCACTAAATCTCCCCTCTCTCTCTCTATTCATCACTAAATCTCCCCCTCTGTATTCATCACTAAATCTCCCCCTCTCTGTATTCATCACTAAATCTTCCCCTCTCTCTATTCATCACTAAATCTCCCCCTCTCTCTCTATTCATCACTAAATCTCCCCCCTCTCTCTATTCATCACTAAATCTCTCCCTCTCTCTCTATTCATCACTAAATCTCCCCCCCTCTCTCTATTCATCACTAAATCTCTCCCTCTCTCTATTCATCACTAAATCTGCCCCCTCTCTCTATTCATCACTAAATCTCCCACTCCTCTCTCTCTATTCATCACTAAATCTCCCCCTCTCTCTATCCATCACTAAATCTCTCCCCTTTCTCTATTCATCACTAAATCTCCCCCCTCTCTATTCATCACTGAATCTCCCCCTCTCTCTATTCATCACTAAATCTCCCCTCTCTCTATTCATCACTAATCTCTCCCCCCTCTATTCATCACTAAATATCCCCCCTCTCTATTCATCACTAAATCTCCCCCCTCTATTCATCACTAAATCTCCCCCCTCTCTATTCATCACTAAATCTCCCCCCTCTCTATTCATCACTAAATCTCCCCCTCTATTCATCACTTAATCTCCCCCTCTCTCTATTCATCACTAAATCTCCCCCTCTCTCTATTCATTACTAAATCTCCCCCTCTCTCTCTATTCATCACTAAATCCCCCCTCACTCTATTCATCACTAAATCTCCCCTCTCTCTCTCTATTCATCACTAAATCTCCCCCTCTCTCTATTCATCACTAAATCTCCCCCCTCTCTCTATTCATCATTAAATCTCCCTCTCTCTCTCTCTCTATTCATCACTAAATCCTCCCGCCTCCTCTATTCATCACTGAATCTCCCCCTCTCTCTATTCATCACTAAATCTCCCCCCTCTCTATTCATCACTAAATCTCCCCCTCTATTCATCACTAAATCTCCCCCTCTCTCTATTCATCACTAAATCTCCCTCTCTCTCTATTCATCACTAAATCTCCCCCTCTCTATTCATCACTAAATCTCCCCCTCTATTCATCACTAAATCTCCCCCTCTCTCTATTCATCACTAAATCTCCCTCTCTCTCTCTCTATTCATCACTAAATCTCCCCCTCTCTATTCATCACTAAATCTCCCCCTCTCTCTATTCATCACTAAATCTCCCCCCCTCTCTATTCATCACTAAATCTCCCCCTCTCTCTATTCATCACTAAATCTCCCCCTCTCTATTCATCACTAAATCTCCCCCTCTCTCTATTCATCACTAAATCTCCCCCTCTCTCTATTCATCACTAAATCTCCCCCCCTCTCTCTCTCTATTCATCACTAAATCCCCCCTCTCTCTATTCATCACTAAATCTCCCCTCTCTCTCTCTATTCATCACTAAATCTCCCCCCTCTCTATTCATCACTAAATCTCCCCTCTCTCTATTCATCACTAAATCTCCCCCTCTCTCTATTCATCACTGAATCGCCCCCTCTCTCTATTCATCACTAAATCTCCCCCCTCTCTATTCATCACTAAATCTCCCCCTCTATTCATCACTAAATCTCCCTCTCTCTCTATTCATCGCTAAATCTCCCCTCTCTATTCATCACTAAATCTCCCCCTCTCTCTATTCATCACTAAATCCCCCCTCTCTCTATTCATCACTAAATCTCCCCCCTCTCTCTCTCTATTCATCACTAAATCTCCCCCTCTCTCTATTCATCACTAAATCTCCCCCTCTCTGTATTCATCACTAAATCTCCCCCTCTCTCTATTCATCACTAAATCTCCCCCTCTCTCTCTATTCATCACTAAATCTCCCCCCTCTCTCTATTCATCACTAAATCTCTCCTCTCTCTCTATTCATCACTAAATCTCCCTCTCTCTATTCATCACTAATCTCATCTCTCTCCCCTCTCTCTATTCATCACTGAATCTCCCCCTCTCTATTCATCACTAATCTCCCCCCGCTCTATTCATCACTGAATCTCCCCCTCTCTCTATTCATCACTAAATCTCCCCCCCTCTATTCATCACTAAATCTCCCCCTCTATTCATCACTAAATCTCCCCTCTCTATTCATCACTAAATCTGCCCCCTCTCTATTCATCACTAATCTCCTCCCCCTCTCTATTCATCACTAAATCTCCCCCCTCTACTCATCACTAAATCTCCCCTCTCTCTCTCTATTCATCACTAAATCTCCCCTCCTCTCTCTCTCTCTCTATTCATCACTAAATCTCCCCCTCTCTCTCCTCTCTCTCTATTCATCACTAAATCTCCCCCTCTCTCTCTCTATTCATACTAATCTCCCCCTCTCTCTCTCATTCATCACTAAATCTCCCTCTCTCAAAATTGAATTGAATTTTACCCAAAGCTTCAGGAGGCCTTTACGTTTCTGATGCTGTTCTCAGTTGAACTCACAATGGCGACCCTAATCCTAACGCCTTGTATGCCGTTTTGCTGGCGACAGAATGTCAACGCACCCGCCCACGGAGATCGACGCAGACGACACCCTGACGACGGTGGGGATGCTGCTGAAGTTGCACTCCACCTTGTAGACGATGTCGGAATTCTGAACGGCGAATTCGGCCTGTTGAACCAGCAGCCTGAGCCTGTAAACGCCCTCGTTCACCTGCTGACATGGAAGACAGAGAAAGTCGGGCGTGAGACCTGCGCTCAACAGTCTACAGTCTGCGCAGATCGACCCTTAAAGGTGTCGCTTGCGCTCTACTTCCGGTCTACCTTTTTTTACTCCACCGTCGTAGCAGACTTATGTATCACGCTATCGCGAGGGCTTTGGTGTTATCGACCGAGACCTTGAGCGGCTTCCTTCCTTCCTCTTACAGGCCGACCCCGACCTCCCCCCCCCCCACACAGATCAAATTTGCGGCAAAACAACAACGAAAGAAAGCAAGAAAGCGGATAAACTCAGCTTTTCTCCGGAATCGGTAAACAGAAGAGGGGGGGGTTATAGCCAATTTCTTCGTTGAGCCATCTTAAACTTTGCTCCTTTTGTTCCCGATACTACGGTTTCTCTCTCTCTCCCATTGCTAATGGACCAATCGCCCGTGGTATTTCTTTGACGAAATTCTGTGTGTGTGTGTGTGTGTGTGTGTGTGTGTGTGTGTGGTGTGTGTGTGTGTGGTGTGTGTGTGTGTGTGAGAGAGAGAGAGAGATGAAAAGAGATGGAGAGAGACAGAGAGGGAGAGAATGACGTCAGTTAGAGAGAGAGAGAGATAAAAAGAGATGGAGAGAGACAGAGAGGGAGAGAATGACGTCAGTTAGAGAGAGAAAGAGAGAGAGAGAGAGAAAGAGAGAGAGAGAGAGATGGAGAGAATGACGTCAGTTAGAGAGAGAGAGAGATATGAAAAGAGATGGAGAGAGACAGAGAGGGAGAGAATGACGTCAGTTAGAGAGAGAGAGAGAGAGATGGAGAGAATGACGTCAGTTAGAGAGAGAGAGAGAGAGAGATGGAGAGAATGACGTCAGTTAGAGAGAGAGAGAGATATGAAAAGAGATGGAGAGAGACAGAGAGGGAGAGAATGACGTCAGTTAGAGAGAGAGAGAGAGAAGATGGAGAGAGAGAGAGAGACAAAACTAAAATAAACCCTAAACCCTATATTCCATACGTTAAATCAATCTCTTTGGCGCATGTAGGAATAAAGACCGTTTAAAAAAATCCACGCACAAGAAAACAAAAGAAAGTCCCTTTACCTGTATTCCACACCTCGTGTTGTCGGTAATGTTCACCGTGAAAACGAATGGATCTGTCGAGGTTCCAGATCCTCGTCCAAGGCCAGAACACCTGGAACAGGATTTACTCCCGTCGACGGCGTAGATGTCAAACGGCTGGAATACACTCTGACTGTAGTGGAATTCGATGCTGCCAGGCTGTCGGCACAGGTGACTGGCACGGACTCGCATCTGCGAAAAACACATCTCGCTATAACATATGATAGTATTATAAGTATTGTGCAGTGGACAGAAAACCGTGTGGCAGGACAAGATCCAGGAATAACACTGCTGCTAAAACTGCCAGGGGGAAAGCTAAGCCATCGTTTATATTTGTATTATTCGTTTTTTAAAGAAAATGCAAACGACGACGAATTTACTGTAGGTAACAGGGGGCTGTGCGACCCTTAATGCACAATATGGGGGTAGATCAGCGCATGCACGGTCGACTGGACAGTCGTTAGTGGATAACAAACGATACGCCCCCGCCTTGTCTTAGTCCCTGGTCGTCTTAAATATACTCATCGCTCGCCATCTTTTCGAACGGGAATATTCTTAATGTGATTTGCTTTTGGTAGGGAGGATAAAGGCAGAACTTAGACTTCCGTTTGTCGGGTATTCAACTCATTCGTACCCGGTTTGTTTTCGGTTGACTGAACCACAGACTGAGGTGAGAAGTTTGGTTGTACGGGCGGAAACTTGGAAAAGCTGGGGGAAATTCCTAGGACGATACCAGGCTTTTTTTTTTTTTTTGACCTTGGCCTTGGCCGATAGGCGCCTACCTTCGTTGGCGAACGTTCGGGCGCCGACACAGAGGGCGGTAGCGTCAGGCTGCAGGTTTCCGAGAACTGGATGTCAGCGGCGGACGGCTCCGAGCAGGTCTTCAGGGTTCGCACGGTCAGTGTGTACGTCGCATTCCCGGTGTCCTGGATGAGCAGAGAGGACTGAAATAGCGCCCTTGCGGCGAATACTACAGATACAAGTAAAGTTGCGCCAACGCGCGGCATTTAGCGAAGTTCAGAGTCGACGTGACATCCACCGATTCTTTAAAATTCGATTATAAAGCGTTTATGTCGATAATTTGGATAGCGCCATTTTTTTTTTCTTCTTGTGTTTCTCCTCTGGAAAAAGATTGAAAGATGGAGCAACGCGAAAACTCATGGAAGCATCATGCAACACATCTTCTTGCACGACTATGATGCGCAATCGAACGGCGCATACAGCGCCATCTGGCACGACTATGATGCGTAATCGAACGGCGCATACAGCGCCATCTGGCACGACTATGACGCGTAATCGAACGGCGCATACGGCGCCATCTTGCACGACTATGATGCGTAATCGAACTGCGCATACAGCGCCATCTTGCACGACTATGACGCGTAATCGAACGTCATACGGCGCCATCTTGCACGACTATGATGCGTAATCGAACGGCGCATACAGCGCCATCTGGCACGACTATAACGCGCAGCCGAGCGTCATACGGCGCCATCTTGCACGACTATGATGCGTAATCGAACGTCATACGGCGCCATCTTGCACGACTATGATGCGTAATCGAACTGCGCATACAGCGCCATCTTGGTAGTTACTTGTTCAAAAAGTATGAAGATATTTTACAAATTTGCAGTTATTACAAAAAGCGTTTTTTTTTGTTTCTTTTCAGTTAACAAGTAAATTAAGTATATATATATTTTTAGCGGACATCGGCAAGGCTGAAAGTTGTAGCATTTGAATTGATTGCGAAAAAAAAAGGGAAAACAAACATTAAGGTAAATATGTTTGCAAGAAGCAACAACAAATAACTCGCTTGTGGCTGAAATGACGATTGTATTGCTAAAAAATTCTAATAAACGTATCTAGCCTTTCTCCGGACTACTGATTGTCGGTAAACGACGGAATTTTCACCTGGATCATTAAAAGTATAACTTTGTTATTATAATTACCAGAGATGGTTTTTGTTGTTGTTGCTATTTAATAACTTAAATAAATTAAAACAATTATTTTCACGATTTTTTTTAAGTGTAAAACCATAATTATACAACGCATAATTTCCCAGGGTTCTTTGCGCGTACTCGCTTAATTTTCAAACATGGCCGATCTTGGCCGTTCAAGAAAACTATGATCAGGGTAAAAGAAAACAGAAGGTGGCGAGGGGAATGCTGTTTGCGGAATTTCTCTGCAACAGATATCGTACCACGGTGTAGTGTATATAAGTATGGTCCACCATTAGGATCTTTCGGGTAAAAGTACGGCTTGAAGAGATGTGGGTCAGGGTAGAAAGGCGCGACTAGAACCGCTTAACTTAGACAGGTGTCACGTATTTTAATTTACCTACTTGCACTCCACAGTCGGGTTGTTGCCGGGTCAGTCCCTGGCTAAGATTGACCGAGAAGACGTAAGGGTCCAAGAGAGTTCCCTGGCCCCGAAGAGTCGCCGCCCGCTTTCCGCACGTGGATCGTTTGCCCAGGGCATACACGTCGTAGAATCTGTTCTCAGAGTCGGCGAAGACCAGCCCCATTACCTTGGCTCTGTTGTTGCACTGCTTGTATCCTGAAAATTAAACCGATATCGGTCGTGAAGCAACCGCACCCGAACCCCCGACCGATGGTACCAACAGCAGGCCACCCGCCTCTTCATCGACAAAACGAGATCGTCGGCTAGGTCTGCCACCCGTGCGGGAGCAGAACGTTTGCTAATCCACCTCCGTAGAACCTACATGGTCTGGGTGTGGCCTTGACTCGGGACTGGCGTGAATTATGGGATGGGGAGGGGCCATAAAGGTCTCGTTTTAAGAAGGTGCATGCACTGTGCCAGACACTCCATACAGATCGTGGGTGCCGACTACATTTTCCACGACTCCCGATCGCTTTGCACATCCTTCGCGCTTGGAAGAAACTATACAATCGCAAGTTCGGAAATTGTATAGATTCGTTTTGTGTCCGGCGCTCGAACCACTCGTTTTCAAGGAAGTTCAAGGGGACATGCACGGACCCAACGCCTACGGTGTATCGATGAGAGAGCATCGTGAGCTCGAGCACCGTTCTCTCATTGGCAGCTGCAGTAACACACGGACTTAAAGCTGTCAGGTCGTCAGTCTGCATTTATTCTCAACATAAAGAATCAGACAGAAAAGATAAAAACAAAAAAATAATAATAAAATAAACAACAATACAAATATGGAATTGGATGAAAGAAAAACGATGCGATTCAATAATCGTTAGACCTATATTTTGCTCGTCTACATATTCCGGCTGCGCAATACATACACATATATACACTTATGCATGTAAACGTACACACATACACGCACGCAGACTAGTACATCATGATCCCATTTATTTAGATTTACTCAGAGAATTTCGAGGTAATTACATTCTTTTATATGAAGTTTACAATGGAAGTGAGAGGAAAATCGGAAATCTGAGAATCGGGGAGGAATAGGACCTCTTAGAAGTGCCAATGGATTCTGACCTTTCTTATGCACTGCAAATATTTCACATTTTATAGCAATGTTAGTTTTAGAAAAGTATGATACTCACGTGAAATTAATCCAGTGCTAATCTAAAATATAAAAAATAGTGTTATTAATTATCCGAATTTATGAAAATCCACTTAACATGCCCTTTCTACAATCGTGCGTTTCTCGGCACAAAGCTACACTTAACTACAGAAGTAAATCTACACTTGAAGTTGTTCAAATAAGTTCATCAAAATATTATTTATAATAACACCGTTTAGTTTCCCCACAAGTTGAAAAAAATTTCCACTTAGACTACACTTGTAGTTCAAACAAGCGCAACAGATACCGACTCAAATCTACACTGGTGGCTGTTCAAATAAGCGCGACGGATGCCGACTCAAATCTACACTGGTGGCTGTTCAAACAAGCTTGAAGGATACCGACTCAAATCTCACTGGTGGCTGTTCAAACAAGCGCGACGGATACCGACTCAAATCTACACTGGTGGCTGTTCAAACAAGCGCGACGGATACCGACTCGAATCTACACTGGTGGCTGTTCAAACAAGCGCGACGGATACCGACTCAAATCTACACTGGTGGCTGTTCAAACAAGCGCGACGGATACCTGCTCATGTCGAAATAAACAGAGAAAAAATCAATTAAAACTGCAGTGGAGGATTCTTAAACAGACGGAGTAGGTATTGTTTGAAGGTAGACTGGTGGCTGTTCAACCGAGCTGAGCAGAAATCCGCTTCAAACTGTACACAACACTTGAGACGACCTAAGACTTAAGCTACGGAAACGACACGGATGGCTGCTCAAATTACCCGAGCATGGAAAGCTACTTTGCATTTACGAGGGTTTTTGAAGACTAACCCGTAGCTTTTGTTCTGGATGATCGTGTCTGGCAACTCCTGAGTGAGAACGATGTCACAGGTGCACGAAGCACTCTGGGTATTTCCAAGCTGATGGCGACAGGCCCGTATGCTGTAGAATAGTGTGAAGATGCTTTCGGTGAAGTGGGCAAGCCGGTTGAGAATTACAGTAGATTAAAGACGTTTCTTTTGTAATCGGATGTTGCCTTAATGAGTACATCAACACCGAACGTATTGGGTCTCCGGAATAGTGCTGACGAGGAGTCTGGTATTCAATACAAAGCATGCGCACACGAGCAGCGCGAATCTGTGTCAAGTCCCTCGCGCTTGTCCAGGGTAGTGTGGCGCACACACACAACCACACACACACACACACACACACACACACACACACACACACACAGACACACTATTGCAGCATGAGATTAAAAGAGTGGAAAACATCGTTCATTCGCATCGGAAATTCGACATGAAGCAAGCAGGCAGGCGAGTTCCAAAACTACTATCGACCAATCAAAAGAAAGGAGAAGCAGTTTCTGCGGTCTGTTAGGCGACCAAGGCCGCAACACGTGACCGGACGTCAGCGGCATTCTGGGTCTCTCGATGTTTGGCCATCTGAGGTGGAACGAAAGCGAGACTGTACCGAGGAAACCGCCGAGTGAACGAGGCGGCGACCCCCTCAAACGTCCACCTAACCCCCGCCAGCTTCCCCTTCGTTTTTGTTCGCCGACTGCTTAGACTCCCGGCTCTCCGGGGCGAGAGCCGTCGCTGATAGCTGCCTCGGGTTCTGCCCGGTTTACCAGACCGTTTTTTGCCCTCCGTCATCCCCGCGCCGGATTTTACAAAAGCCTGAACAACGAAACCGTTAAGCATACGTCTCTGCAGTGTTATCTATTTGTGTTCTCATGTACGTCGATCAACAGTTAATGGAAAAACTGAAATCCCCCGACCCAAGAACTTTATAGCCCTGTATATTGAAATTAAAATATTAGAAAGAAAATTTGACACTAAAGTGCGTTTATAAAGTGTTTATTATATAAGGGAAACAACGGCTTTAATGACTAGAGATTCGGAAATCTGTGGTGCAGTTTGGTGTTCTGGCTGTCGGAGACTGGGGACGGATCGCAGAAGAAGGTCCGAAGGAGAGGCTGTGGGATATCAGTCTTGGTAGCCAGGAGAGTAGTTACCCGGGTTTGATTGGAGAGGGCTCTTCTGCCGTGGTCAGGGTGCGTGCCGGTCAAGAGTTATCCGCGAAACTTCTCCAACACATGTACCAGTGGAGTTCTTAATTTTCTAGATGTGAAAGGAAACTCGCACACCCGGTCGGCGAAGACGAGCGAGAAGAGACGATACAAGGGAGATATGTGAAAGCGAGCCGGACTCACAGCCATGGCGGGTACAGACTCTTGCCGCTGGACCATCGGCCACCCGGACACCCCGATACTTATGAATTACTAAAGACACTCAGCCCAGGTCTAAAATACACATCACTGATGTTCTAGGATCATTCAGGTGGGAAATGATCAGCATGCCCCGAATCGAGGGCACTTCTATGGGTACTGTACTGATAGGAGATGATTTCGGACAGTTCAGAGCTCATATCTTGCTCAAGATGAAGTATGACAGTGAAAGATGAGCTTCCTGTGTTTCCGCAAAATACTTGAGTTAGCCGCGGGAAATACTGGAAATCTACGCAGTATGGCGTTCATCTGGCTTTTAAAAAAAACTACTTCCGGTCGCACCACTTCATCCCGAGAGAAAAACAGAGCCGCAGAGAAGGCCAAACGCCGAGGTGGATCAGCCCATCCGACGAGTCACGGAATGTAACGATACTTGTCGTCGTAAACGACCATTGTTGACAGACAGCTGACCGAGAAGTCTCAGATAAAGGGACGGGTGTACAGTGATGAGAGAGAACCACTGGCTGAAGCCCAGCAACCAGTAAGACAGAATGTTATAACCAACGAAGACTTTATTTTGTTGTCTTATAAAATTAGACCATTTCTCAGTGCTTATTCACTGAAGCATTACATGGCTACGTTACGGCAGGACGGGATACATACAGAGGGGGTAGTGGGAGACGGATTTGGGTCTCATGGCGCAGGAGTTTATACAATAATAGCAGACAGAAAGGGAGATAAGTCTGGCTGCTTCCCTGTAACCTATCTGTAGCACCTTCCGCGCAGAGGCAGTTACATTTTTGAAAGGCTTAGAATACCTGCTTCCGTTTGAGGTCCCCCCTTGCCGTGTAACTATCCATACCGACAGTAGGTGTCGCCTGCCATCTCCGAAGAACGCGGGAACAGCTGGAGATGGAGATCGCTGTGGGTACCAGGACACGTCTCGGTTTACCAGGCAAAGAAATGGTTGATAAAACTGCCACTAAATTCCCTCAGAGTCAGGTTTGGTACTGAATTCTGGCGCATGAAACTGTATGCCAACAAAAAGTTAAAGATCTTTGCAGGGTTGAAACTTAAAGCAGCACATATTCTGATCCGAACAACTTAAAATCAACAAATGTGCGAAGAGATCGATATGCCTGCCATTCCCCCCCTTTTTTGGCCGTTTCAAAGACAACGTGGGCTGAAACTTCTGAGCACCATCTCAGAGAATGTCCAAAATATGCGCCCAAGACAGACAAGTCCGTTGGGTCAGGACTGCCCAGTTGCTTTTTCAATAAAAAAGACATCAAACCAACAATACAGTTTTTAAAGCGGAATCTCCGTCTCACGAAAGAGCCATGACAGCAATACCCTAAAATGCTGGGGAAAGTGGACAAGGAAACAAGGAGCCAAAAAAAAACTTACTGGTTAGTAATTTACCGAACTATAAATATCTAAATTACCCCTGACATGAACGTATTGGGAATCGTTTTGTTTTGTTTTTTTTTTTTTTAAAGCTGAAACTGAAAGCGGATCTGATTTTACTTACTTCGCACAACATCGACACGGCAACGAACGAAGTCAGGTATCTTACCGTGGTGAGTTTAACGGACATTTTGTTCAGGTGACTCCTGCAAAAGAAAAATGGAAATCAAAAAAACATTAACGGTCAGGATTATGGACTCGGCTATAAGATATCCCATGAAGGTTTCAGGCTGAAAAGTTTCAGCAGACTTATAAGATGTTGTGTCGCGGATAAAAACCAGTGGATTCGATTTGTGTCGGAAAATGTGGGATAATGTATTGGTCCGTTCGCAGCAGCCAACAGAATTTTTAAAAAAAATCCCCCCGGTCTTCAGATATCAGCAAAAAGAAAGACGAAACTAAATATAATATATTTTCAGTAGAGAGATGAGTAGAGAGATGGAGATTTAGTGATGAAGAGAGAGAGAGAGATGGAGATTTAGTGATGAAGAAAGAGAGATGGGGATTTAGTGATGAAGAGAGAGATGAGTAGAGAGACTCTGTGTGTGTGTGTGTGTGTGTGTGTTATCCGTAAGTGCTGCTTTAGTTGTTGGCCAGCTGGAGGGACTGAGGCGGAGAAAAATGGCAAGAAAGGGACCACAGAGGAAAACAGCCGACGAGAGCCCAGCACGCGCCTATTTCTCTCGGAATTCGTCCGGTGTTAGCAACGCACGTTAGGCTGGTCGATGGCTTCTCTCTCTCCTCTCTCTCTCTCTCCTCCTCTCTCTTCTCTCTCTCTCCTCTCTCTCTCTCTCTCTCCGTTCATTCGTTGGTTGAACTCCAGAGGGGAGAAAACGATTCTTTCTGAAAGCGATTATCGCCCGTTAGCACAGGAAGCCCCCTCTCCATGGTCTCGTCGTTCAGCATCTTAGAAGTCTAAACAAGCGATCGTGGGCGGTGGGGGGGCAGAGAGATTTTTAAACGCATTAAAGCAAAGTTCTAATATTTGCAAATGTGGAATGTAAACGCAGCCTTCCGTGTAGAGTTGGAGACTCACCGGAGCACCCGCCAGCTTCTCGTTGTCGTCGGGATGGCGGTAGAAGGAGAACGTGCAGTTTTCTCTTTGGTCAATGGCGTCGAGCTTTTCCCACCCGGCCGAGTTTCGGCAAATAAAACGACTGCTTTTCTTTTTTTTTGTTTACCTTAAAGGCAGGCAAAACTGTACTCAGTCGGCCTCAGCTTAGAGTGAGTAGAATCGGTCGGATTGTTAGTATCTTCCTTTCACTTAAATAACGATAATACATTTTCTTCTCCTACTCGGCAATACCATCGGGCCGCAAATAGAGGGGTATAAGGTCAGCGCCATACTACTGTTCTGAATTTAACTCCACAAGGAATTCGTACTCGAGTTATATCGAAACGTTGGTTCGTCTGAAACTAAATGCTTTATCTCACAATTTGGATCAGCTATTTAAAAAAGGGGACGATGGGGTGGGTGAAGGGGGGACACTTAACAAAATTTTGTGACACAGATAGTGAACAGACCGTTGCCGGATCTGACCGAAGCACACCACGTGACTACTTTCTGGATGTTTGTCTGGACTGAGACAAATATCCCTTTCAAAATATTTTAGTAGTATTTATTTATACACACGGAGTGTTGGGCGGAGAAAGTCAGGCATCACTAAATTTATTCCCTAGTCTTGCAAAATTAACAAGGTGGGGGGAGTGGCTCTTTAAGTAATGCAATTGCATGGCCACAACGATCTCCTCTCTCAGGTTCCGGTCGAATTCACACGTGCAGGTTGTGCACGCGGACAGGCTCCCTGGGCGTGAAGCACTGATCTCACAATACTGATTAATCTGATCGGTGCGGGGAAGCTGGTGGGATGCATGATGGATGGTCCGAGACGCCTGAATGAAGCGTAGACGATCAGTCTAAAGAGAGACAAGATCGATCTCCGGTCCAAATGTCGGTCGTCAGCTGGCCATCTTTAAACGACATCTGCAGTGGGTTTCGCTACCCCGCCATCGCTTTGTCTCGGCAGCCGGGGAACTAACGGTGTTGATTTCATTGGAAATTTCTTCCCTGTTCTCCATCGCCAGGGCTGGGTTCTGCGAAGGAGGAGGTCTGTTTTGACGCTAGCAACGGACCAGTGGCCCCTAAAGGCTTGGTCAGGATCTTCAAGGCCAGCTCGCCACTGCCGAACATCAACGCCTACGTACGGCCAAACGTCCTGACAGTCGGCGCCACTGCGCTGGGGGTGGGGGAAAAAAAAAGCGGATGTTTCCGGTAATTAATCCTGACGATAAACGAGTAAAGACGCTCGAAACGTGGTTTCATTCGCCAGTGTAGATACGAGTGGTGAAGTGGTGAGAAAGCCTCCGAACCAGCCGGCCACCTTCTTCAGACACCACATCGTCGACGACTTTCCTTCCTTACCTTTAGGTTCACTAGTCTCGGCAGGTGAGGGCGTGTACATATCAGGTGAGAACGTCGGGCGTCAAAGGTGATGAAGTAAAGACGTTGTTTTGTATTGTACTAGGGGAAAAAAATCAGACCGACGAGTACAAATACATACATCAAACTTCCTGTGAATACCAGATCCATCCTCAAAAATATGTTCGCGTTAATGTTTTTGTTGTCTGAAGACATCATCCTAAACAACCTCTAAAAGAAATCATATTATTATTATTATATTATTATTATTATTATTATTATTATTATTATTCGAATGCTAAGAAGAGCTGTATAGTTGCCCACATATCTGGAAGAGCACCTTGTATATTGCTCTTGTGTGTGTCGTTACTGACGAGCTGACGTTTCGATTACGTGTGTTCGTTGCAATTCCATTCTGCCAGGGGAAAGTTCAAATAAAAAATCGACTTATTAACGAGTAACCATAGTAACCGATAATGTTAAGTAATACGAACAGGGCCTCGTATCAGGAATCAATGCAAACACCCATTCATTTAATTCCGCTCGCATTTTTCATGTAAACCAAAACAATTTTCCTGATAATATAATAGCCAAAAAAAAAAAGCGTGTGAACATTAAAAGGGAAGAAATTAGCTAATCAATCTAATTTATTTTACTGCGTGATCAAAATACGATATTTCTTTAAGTAATTCATCAAACCAGTGGCAACTTAAGATGAATATTGGGTTTTGAAAAAAATTATAAAAATACATTTCGGACAACTTTCGTTAATACTGTTACATTAAATATGCATAGATATGCATTTCTCGTCGTCTTTCTGCGCATTCTTGTATTGACTATGCGCTAAACTAAATCACTTTTATACCTTTCCGGTAGGCATGAATCGCGAGAGAATGACTGCATCGTACTTCTAAATCTAATTCGAAGCAACCAATAGAGCATAATAATGCGGAATTTTTGGTAAACTAATCCTGGCGGTTGTTTTTAATCTAATAAAGGGCAGTAATTAGACCTTAGTGACAATCCGTCATTTTCCTGAACTAATTGCAATGATTGGTCCTTGATTATTAATCTAATTCCTAATGGCGTTTAGTTGTTGCTAATTTTTTGTTCTCGTCAAGTCAGGATACCTGTGAATATGATCTTTTGCTGTTTCTTTTACTTTTCCTTCTTCTAGCTGTTAACGGTACAATTTAAAGAGTAACAAAAACGCTTTATAGTGAGACATTTTATATTTTCAACCTGGCATTAAAAACGCTTTAAAAGTTCCGTCAGATAAGTACGTTTTTTGGGGGGAAAGTCTCTTTTTTTTTAAAGACAAAAGCCAAATTTTTTCCCCCACAGGTCTTTTTAGATCGCAGCTAAGCCGCTGTGATTAAATCCTTGCATCGACACTGTACTTAAAAATCAAAACTCAGGAGGACATAATTCTAAAAGAAAAGAAGAAAAAAAAAGACACAAGAAGTTAATAAGGAATTTTGCAACTATGAAAAAAAGTTAACAAGGAAAAAAAAATGAATTAAATTCAGAGTTCATTCAGAAAGGTATTTTTAAATAAAATAATTTTATTACCTTTCATTATTCGATTTCAGTGCTAAAATTACCAACCAGGCGTCATCGAGTCTCATGAGAATTTAGCCAATTAAAATATTTCCATCTGTATGCTTCGGAGATGGGCACCTTGTGTGAGGGGACGGTATAACGGACTCTCTTGCACAGCTGTGACGCACTTTTGCGGATTCCTTGATAGAAAAGCCCAAGATTCTTTGGAGATCTTCAGAAGTGTAAATTCACCTAAATGCTTTTGGAATTAATGAGATTTTCGCTCAGTGAATACATTAACGCCAAATGGCTGAGAGAATTCTCATGATTGTTCCTCGTATCTTTTCTCTCTTGTCAAGGAAAATCAACTAGACATTTTTTACCAATGTCTTCAGAACCCATTTCGACATGACTTTTTTAAAATTAACCATAAGCTAAGTTAATTTCGGTTGGTTGTCGCTATCTCTTTGTTTAATTAAGAGGAATGGGTTAAACATTCACCAGTTTTTTTCTCTATTTTTTTCTTCTACAGTTTTGAAGGAGTTATCTTTATTCCCACTAACTAATGTATCTAATTTTAAGTATATCACGGGAATTTAAATCTTGGGTCCATGCTGTTCTATGTCATAAGCTGCATTCGATAGACATAAGTTTAGCACATGCTTCATGGGAACACCGTCTCCTCTCCCTGCTCGATGTACCCTGACAACAAAACCGTTCGGAGAGTCTGAGACTCAAAACAACGCGACAAAGTTTTCGCCCAAGTTACATTCTACCGTGTGTTTCACTTTATTACGCAGCATCAAAGAGTCTTAGATTGACCGGAGGCGGAGAGGACATTCTTGTCTAACAAAAGTTCTGAACAGTTGTAAGCGGTCCTGTATAGATTTTAAAAAGTCTGGTTTTATAAAAATCTGTCCATCTACACACTATTGCCTTGGTTTTTTTTTTATTTTAAAATCAGAGTTAAATAGTCAGATGTGTCTCCAGTTATCTAGGAATATTCAGTCACTTGTAGCGTAAAACAGGAAGGACCACGTTGTATTTCTCTGTATTTAACGCATAATTAGGTTGAATCTTTCGCTGAGAGATACCCGAAACGTTACCCAATGTCAGGGGTTAGGCCAGCACTAAGTCTTAAAATTCTAATGTTTTATGTTGTTGTTGTTGATGATAGAATGATTAGCTTAATGAAGAACTAAGAAACCTTCACAAAACTTGGCACCCAAGATTCTAGTCCACTCTTAGCTACACCTTGTAGGTAGGGAAAGCTTTCTAAACACTAATCAATAGTGTATAGTTCTTTATGATGCCGAGCCCTTTTCTAGAATATTCTTATCAGGGAAGTCAAAAGGTCAAACAGATCATGTGGTTCGCGTATTTACGAATGAGAGACTGGATCTTCTGAAGCCTCTGTCCGGTCTCCCTCTTGACTGCGCATTTTGGCTGCATTGAATACCGTAGTGTCGTTACCTTGAATGGCTTTTCTTCCATTGTTTAATCCATATTCTCTGCAATGCCCTGTGTTTTCAATTTAGTTTCCTGATACTTATCATCAAAAATTAGAAACGTCCTTTTCTTATCATACAAACTTCGTGATTAAAAGCAAACGAGATAGATAGATAGAGAGAGAGAGAGAGAGAGGAGAGAGAGAGAGAGAGAGAGAGAGAGAGATGACGTCAGTACAGAGAGAGAGATGATAGAGAGAGAGATGACGTCAGTACAGAGATAGAGATGATAGAGAGAGAGATGACGTCAGTACAGAGAGAGAGATGATAGAGAGAGAGAGATGACGTCAGTACAGAGAGAGATGATAGAGAGAGAGAGAGTGACGTCAGTACAGAGAGAGATGATAGAGAGAGAGAGATGACGTCAGTACAGACAGAGAGATGATAGAGAGAGAGAGATTCTAAATTAATTATCCTCGTATCTCTTAACCTAAATGCGAATATAATTTACCAACTCCCCCCACACACATATATAAAGTATTTTTATCTGCCAAGAAGTTTACGAAGACTTTGCATATCAAGGAGACAGCAAACATTCTAATGCAATCTGAAGGATGGGTTAACGGGGGAATGGTCTCGAATTCAATGGCTTGGGCATTTTCACTTACAGTTTATAATAATCTAGTACAGGTGATCCTAAAAGAACATAAATATCTGGCGTGTGTGTGTGTGTGTGTGTGTGTGTCTCTCTCTCTCTCTCTCTCTCTCTCTCTCTCTCTCTCTCTCTCTCTCTCTCTGTGATTACGGATTTGTTTGTCCTGAACACACAGACTGAGCAATATTTTTCTCTTTATTCAATCTGTTCCAATTTAAGACTACTTGAATATATATATATACTGCGTGTCTTTCTAGGTTTTTTATTTATTTTTTTAAAAAAAATTTTATTGTTTAATTGTGCAAGATTCAAGTTTGAAATCTTCTCGGATTCTGAAAAGAGTTTTTTCTTCATAATAACCTATCGGTCCTAAAAGATGATAACTTTTCTGTTCGTAGAATAATAACCCTATAAATATATGAAGAAAACAAAAGAAGCCTTTTTCCCCCCTTCTTCTTGAAACCTAATAGATAAATAACTCTGTTTCTTTGCTAAAAAATATTAATCACAAACTATCGAACAGATAGAAAACAGCAGCTCGTTATATATCCTGGTGCTTCAGAGACTGCTAACTTTTCTTGCTCCTTTGAAGTGAGGGTGGAAATGATGCCGTGAGGATTTGCAGGAACGCTACGCGGCCTACCACCTCACACAACTATGACGCACAACTTGTGATGCGGACGAAGCTGTGTGTGGACTTCTTGACCAAAAAGCTTTGGAGTCACTCGCAGATGTTTGAAAAGTATGAAAAGTTTAAATTTAACGGAAATTTACTCGCAATTAAGGATACAGGTGAGTTTAGATTCATGGAGCAAACAGTCTGCTTATTAACAAAGCTCACTTTAATGAAAACACAATAGATCTTGAAGATTATCTTGTCGCAAAACTCCTGATTTAAAATAATATAAACTATAAAGCATTAAGAGCGCCAGGGCCAAAGTTTTCGCCTGTACAGTTCATTTACATTAAACTGAATGTAAATGCAAAGAACGTTTATTTTACTGAGAAATTTATATTGCATCTTTCCATTTTCGCTTACAATATGACTTAACGGCTAGGTGCCCAATAGCGTATATGGAAGCTTTAAGAAAGACGGGAGGAGGTTAAAGTCTTTCAGTTGCTGGTGGGAGCAGTTTGAGAGGTTTCGTCTTCATAATTGGATGCCAAGAGGGGGCTGTGTAGCTCTCGCCAGCATTTTTCTCAGAATACCTATTTGCCATGCTGATCCGGAAACACTCCGCTTCTCGTGTCCCATATCTGTGAAACATATGAGTATCCATGGCAACGCAAGACGTACTAGCCAAGTTTTCTAGAACTGAGGCGGTTTGTCTCGGTCTCCCGTAGCTGTTGCATTGTGGGAACGCTTGTCTCTAGAGCCTCTGCACCGAGCCGAAATAACGGTTAGGTTCGCTGAGATAATTTTTTAAATAATAATAATAATAAAATGAAAGTAAACGTCGCGCTTAATTTTTATTAGTAAACTTTTGTCATTTATCTTAAATGTAGAACTACAAATATATGTTTTTGTCTTTTTTGTGGAAAATCACGGCGTGTGAAAGAGTACTTCCCGGAACAGTAGTATGTCGTGTATTCTGAACCCCACTTTGGTCGACTTCCGCCAGCTACATACCTGGCAAACTACACGGAATATGGCATTTAAACAAATTACAGCGACATATCACCGCTCACACGCTGAACGATGTCATCGCTTTGCTGTTATTCCACGGCAAAGGCAGTAGAGCACCTGGAGTAGCATTCATAGCAATGTCCGTACTTCACGTGACTCATCAAAAATTGGTATCCGTAATGGATTTCCACCACATCCGGGACCCGTAGCTGGTGTTGCCAAAAATCCGAAAGGATTTGTCTATATTGTTTTAAATATCTTGTGTAAGCTTGATTTATGTTCATATGCTTGTACCTGTTTACTGTACGTGCGATTTTTCTGTTTGTTTTAAGTCTGGTTTTGTCTTTAATGTGCATATATGTCAGCAAAATTTATCTGTCAATAAAACAATATGGTATCTCGAGGCGGAGATAATACTGATGAACTTCAGGAAGACTTGATGCCTTTAAATAATAATGAGAACAACGGGATTTTTCCAGCAGTAGGCATTTAACAATTCTTATTTCCGGTGACCATGACACCTGCTTCTAGCTATGAATGAAGGACGATCAGCGGTTTTGTTTCAAAGACTATACTATATTACCTGCATTATACTATACTGTATATTACTGTATTACATACACTATACTGTATATTACTGTATTACATACACTATACTGTACTGTACTGAATTATATTGTAATTTTAAACTCTGTAGTTTGCTGTAAGATATAATAGGGGTTTTTTTGCACTGTAGTTTAATATAATTTACACTATTGTACTGCACTATGATGATCATTACTGCAGTGTAGCGTATTGTACTTCACAGTACTTAACTAAATTTTGTTTTACTGTACTAAACAAAACTACACTGCATCGGAAAACTTCGTCCTACAATACTTTAGTATGTTAACCTTAATCATGCTTGTGTTATACAGAATTGTAATTTACTGTGTACTATATACAGTAATGTACTTAACTGTGTTACACTCTACGCTGTTGTACTTCACTATTGTATTTTTTTACTATGTACAGATGCCTCCCGGTTGTGCTAAATTTGTACCTATTTCCTAAAGAATATTTAGGAAGTATTTCGCCTCAATAGAAAGCTTCCATCCGTCCGTTCAAACTGCTCATCCAGTTTATTTACTGTTAATACACGAAGGATTCTTTTTCTCTTTTAATCCGCAAAGAAAATAGCGACATCGATTTACCTGTCCACCTTGCAGACTTCTGGATCTTCTCCAAAAAAACCCCCCTCTGTTCATCGATCAAGCAACGCACGGACGCGAGTTTTCTGGACTTACCCCCAGGAACCGATCGGTCACCAGCCGGAAATACAAAATCAGTCACTCTTCTTCTTCTTCTTCTTCTTCTTCTTCTTCTTCTTCTTCTTCTTCTTCTACCAAGATGCTCTAGACAATAGTTTGCTGCATTCTCCACGGTTCTGGCTTCTAATCGAAAATGAAAATAACACGGCCCTTTTCTTCTTTTTATCTTTTTTTTTAAAAAAAAATGATTTTATATAGAATAAGTATGAGACACCTGGTAATTGCGCACCTGTCCTTAAAAGCGAGCCTGTTTAACTTTGTATAAACCGACAAAGGGAGTAACTACCGCCCTCGATCTACAGAAGTGTTTGGTCGGTGTGAAGCCACCTGTCCGTCCACATTCCCGGAGATGACGTCGGCTGGAAAACCTAATAATTGGTGGAGGGAGGGAGGGAGACAGAAAACTAACTCCAGTAACGGAATTCCAAAAACCTGATTAAAGTATGTGTATAAGCTCACCTGTAGCTTTCTCTCCATCTATTACGTGGATTTGACATAAACCGGGTTAGCGTTACTCTTAAATATTTCTGATTTATTATTCGTATATATTCTCCGTTTTTTTGTTTTGTTTTGTTAAATGATGGAACATTAGATGCGCTGTGTGCAGTCCCATTCTCTGTCGCAAAGATCCAACAGATTCGATATACACCGGTTTACAAAAGCTAGGTAGGGAACAAACAGAAATTGTTTCTTTAAAGTTTAGGCACCGACTGGTCAAATCAAACTCCTCTTGTGGATCAAAGAAATGTGTAAATCGCAAATAATAATAGTCCTTGTTTTGGCCGGGTGGTGTAAAGGGAGAGGAGCAGCAAACAAACGAGGAGAGTAAAGTCCATTATCTACATCAGTAAAGCTTGCAGTCGCTGGAGTGATCTCAGAAGGAGGCAACACGCCATTGTAAAGCATCCCAAACGTTCTGGGGAACCTGCTGCTTACGCCATGTTGGTAATGGCTTGGCCTCGAACATACCGGCCGATTGCACGCACTCTCTGCGGACGAGCAGGTCTCACGCAGGTATCTAGCGTTTTGTCTCTGTACTTCATTACAGTCGTGCTACCTCCCTGAGACGCGCAGCAGATAAAATTCCTGCCAAGACCATTACAGCTCCACCATTGCGGCGGTCCCTTTCCACGGCGTTCGTGGGCTGGTCACGTGTTCCACGCTCCCCCCCCCTCCCGGATGAGTACACGCCGTGAGTCACATTGAAGGCTAAATTTTAACTCATCAGTAAAGAAACCATGGCCGGAGTCGCGTGATGTCTAAGCGAGGTGTCCACGGCACCAGATCGGCGACTTCTGTTTGTGGCAGCACGCTAAGAATATGCACACGAAGGGTCCCTACGTATGGTTGAGGCTGATTCGAGCTTGCCTCCTCCCTCTGGCTGCAGAGAGAGAGAGAGAGAGAGAGAGAGAGAGAGAGAGAGAGAGAGAGAGAGAGAGAGAGAGAGAGAGAGATCAGAAATAAGTTGGATCGATGTTGGGGTTCTGCTTCGCCGAACCATAAATGACACACGGTGATCATCTGCTGGAGTTGGGCCCTGTAGTCCACTCTGATTTGCTCTTCAGATAAATCTTCATGCACTTGAGATTATCTCCATGGCCAAAAACCGCACTTCTGCTTATAATTAACCATTCCGCCACCTGAGTCTGTGACTGTCCACCAGTAACTTTCCGCCTTAGAGAATCTTCTAAATTACCAATTTGTACCTTCTCTGTTCACAATGGACATTTTCTTTTTTCTTCTTATTCCTTTGGAGCAAAGTATTAGAAAATTGCTGACTGCGGTGTGTAACTTATGGCAGGTGTGAAATGTAACTTGATATATTCCGCGTTCAGCCATCTTAGATGTTTATAGATGATGGTTATCTTACTCCTGTAAAAATTTATTTACCTCTTTCCTTTTGTGGGCGGAATAGATGTGATTTTTATCCAAGTGCTTGCCTCAGAAACCGAGTTTTTCTCTCTGTATCTTTCTTATCAGCTGGGGAGGGAATGGAAAAGATCTGGCTTTTGAGTTGTCGGAGAAAGACGAATAGTCTTCGCGAAGTGTTTTTTCCTCCTGGTCTGGCCCTTTGTCCTCTATTGTCTCCCCATCGCTAAGAAGCAAGCGAACCCCGTTTCTTGCTGGAATCGATTTGGCGCAATACGTGTGGCTGACTAACAACCGGTCTTTGTTCGGTCAATGATACCGAAGTTCTGAGGCAGTTGGAAATTTTGCAACTTCTTAGGCAAACATTGCCTATAAACCATTTCCCATCCTCTAAAACCCCGCCGCTGGGGGCTGAAAACTCGCCCGTCACCGGTTGTTTGCGAAAAGATAAAGGACCCACCTGTACAGACTAGCTAACTCCGGCTAGACGACTTTCAATGTCGAGCGCCGACCAGGGTTCCGGATCACCTGACTTCCGGGTGGTAGCCGCGTCATCTGGGTTCTCACAATGTAGGCATTTAAGCGACTTTGCCGGACACCAGAGCCAACGTACGTTACTCCTAGAACTTATTTACGTGGTTCTTCGTGTGAAGACGGGTTAGACGAAGAGAAGAATTCGTCGGCTTCAGACTCGGGGGCGCTCCAAAGTGAAGAGTCGTCCCAGCGAACTTTTAAGGGGGTACAAGATAAAGCGTAGCGGCCCCACCTCTCTTTCTCTCTCCCCCTCACCCCCAACCCACACACACACACACACACACCACACACATCCCTAATATGGCTAAACCTAGCGAGGACGAAGTCAAAAGACTAGAACTGGACCTACAAGGGGTTTGATGCCGTCTTCCAGCTTCGTTCCCTATAATACTGACTTGGATTCTACCTGCTGACCCGAAACTACAATTGGAGCTTCTACAATTTTTTATTAAACCGGAAAGGAAAACATTTTCTCCCCTAACTCCCCGTCTTTAATTGGGGGTACTCAAGCTTATACAAAGGCACGTGCTGCCGGAAAACTTGAACTAGGGAAGAGTTTCTGCGAGCGACAGAGCGGAAACTGTTTTTTTTCCGTTGGCTGTCTCTGAGGGCCGTTCCCGGACAGGATGAGTTAGTGTTCGATTTACTGATTGGCTGGCATGACAAAGATCACGAGTACTGATTGGTTCGCTATTCCGGTAAACAACTCTCTCCCCCCGGAATAGTAAGCAACCTTTCAAAATTACAATAATAAACTGTTAAAGAACAGATCGTTTAGTCGCTTACATTCTTTAGGTGTAATTTAAACCATTTCGGAGATAAAAACAAGGTTTTTTTTTTCTTTTTAACAGTTCTTACAATATAAATTTATTGAAAGAAAAAATAAACACTGCGGGTGTCTTGACAAGAGACAGAAAATTTGGATTCTGGGTTCTGATTGGTCAATAAACCAGTCATATGGCTCACGCTCTACTTTCAATCAGAGGAGTTGGGGCAGGAATTACATTTAGATAAAAGACTTTAATTTTGGGGAAATGCGAGAAAAGCACGAGAGGCATAAATTATCGACGATTTGCCCTTCTAGGCAGGCTGGTGTTTGTTCAGAAGTCAACTGTTCGATAAATCAGCAAATACGAAGTGGAACAAAAAAAGAGCAAAAGTCGAGAACCCTTTAAAGGGAACGCGATGAAAGTAATAAGTTGGGACAGAAATTACTCGGGTTTCACTTTTTTGTAATTAACAAAAAAAAAAAAATCTATTATCTTTCCAGTAATACGAAACTACTTATGGTATTTTGCGTAACAGCTGCGTGGAAACCATCGGTAAGTTTTCGCACAGAAATTTAATATATATATATATATATTTGTCAGAACCAGGTTCAGTAATATTAGCAAAAACCGACACTGTGAGTCTTACTTCAGAAAACCTTTTGAACGGTCGTTAATCACGGAGTCGCCGTCTCGAGTGAGGCGCTAATCCTAAGCTCGAGTCCCACTCAACAATTTACCCGGTGTCTCACTCACCCATTTAATAAGTGGAACTGATGGATAAAAAAGTACGCTTCTTTTTGTTGTTGTTGCGTGATTTGCCTGCACAAATATTTCCTGAAAGTTAATTCGTTTTTATTAAAAGCCCTACTAATCGTTTAGCACTAGTTTTGTTAAAAGGATATTTCTTAACGTGAAATGGAGAGGAAAAAAAAAGAAAAAGCAATAGAATAAAATAGATAAATTTTTATCCTTTTGGACAGAGGCTGCAATAAATACCGAGTTTGGATCCTGGTGTCGGTTTTAGAAAGATTCGCCTCTACCGTGATCCGCCAGATGGCGTCTTCTGGAGTCGGAAACTACCGTCTCCACCGTACAACAAGTCACCGTCTGTTCAGATGTTTCCAAACGAATCTATTCACAAATTTGCAACTTAAACGTGCTTATTAAGGAGGGTGTAGATAAATGCGATGAATAGTGCTTTTGTTTTCAGTTGCCCCTTCTTTCAGAAAGGGCAAAAGAAGGAGAAGGTGGGGGGATTTAAGTTGTAATTTTGGTAAAGAGTTCGGTTTTCAAAATATGCAACAGGGACAAATTAAAGACCAAACAAGGCTAGATAGAACTTGCTTACACATAAATGTATGAAATTACAGAGGGTTGGGGGTGGGGGTAACAGGAAATAAAAACAAAAATAAACAGTAACCATAACAAAACCTTTTAATTGGAATATTTTGAAGTAAATAAGTAAATTAATTATCAGTAGAAAACTCAGGTTTTCTTTTTTACAGTGTTTAAAATAATAAAAGAGCTTTTGCAGTTCCGTAAAATGGCAGTTAGACTTACCTCCCCTTTTGCTTTGAACTGGTTCTAGATATGGCCGACATGAAAATTATTCTACGGACCTCTAATTATTGTTTATAATATCAGCAGATTTTACTTAACCGTACTTGTTTCCTTTTTTCCCCCTCTTAAAATGTACGATGACATGAAAGAACAAATTTGTGAACTTTACTTTTTTGCAGCCTCCGTGCGTGCGTGCGTGTGTGTGTCTGTGTCTGTGTGGAAGGGTTAATCTACGCTGTGCTTTTTACACAAAAGAGGGGGGGGAATTGAAAAAGTAGGGATAAAATCTCGCTCATAAAAATCGGTTTCCCTGCAGGCGGGGACTAATTATTCTCAGTGACTTGTATTGAGAGATTCCACAAAGTAATCATCTTTGACAAGTTCGTTCTTCCTTTAAGAAGTAGTACCACAAAAGTGCCTCTACTCGTGTCGGTATTCAGGTCGGGATGCGAAGAAATCGATACGATCCATAGAGAAAAGAAGAAAGAAAAAAAAAACAAAAAAAAAAACAAAAATCTAATAAACTGTCACGCGATTTTGTTTCGTTTCACGAGTTCCCGATGGTTTATGCTAATTTGGCGGACAAGGGAGACAAGCAGCAGGCAAGATATCCCGGTTAGCCGGCTGGGCAGAACGCTCTGGTTGTCTTCCGCTCTGGAAGGCGTCCAGCCGTTTGACGGTCGTAAACAATGTCTTCCTCCGCCCTCCACTGATAAACAGAACTTCTTTTTGAATCTCTTTTTTTTTTTTCCCAGAAGCGTCGAGCCCGTGAAAGTTATGTGACGGCTGCAATCGTTTTCCATCCCACTAAAGACGATTATAACGTTGCCCCCCCCCTAACACACCCAACAATCACCAGCAGCAAACACTACTAAATAAATGGGTTTTTTCTTTTCCCGCCTCTTCGTGCCCTAGTACCTTCGACTGCATCATTAGGTCTACGACTGAGAGGACTAAGACTCGGACAAGGTAGATCTAATATTATTTTCTTAAAATATCGTACATGTTTAAACCCTATAAACACGCGAGTGAATGAATCTACACTGAATTCTTTCCGATGCTTAGACACGAGCTCTCGTTCTGCTGCTGGAGCCATAGCGAGGAGTGTAGTACCGCGGTTGTCCGCCAGGAGCGTGGTGAACTTTTTTTTTTTCCAATAGCGAGGAGTGTAGTACCACGGTTGTCCGCCAGGAGCGTGGTGAACTTTTTTTTTCCCCAATAGCGAGGAGTGTAGTACCGCGGTTGTCCGCCAGGAGCGTGGTGAACTTTTTTTTTCCCCAATAGCGAGGAGTGTAGTACCGCGGTTGTCCGCCAGGAGCGTGGTGAACTTTTTTTTTCCCAATAGCGAGGAGTGTAGTACCGCGGTTGTCCGCCAGGAGCGTGGTGAACTTTTTTTTTTTTCCCACGTGGGAAGGGTCCAGCACGGAAACCCTTGCGACGAGGAAGGACATGAATGATACCATGCCTGGACGATTACCGCCGTTCCCATACGCAGCAAACCTGAGCCTTTGTCTTTAGGGATCCACTAAGCTAAACATAGGGGCGCTGTGGTAGCCCGATCATTTGGTCATAAGAACAAAGGCTGAATGCGTTAAGAAACTTCTACGTGTAGATTAGGGGGGGTCCTATGTAAGAAGACTCGCTTCCAGCCCTTTGTGAATAAGTAAAGAATAATTGTCGGTATTAGAAATAATACTTTCTAATTTATTATTTAAAAATAATAATAAATGAGAGAAAAAAAGCCCGTAAGATTCGTAAAAAAGCTTTCATGCCTTATAGAAACTTTATAAATCATGTTCTATAGAAAATGAGATGTTTTTTTTTTTTTTTTTTGTCTTTTACCTTTCAGACCGTATCCAGTGAAACAGGTAGGCGAGAAAACAGAGGTTTCTAACCCTGACCTTCAGAAAATCCGACCAGTGTTAATGTCTCAGCAAACTGTACGTAATCGGATTCCGGCTAACGGTATTCAGTCAAGGATACCCTGTATCCGCATACTGCTATTCACTGGCTGTAGAACATGTAGCGTGGACCGTAAGGGCCTCACCTCTGTCCTTTTTCGTGGCCGAGTCCAGATCGACGTGCCAGCATGTGATGGAGGCCGCCGCGGTGGCCAGCTTGATTTCAAGACCTCGTTACTATCGAACACGTTTGATAAAACGCTTTTAGTCTACCATTGCAAAGGTCGCCTCCAGAGGGATGAAACGATCTGATCCAGGTCAACATTCGAAGACTCGTCAGAGGCATGAGATGCTGGTCCCAGGCTGCTGGTGTTCTTCGCGCTGGAGGTTCTCAACACACAAAAATATCGAAAGAATTTCCGAAACAAAGAATTCGTCACTTTGGATCAAAATGTGTCTCGATAACCAAAAATCCTTTTTTTTTTTTGTTTTTGCGGTGAATAAATAAATTACCAAAGCACAAACAAATATAATCAACCACGAAGTTTTGACTTGAGTCTGCGGGAAGATCCGGAGATTTCAGCCGTACTTTCGGAATACGGTTTATCTGTTTTTTCAATACGACATTTGCCAAACCCCAAACTGCGCTGTTTTGTATGGATTTTTTAAAAGGGTATTTTCTTCTCCATCATTCTTGAAACAAGGCAGCTTTAAAAATGAATTGATGGAGATTGTCTTTTCTCCTGCAAAGGCATACACATGGAACTACAAATGCTTGAAATTGCAGACCATTTAGAGTTTGCGAGTTGTTGTTGTTTGTTGTTTTTTTTTTCATTCCGGTTTTTCTTGTTATTTTCTTCTTTTTTTTCCGATTAAAAACGCGACTTTGATGATGAATATAAGCCGAGTAACGCTTGACGGCGATGAGAAGAGAATATTCTTCAATTGAAAGCTTTTATTGGTTCTCTTCGTTTGTTTTTTTTTCCCTCAGCCAGATACATCCGCGATCCGGTCCAAAAGCCGATCGTCTTTCGGCACCTACGCGAGCGGGCACTGCCCGAGACCCGTACACACTCCGGGTGGAGGTCTCCCGAGACCTGACGAGACAAGTTCCGCCATGCGGCGTGAAGGTAAGCGATAGTTTTAGACTTACGTATGATCCAAGTAGTCTACCGGACGCACGGTAAAAGAAGGGAACTTGGACGTCTGGTGACGGTGCGAACGATCCTCCTAAACCATTCTCATCTGACCAGTGTGTTTTCCGGTTTGTCCGGTTTCCTTCTGCATCAACCCCGCAATTACATTTTTCCTTCTTCGCGGTTTTTTTGTTTATTTTCGTTATTGAAACCGCGAGACCGAAACGTCTGGGCGCGGAATGGCTACCTTCGGGCGTGAAGCCGAAATTTTAAAATGGATTGAAGCCTCGTTTTGATTTTCGGCAAGCAACTGCTTGTAGGGCTGTCGCTGCTGCCGTTGGCGCACACCGACGTCTACAAGAAAGACAACTCTGGCGACCCGTTGTCCGCCAGGAAGCGCTGCAGACTCTACGCTACGCGGAGTTTCCAGGTCTTTCGGCTTCGGCAGGAAATTCCTTACTAGGACTCTACTTTTAGACGTGGCAGAAGTCTGGGGAGTGGAACCCAGAACAGACTCCGCCCGGCCAGTGCCAAGTAGCTGTGCAATGCATTCGAAGAAAAAATATATTTATCGAGACATCCTAGCTAAACTTTTAAAATTCAAAATGGTGATCTGTTCCTGATATTAAAATATGTATATTGTTGTTTTTTTGTCAGATTTTTCAGCAGACGTATAACTTGGCAGTGGTAGTCCAGAACCTACCCTACATCGTGCGAGCTACGAAATCATGTGCAACTTAGATAACATCACCAAGTCGGAGATAGGATCCAGGTAAATGGACCTAATAGACCGGTACGGATCCTTTCCGTAACCAAAACTTTCTGCTGCTCGAAAATTGAAACTTTTCAAATCTATACATGTATAAAGCAAACGAGTATGCACGAATAACTCGATTTAATATCAGTAAAGAATAAAAATTATGTATTTATAATACAGATGAACGATGACTATAATCGTAGGTGTGTTTTTACTTTTTTGGAACTCTCCAGCTATAGAGTTTGTTTTGTTTATTTTAAAAACACCGCTCGCCTCTCTGATCTGCCCTGCACCGAGATCCAAAGACCCTTAGTCGACGACAGCCCGATCTTCCTTCACTCTCCTGTCTAAAGGCGATCAAGCACTCTTGGCGAGATTCATCGAAGGTGACCATATCACTTTCAAAACACCACCGTTCTCCTTTGTCATCAGGTAGACGACCCTGATAACAGTACTTTGAATATTTAAGTGATTCTCTTCAGTTTGAATGCGATTTCGATCATTATATGGATAAAATAATATTTAAAACTATTCCAAAATCGTTCTTAAGATGGAAATTCAAAGTCTACAATGGAAACTTGCGAAATACTCGTGCGGAAGAAAATATTATTAGAATTCTCAAACCTTGTGCAATATGTATGTTGCAGGTTCACTCCATTGTAGGCAACGAATAATGCTAAAAATATGTTGATGACTTTTAAATCAGCTTGTGCAATGAATAACGTGACCGTTCGGGCAGACATGGATTACTGTCTCTACTATCAGTTGTTTTCATTAAATTATCCTAACAATTCTAACAAATTTTTTTAAATGCAAAGATTTGTAAAGCTACCTAAGACCTTTTTGCTGTAATTAACGTCTGTAGAGTTGCTCCTAAAGACACGCCTAAGACGCCTCCATTTTTGGGGGGGAGGTTGCTGGTGATGGATTCCTCTTCCAGTTCTCTTCCAAACGTTCTGAAACTGGGACAGAAGGTGCGAATTCAGGCGGAGGTTACCAGCGAAGGTATGTTCTATCGCTTTATTTTACTATCATTTACTTTAAAGATGGGTAATTTGAATGCAAGTTTTTTCTCTTAGATTGGCGGTGCCCTGTGTCCAATTTGCTGCATTTTCAAACATGTTTAAAATCTATTTTTTTTTAACTAAAGTCCGAGAGGAGTCCACGTATCAGATTGTGAAGCGTCTCCAGAACCTGGACACCAACCTCTGCTCAAATTATTGGGATCGGATGGGTAAGAACAAGATCTGAAGGGACCTGGATACAATTTTAAAAATCGGTCAAGCTCCAGTTGCATTTTTTAAATTCCTGCACCAAGAAATCTTATATTAGCGTTTATTAAGTTATAATTGTTTCGGCGTTGGTTATATTCAACGTAGCGATTAACTAGTTTTGACTGTCCACGTTGATTATATATGTCGTCTAGTTGTTACTCCACGTTGATTAAATATGTCGTCTAGTTGTTACTCCACGTTGATTAAATATGTCGTCTAGTTGTTACTCCACGTTGATTAAATATGTCGTCCAGTTGTTACTCCACGTTGATTAAATATGTCGTCTAGTTGTTACTCTACGTTGATTAAATATGTCGTCTAGTTGTTACTCCACGTTGATTTAAAAGGTCGCCCAGTTGTTACTCCATGTTGATTAAATATGTCGTCTAGTTGTTACTCCACGTTGATTAAATATGTCGTCTAGTTGTTACTCCACGTTGATTAAATATGTCGTCTAGTTGTTACTCTACGTTGATTAAATATGTCGTCTAGTTGTTACTCCACGTTGATTAAATATGTCGTCTAGTTGTTACTCTACGTTGATTAAATATGTCGTCTAGTTGTTACTCCACGTTGATTAAATATGTCGTCTAGTTGCTACTCCACGTTGATTAAATATGTCGTCTAGTTGTTACTCCACGTTGATTAAATATGTCGTCTAGTTGTTACTCCACGTTGATTAAATATGTCGTCTAGTTGTTACTCCACGTTGATTAAATATGTCGTCTAGTTGTTACTCCACGTTGATTAAATATGTCGTCTAGTTGTTACTCTACGTTGATTAAATATGTCGTCTAGTTGTTACTCCACGTTGATTAAATATGTCGTCTAGTTGTTACTCCACGTTGATTAAATATGTCGTCTAGTTGTTACTCCACGTTGATTAAATATGTCGTCTAGTTGTTACTCCACGTTGATTAAATATGTCGTCTAGTTGTTACTCCACGTTGATTAAATATGTCGTCTAGTTGTTACTCCACGTTGATTAAATATGTCGTCTAGTTGTTACTCCACGTTGATTAAATATGTCGTCTAGTTGTTACTCCACGTTGATTAAATATGTCGTCTAGTTGTTACTCCACGTTGATTAAATATGTCGTCTAGTTGTTACTCCACGTTGATTAAATATGTCGTCTAGTTGTTACTCCACGTTGATTAAATATGTCGTCTAGTTGTTACTCCACGTTGATTAAATATGTCGTCTAGTTGTTACTCCACGTTGATTAAATATGTCGTCTAGTTGTTACTCCACGTTGATTAAATATGTCGTCTAGTTGCTACTCCACGTTGATTAAATATGTCGTCTAGTTGTTACTCCACGTTGATTAAATATGTCGTCTAGTTGCTACTCCACGTTGATTAAATATGGTTACTCCACGTTGATTAAATATGTCGTCTAGTTGTTACTCCACGTTGATTAAATATGTCGTCTAGTTGTTACTCCACGTTGATTAAATATGTCGTCTAGTTGTTACTCCACGTTGATTAAATATGTCGTCTAGTTGTAACTCCACGTTGATTATATCTGCTGTTCTTTAACTCATGTGCCTCATTTATAAGCAGCTACGACGGCCGAACGTGGAACCGATCTAGCTACACCTCATACACGTGCAATTTTACAAAACAGATAGCACTTTCTAGTTTTACCAAATAAAGTTAAGCACACCACAAAAAAAGAAGAAAAAGTTTCTTTTTTGGTTTATCTCCCTTTCCTACAGACATTTTCTTTTACATTACTACAGAAATTTGTTTGTTATCGTTAATTAGATGCAGCACCGACCTCGATGTCGTCTCCGCCCCGTTCAAGGGAACGGATGCTGACGGATCGAAAGCGGTAACCGGTACATTCGCCGCTTTTAGATTTACCAGAAGACGCAGAGTATTCATCAGGTGTCGACTAACCTTCTGTTACACGAGAGGAAATTATTTCTGCGCCGGGGGTGAGAACTGCCAACACCCCCTTTTTTCTTTTCATTTACTTAACCGGAACAACACGGTCTGCTAATAAGCAGAAACCTAATCTACCCCCAAAAAGGATGGGGAGGAGAGAGAAAACGTTTCGTGAATAGTCCACTTACGTTATAGTATTCGTTTCTACGTAATTATTTCTATTTAACATCACCCACACCGACCACAGGATCACTGAGGAAGCGGGAAGAGAAACGTTGATAGGGTCAGCGATGGCAACTTCACCACAGAATACGCGTCCACACTCGTCACCGTAGTAACGGTGCGCGTCACCCCCTTAAGCAAGGAGGTAAGTCGAACTCCAACGGGGGAGATAACTTTGAGACCACCCCCTTTTTCAACTCGTCCCGGTGGCTATAATCCAGAATACTCGTCGCCGATTCCGTAGCCCTTTCACCCTGGGTATTACATTTATCCCCGGCAAATGTCGTTTGGCCACCAGACAACCGGTTTACTTTATTTTTCAGCTTCAGTAAAAGCTCATTTACCTCCCCTTCCTCCTCCCCCCCCCTTCTCAGCAACATCTGCCAGCTACCACCGTGCAATGTCCACGGCCCATTATGTTATTATACGAGATTTCGCGGAGTAATTTTTTTTTGTTGCATTTTTGTGCGATGGCGGGGAGTTTGCACTGAGTGTTTTAGAAAAACTTAATTATTGCCGAGTAGAGCTTTAATTTCCTTCCGCAATTCAAAGTTCTTCTACTCGGCGTCGGCTGTCGATTATCGCTAACCAGAATGGCGACGTCGATCGTCACGTGACGTCGTGACATTCGATCGAACGCGCAGACGACCATAAGCTCTTAGCCGTTGATTTGTCTAGCGCCCCCCCCAAAAATCATATAGTTTTCAATGGCAGTCGGATAATTTTTCTTCCCGTCTATATCGCCATCGCTAAAAAACGACACTTAATTTGTTATATCGTGCCGGGCCTGCGTCTGGTTCCCGTGGGCTGGGGGTTTTTGTCATCCGTTGAAGTCCAAGTTCTCGTCTGCCGCATCCGCGTGGCACAAAATGGTACCGTGATCTTGCCAGCGATAACAACCAGAGCACATGCGGACTCCGTTATCAGGAGAAGATACACACACACACACACGCACACTCATATGGATGGATAGGTAGATAGTACTCTTCTCCCGTCCCCGAAGAAAAGTCTCAAATAATTTCAAAGAACATTTATTTTAATTGAATTTGCAGCGTCCACAGACGCCATCTTGTTACACACACACACACACACACGTTTGTTTCTCAGCGTGGCCGCTTACGGACCGAGAACCCATCATCGTTTATGGGATAATAGCTTTTTTCTCTGGCAGACAGCCTTTCTGTGCTAGTCTAAAGACATTATTTATTCAGTCGTACAACTGGCTATTTTCTGTTTTTTTTTTTAAAATATAAAACCTTTTCTTTATTGCAAAAGAATCTAAGAAAACCTGTGCAAATATGACTCATTTACCGGCATCGTATTCGCTCTAACGACAGACTGAATTATAAAGATACTGTATGTAGGTGTCATGTTAAGCTGACAATCTATGTGAAAGTTCCCGCTTCTAAATGTGTAAGTTACTAAGTTGTTTGATGCTAATAAGGACACGAATAAGATTAGGACGCAAAATTTATTTCAGACAATTTCGTTAAAACAGTCATTTTAATAATTATATTATTATAATTCGTTTTGGGGATCTTCAACAGACTATTTCCAGGTTCTTGTCATTATTGGCCATGCGTAGTCCTGACAACAACGAAGAACATTCTTCTAAACATTTTAAATTAATGTTGCTGTCAAATCATATTTGGCTAAAGCATTTAGAAAAAAAAATTTACTAAGACTAAACCGTGAGAGCGCATTATGGCACTTTTTTCCATTTCGTCATGGCTGCTGCAATTCTCCGAAAATTATCTATTGATCAGCAAAGTTCGCAATTAAAAGGAAATAATCTTGATCGAGATTTTATAGAATCTGAATGGTTTATTATGGGGTTTCCTTCAATTATTTTTAATTCGTTGTTAGTCTTGTGTTTATCTCTAGCCTGCAAAACAAACGGATATCGTGATTTCATAACACCTCTTTTAGAGCGTCAATAGTAAATAGTGACATGCAGAGAGAGAGAGAGAGAGAAGAGAGAGAGAGAGAGATGACATCAGCACAAAGAAGAAAGAGATTTTGTCATCAAAGAGAATGAAAGAGAGATGACGTCAGCACAAAGAGAGAGATTTCGTCATCAAAGAGAGGGAGAGAGATGACATCAGCACAAAGAAGAAAGAGATTTTGTCATCAAAGAGAATGAGAGAGAGATGACGTAAGCACAGACAATGGGAGAGAGATGACGTCAGCACAGAGAATTAGAGAGAGATGACATCAGCACAAAGAAGAAAGAGATTTTGTCATCAAAGAGAATGAGAGAGAGATGACGTTAGCACAGACAATGGGAGAGAGATGACGTCAGCACAGACAATGGGAGAGAGATGACGTCAGCACAGAGAATTAGAGAGAGATGACGTCAGGACAGAGATTGAGAGAGAGATGGCGTCAGCACAAAGAAGAGAGAGATTTCGTCACCACAGAGAATTAGAGAGAGATGGCGTCAGCACAGAGAATTAGAGAGAGATGGCGTCAGCACAGAGAATTAGAGAGAGATGGCGTCAGCACAGAGAATTAGAGAGAGATGGCGTCAGCACAAAGAATTAGAGAGAGATGGCGTCAGCACAGAGAATTAGAGAGAGATGGTGTCAGCACAGAGAATTAGACAGAGATGGCGTCAGCACAGAGAATTAGACAGAGATGACGTCAGAACAGAGATTGAGAGAGAGACGGTGTCAGCACAGAGAATTAGACAGAGATGGCGTCAGCACAGAGAATTAGAGAGAGATGGCGTCAGCACAGAGAATTAGACAGAGATGGCGTCAGCACAGAGAATTAGAGAGAGATGGCGTCAGCACAGAGAATTAGAGAGAGATGGCGTCAGGACAGAGATTGAGAGAGAGATGGCGTCAACACAAAGAAGAGAGAGATTTCGTCAGCACAGAGAACGAGAGAGAGATGGTGTCAGAACAGAGAATTAGAGAGAGATGACGTCAGAACAGAGAATTAGACAGAGATGGCGTCAGCACAGAGAATTAGAGAGAGATGACGTCAGGACAGAGATTGAGAGAGAGATGGCGTCAGCACAAAGAAGAGAGAGATTTCGTCAGCACAGAGAACGAGAGAGAGATGGTGTCAGAACAGAGAATTAGACAGAGATGGCGTCAGCACAGAGAATTAGAGAGAGATGGCGTCAGCACAGAGAACGAGAGAGAGATGACGTCAGCACAGAGAATTAGAGAGAGATGACGTCAGCACAGAGAATTAGAGAGATGACGTCAGGACAGAGAATTAGAGAGAGATGACGTCAGGACAGAGATTGAGAGAGAGATGACGTTAGCACAGAAGAGATAGAAAGAGAGAGAGAGATGGCGTCAGCACAGAGAATTATACAGAGATGGTGTCAGCACAGAGATTGAGAGAGAGATGGCGTCAGCACAAAGAAGAGAGAGATTTCGTCAGCACAGAGAACGAGAGAGAGATGACGTTAGCACAGAAGAGATAGAAAGAGAGAGAGATGGTGTCAGCACAGAGAATTAGAGAGAGATGGTGTCAGCACAGAGAATTAGAGAGAGATGGTGTCAGCACAGAGAATTAGACAGAGATGGCGTCAGCACAGAGAATTAGAGAGAGATGGCGTCAGCACAGAGAATTAGACAGAGATGGCGTCAGCACAAAGAATTAGAGAGAGATGGCGTCAGCACAGAGAATTAGAGAGAGATGGTGTCAGAACAGAGAATTAGACAGAGATGGCGTCAGCACAGAGAATTAGAGAGAGATGGCGTCAGCACAGAGAATTAGAGAGAGATGGCGTCAGCACAGAGAATTAGAGAGAGATGTTGTCAGCACAGAGAATTAGAGAGAGATGGTGTCAGCACAGAGAATTAGACAGAGATGGTGTCAGCACAGAGAATTAGAGAGAGATGGCGTCAGCACAAAAGAGAGATTTTGTCATCAAAGAGAATGAAAGAGAGATGACGTTAGCACAGAAGAGAGAGAGAAAGAAGTCACACATCATGGCGATAATTAAACTAAATTTTAAACCTATTTATGTAATTTTTAATTAATCTGCTGACAGTTTTCATGTAACTATTTTTTAAACTACAAGTACACATCTTTCACATACATAAGGTATCTTTCATTTTTTTTGCCCTCGTGGCATGAAAAATTAGAGATATAAAAGAAATAATATTTTAATTACTTCAGGTAACTTTTTAAGCCCATCTTGATCCCCCCAAATACAGAATCTTGTTGATAAATAAACTCATTTATTAAAAAAAAAAACATTTCTTATTTCATTCGAGTTCCTGTAATATAGACTATTGTGTGTAGTTTATACTTTACCAGCCCAAATAACGAGTAATTCTTTAATATTAGCTAGGTGGGGGGACACAAATGTAGATACGTCGATTTGAAAACTCTCTCAGACAAAAATAAACGAAAATTACTGAAATCTGTTTCTCCAGATTACACCTTCGCCAGAGAGATGTCAAGAAGATTGCGAAACGAATATATCTATGAACTAAATAATACCGCCATATATATATACGAAAATAGCAGGTTACGGATTTGTGGGAAAGGATAATTGGTGAATTTTCCGGAACACTCTGCCAACTACTCTTGAAGCAATCATTAAAACTTTCAAGGGTAATCTTAGGCAATGGAAAATGGGATTTTGCCACTTACACGCACACAAAATTGACGCAAATTATGGTGTATGGGAGACATGTATTTAGTGGTATCAGAAACTGAACACTCAGTATTTTATTTGTATTTTTTCTGTTGGTAGATGCCACTACATACGTGCTAAAACGATGTCCTAAAGTCTAATGAAAAAACTCATGATTTACACTTATGGAATACCATGCCACTACTATCAAGAAACACGCATTTCTTCCAAGAGAGAATTGTAAAGCTTCGATCTGTAGGCCAAACCAGGCGGCTGGTGCTCTTGTAGCTGAGATTACTCACATTATTCACATTCCAAATAAAATCCTTAAGACTTTTCCAAAACACTGATAACCTTGACATTCCGTGGACTCCGGGTCCGAATTGACCCTAAAATGTCGATATGTTTTAAATACTACTCACATTACGATATGGTCCACGTAAAATACTCTCAAAATATGAGAGACTGTTTTTTTTTATTCTTCTATCGAAGAAATTTATAAATAGGGGACGATCGTGTACGACAACGCTGGCCTTTTAGTTGGTGGTTCTATGGCTTGCATTACCCGGATTATGGCCCTTTTCTTGGCCGCCCCCTAGAGTTACAGTCGAGCAGCTGATTCCCTAATATTTAGAAATACTGTGTTTCGGAATTAATCGAAACAAAAATAATGTAAAATTAGTTTTCTCTTTCCTAATTAAATTCGGCACACATGCCACGATGAAAAAACCGGAAAACTTGGAGAATTAATTGGATTCGTCTGGATATGTAGGTTGGCAGGTAGGCGGGAGAAGTGTCGTGCTGCGAAAATGCTTTCTATTCAGGTCTAAATAAATATCCGCTTTGAGCTGCAAATGAGATGTTTGAAGTGGAAGATAAAAATGTTATCCATCACATTTTATTTCTGGGACTTCTCGATCACACTCAAAGCTAGAATGTTTGAAATTAAAGTAAATAAGATTTACCACAAGCCGTAAGACCCCTCCTCTCTCTCTCTCTCTCTCTCTCTCTCCTCTCTCTCTCTCTCTCTCTGTACTGACGTCATCTCGCTCACTGTACTGACGTCATATCTATCTCTGTGTCTCTCTCTCTCTCTACTGATGTCATATCTATCTCCCTGTCTCTCTCTCATTGTACCAACGTCAGCTCTCTCTCTGTCTCTTTCTGTCTCTCTCTATATATACTGACGTCATCTTGCTCACTGTATGACGTCATATCTATCTCTGTGTCTCTCTCTCTCTCTCTACTGACGTCATATCTATCTCCCTGTCTCTCTCTCATTGTACTAACGTCAGCTCTCTCTCTGTCTCTTTCTGTCTCTCTCTATATACTGACGTCATCTCGCTCACTGTACTGACGTCATATCTATCTCTGTGTCTCTCTCTCTCTACTGACGTCATATCTATCTCCCTGTCTCTCTCTCATTGTACTAACGTCAGCTCTCTCTCTGTCTCTTTCTGTCTCTCTCTATATATACTGACGTCATCTCGCTCACTGTACTGACGTCATATCTATCTCTGTGTCTCTCTCTCTCTACTGACGTCATATCTATCTCCCTGTTTCTCTCTCATTGTACTAACGTCAGCTCTCTCTCTGTCTCTTTCTGTCTCTCTCTATATATACTGACGTCATATCTATCTCTGTGTCTCTCTCTCTCTACTGACGTCATATCTATCTCCCTGTCTCTCTCTCTCTCTCTCTCTCTCTCTACTGACGTCATATCTATCTCCCTGTCTCTCTCCCATTGTACCAACGTAAGCTCTCTCTGTCTCTCTCTATATATACTGACGTCATCTCTCTCTCTCTCATTGTACCAACGTCAGCTCTCTCTATATACTGACGTCATCTCTCTCTCTCTCTCTAAAACTAGATACTAACGTAAACCTTTTCATGACATTTACTGACGACATTTGGTGACATAAAGATGGATTTTACACGGCACTTACTGACACAGTAAAGACCGCTTTTATTACTCCCGCATGCCTTTGTTTCAGATAAAACCCGGACGACGGCGGACATTTTTCGGAGAACTGCGTGCGCACGCTCACCTTCGTCCTGGCTAACGCCGTTCTCGGCGTGGCCGCTGCTGGTTACCATGGTGCTGTCGTTGATGATGATCGCGAGGGGAAACCGAACTCCGGGCCCCCGCACCAATCGCTAACGTCGACGTCGTCCGGCCCGCGGCGCCACGGGTAACTTAAGACAGTGTGTGTGTGTGTTTTGGAACTTGTTACAAAAGAACGCTTTTCCCGTCCGTACCGATTCCTATTCCTCGCTCATTCACGGTGCATTAAAACGAGTTTCGGTTTCAAATTAAAGTCGATCCTCCTAAATTCACGGTTTCCGTGCAAAGCAAATTTGTTTGCTCTTAATTCTTTAGTTACGGTTCGATATGTCGGCTGGTGAAACCGAATTAACCCGCCGACAGGCAGGAATTTTACGAGAATTTCCAGAGCTGATGGCTACAAGTTCCATTTTTCTGGCGTATAAATGTTTTCCTTAAGAGAAGAAGAAAAAAAAAGAAGAGAGAAGATTGGAGTGCAAGGCGATGAGTATACGGTCCGCTAAATAAATAAATAATATTATATATATGTGGAAAGACAAATGAATTATTCTTATTTTTTTTTCACAAATTGAAAGTAGGTTTGGGATTAAATGCTGGAAAATATTTATATCACCCCTCCCACAAAAAATGAACAGACCGATGAGCTAAACTCGGTTTTTGAAAAAAAGAAGACGTGAAAAACAATTTGTATTGAGGCGAATTCTCCCCTGTTCTCTTTCTTCTTCTTCTTCTTCTTCTTCTGTTTTTCAAGTTTTCCGTTAAGGTAAATACATCTCTACCGGTTTCTGAAAAGCAAGGAGGGCATTATTACGTGGGTGCAGCCATCTCCTCTAATCCCGGCCGATCTGCATCTTTTAGTCAGTCTAAAGATTGTGGTCCTGTTGACAGCTGATGGAGGAAATCACTCTTTTATTTTGGATGCTGTTTTTGAATTCAAGAAGCATAAAATAAATTAAAGGCTTTCTAGGGAAGGAAACAACATAGTAGCTGACGTACAACCGAGTCGAAAGTTTTTGCATCACCCAAGAAATATCAGTAACAAAACCTGCCTTCAAATTCTGCTAGTGTTCCCTGGCCTTGTAACTATTCCAACCTCCAAATGGATGCTACTGAATATTTCTTTTTATTTTGCCTTGATTTGTAAGGTCATTCCAAATTGGTACATTTTCCTTCCCATTAGTTATGCGTATGCGTACTTCAGATACGTGGAAATTAAGCAGGTTTAATTCGACTTTAGCAACCAGAATTTAGAAATTCTAGGATGATGCGAAACTGTTGGCCATGGCTGGACGCAGCTCTGCATGAGCTACCCGGCCCGCTGGATTGCCGATAACGTTGAAAACGGAATAGAATGTTAAATGGCGGATTCGTAAAATGGTATAAGGAAAGTAACAACTGGCTGTTGAATAAAATAAAGAATTGCTGTATAGGCACGGTGTTGGGTGCGGCTTCAGTATTTCTGATGAAAATGTCACCTAATGTTTTAAGAGTTCGGTGCCAACAGGTGTAGCCTCTCTTGTGCGGATGATTTCCCACGCTTCCTCCTCCTCGTGCTGTTTACAAGACGTCGGCCCAATTCATCAGTACTCTGAGCAGAGGGATTCCCCCTTTCTTCACACTAAGCCGGATTTAATTCCAGAAATGCTTTACCGGGTTCGAACAGGCTGGTAACAGGCCAAGAAGCGAAACACTCAATGGCGTGGTCCTAAAGATGTTGCCCTTCCACCGATACAGCGCGAGCGAAGCCGACTCTAACCGAACCGATGTACCATACTCCACGTCCCTGGGTTCCAACTTAAAGATTTACTGGCTCACGAAGTAGTAACCCAAACCATTCTGGTATGTACTCTTTGTTGCTGGCTCTGTGGTTCCTCAGATTGTCTTCTCTTCAGCTGTCGCGTTGCAAATGCCGTTTATCAGCCTAACCACTGATGACAGATTTGCGAGTCGAGTTGTCCCCCCCCTTTCCACTTCCGTGTTACTCCAGGAAAGCTTGGCGTTTTCCATTTCGATTATACCTGCTATCTCCCGGATTCTACGTACCGCTTTTCCAATCTGTTAACTATTATAACTATTATAACTCTATTAACGCAGCAACAAATTATTGCGACCCCCCCAACTCCCAGGGGGGGGGCTGCGGGCGCACATTTTAATAATGTAATCCCTTCATTCTAGACCAGGAAATAACTGAATCTGGAGATGCCGGCAAGAGGTCGAGAGACTGGTGTAGTGCGGGCAATACACCGGTGCGGACTATGGCTGGAAAAATAGGGTATACATGTCACGACTAGGGTTGCCAACTTTTGGAAATGGAAACCGGAGAATGGCTTTAAAAATGCTTTAAATTCTTCCCTTCCTGAAAATGGATAAATAAAACGGTAGCTATTAATAAAATTTAAAAATATAAAAATTTTATATTATTCTATTAAAATATATGAATAGGATCGTGATAGGGAACGAGTAATAAATGTAGGCCTACTGTTAATTAACATTAGACCTATTAATTTGATAATTAATTGAGTATGAATTGAACCATAATATCTGAAATATGTGCTTCAACAAATTATGGAATTGTTTTAACATATGCATCACAAAACCCGGTATGAAAAGCATAATCTCACTCACCTGTTTACTAGTCAATGTAGGACAAGTTATCGGAATACAGGACATTTTTACGAGTCAATATAGGATATAGGACAATGCGTTGAAATACAGGATTGTCCTAATTAAATATAAGACGGTTGGCAACCGTAGTCAGGACACCCAGTTTGAGAACCGCTGGCGCTCCGTCTCCGTGTTACAGCTTCCACAGAGGCTGTCTACTTGAAGCAGCATCGCTAGCGCGTGTGTAGATGGAGATGCCATACTCTCAGAACAAGGTGTGTGTGTGGTGGGGGTGGGGGTCGGTCAGGGCGCAGAAATCTGCGTGGGACGTAAAAGGTTAATACAACCAAAGCGGCTGTTCGCTCCGCCGTGAACTTGTCTCAGCAGCGAACATTTTTTTTTTATTTTGGTTGATGTGGAGGAAGATCTGTGCGCGCCTAACTTACAACCCAGACGAGCATTTATACAGTTGAAACAGCTGCATCCGTTTTCTCTTCTCTTGGTTGGCCGCACAAAGATGGACGAACGTAATTTTAAAAGTAGCCTCCATCTCCCGATATTCAAAAAAAAAACAAAAAAAAACCCTTCCCAGGATACAACGCGCTACGGAAGCCGGGTCAACTCGGATACAAACAACAACAACAAAAAAAAATGGTCATCTGAAACAGCTGCATGCATCCGTTTTCTCTTCTCTTGGTTGGCCGCACAAAGATGGACGAACGTAATTTTAAAAGTAGCCTCCATCTCCCGACATTCAAAAAAAAAAAAAAACCCTTCCCAGGATACAACGCGCTACGGAAGCCGGGTCAAACTCGGATAAAACAACAACAACAAAAAAAATGGTCATCTGAAACAGCTGCATCCGTTTTCTCTTCTCTTGGTTGGCCGCACAAAGATTGACGAACGTAATTTTAAAAGTAGCCTCCATCTCCCGATATTCAAAAAAAAAAACAAAAAAAAACCCTTCCCAGGATACAACGCGCTACGGAAGCCGGGTCAAACTCGGATACAAACAACAACAACAAAAAAAATGGTCATCTGAAACAGCTGCATCCGTTTTCTCTTCTCTTGGTTGGCCGCGCAAAGATGGACGAACGTAAATTTAAAAGTAGCCTCCATCTCCCGACATTCAAAAAAAAAAAAAAAAAAAAAACCCTTCCCAGGATACAACGCGCTACGGAAGCCGGGTCAAACTCGGATACAAACAACAACAACAAAAAAATGGTCATCTGAAACAGCTGCATGCATCCGTTTTCTCTTCTCTTGGTTGGCCGCACAAAGATGGACGAACGTAAATTTAAAAGTAGCCTCCATCTCCCGACATTCAAAAAAAAAAAAAAAACCCTTCCCAGGATGCAACGCGCTACGGAAGCCGGGTCAAACTCGGATACAAACAACAACAATAAAAAATGGTCATCTGAAACAGCTGCATGCATCCGTTTTCTCTTCTCTTGGTTGGCCGCACAAAGATGGACGAACGTAATTTTAAAAGTAGCCTCCATCTCCCGACATTCAAAAAAAAAAAAAAAAAAAACCCTTCCCAGGATACAACGCTCTACGGAAGCCGGGTCAAACTCGGATACAAACAACAACAACAACAACAAAAAAAATGGTCATCAAAATTCCCGCGTAGCGAACGTCGGAACAGGAATAATATCTGCAGTTAAGAAAAAATAAAAAACAACAGGAAAATCTCATCGTAATAATTTTAAATTTGTGATAGAGACACTTTTTTCTCAGTAGGGTTTCGTTGTGGAGGAACGTTTTCTTAACTATCTGCGGGGCGAATCTACATCACTTCCTGCTGCGTTTCCATGGTAACAGGGTCCGTTGACTTCCATATCATTTTTTTTAACAAAAAATTTTTTAAGCTTTAAAAACTTTCATTCGGTGCTTAAAATAGACTTCGTTCCATCTTTCTGAGCAAAAAGAAAACGTGGATTTGCATGGTGGAGATAAGCCTCTGAGTCCAGATGTCTACTGGAAGCCGACTGCAGACAGACCCGACAGGGGCTGCTGGTCCATGCTGGTGAACGCTAGACTGGCGCCAGGTCTAATTACGTCATCTAAATTTCAGGAGGGGGAAAAAAAGAATACAACAAACAGAAAAGTGAAGCACGACGACTGCCGGTTTACGATAGTCTCTCGTGCTTCCAATCACATTCGCCCCTGTAAATATTCCGCTGGCAGCCCGGGGTGGGGGGGGAGGGGAGAAAGTTGGGAAGGACGAGAAAGGGGAGGACTATAAATTCCTTGTCCTGAAAATCTGGGACCCGTTTCGCGTCGAGCGCCGAATAGACAGCGACCATCCTTTGCTTGGCTTCAGCGATTTCAAGTTTTCCGGGTTAAAGGTACTTGATGTATATTTCTCTAAGCCATTTGCGAGGAATTAGTCTTTAGATCCAACCAACTGGGGGCCCCTCTCCTTAAAACAGCTCGCCTAGTCTCGTTCGAGCAAAATATTAACGGTTTGTGCCAGCCACTCGTTGGTTTGGTAAAGCATCATCCTGGACGAATGATAGCCGATTACTGAGGGAGAGACCCCTAATATTTGATGGAGAACGTTTTAATATTAAATCTCAAACTCACGTAAGGTTTGGCGCGCCACCAGTTAAAGGACCATGTTCTCTACATATTTCTTCCTGAAAGAGACTTTAGAATACTTTAGAAAGCGGGGGCAGCCATTTTTCGGCTACCGTGAACCATGTTCGAAGGATCCAGGTGGAAACTTAACAAAAGATGCCGAAATGCTTCGTCTTTATGGCTAAATCATGCACACCTGATAGAAATACTCAAATATCGTTAAGTTCTGGCATGCCAGCGGTCACGCGCCACGACTTCCCTTTGTGTGCACCGGTAAGGTGTGTTTCTCTGACGGCAAAGGGTGTACCCAGCCTTATGTCAGAAAATAGTAGGCCTCAATGTCCCTTTCAAAAATTCTACATTTGGCGATGATCGAATGATAAAATGCATGTGATAAATAATAATTTATTAATGCTTTCCAGCCATCTGATAATTACAAGAGAGACAGAGTTATCTCTCTTCAGTCATAACGTCAACATCTAAGTGCACTGCTCAAAAAATGCACAAGAGTTGCGGTTACATTTTCCTTTTTAGTCGAAGGGATTTTTGCCATTAAAACGGGTTAATTATTTTCTTACTACATTAGGTAGAGATTTGTAATTTTAAAAATTCAGTTTAAAACTTCATTTATAGTGATGTTTTTAGTTTATAGAGGGAGGTGATGGCAAGTTTGCGGTTGGAAAAATAACGATGCGAAGCAATAAAAAAACCAAAAAAAAAAAGAACATATAAGTGGTATTAAAGAAGAATTAAAGATGATACCTCCTCCAAAAAGCTGACTTTACTTAAAGCAAAATACTGCCGTATTAAATGAAAAAAAAATTCCGTCTGAGGTAAAAATGACGCTTATGACACCATCCGTGGGGGCCGAGTGGGTAAAGACGCGCCAAAATCATCTCAGGTGCAAGATCTCCATTGTGGTTTGGGGCGATGTATGAAGCAGGTTTTTTTTTCCGTCTGCCAATGGGTTCGTGCATTACTGTGTTTCCCAGCCACCGAAATGCACCTACTGGAATATGTTAATGACAGTCATTGGAATAGTGAGGTCCGAACTGTTTGAACGAAAAGCAAGCGAAAATAAAATATGTATCGCGCTAGCAAAAGCATCTTGCAGCCATAACAAGTGAGATAAATTAACGAAAATTACCTGATAATGAAACTTTAGGAAAATAGCTGGTGCTGCAACATGTTAGTAGTAATAAAGGTATGTTCGGAGCAGTGTTTATTGGAGCATTCTAACTGGAGAATAGTAAAAATGTTTTGCTCCAAAAAAAAACCGTCTCTATTATGGCTGATATTAAACAGCCCTAGATTCAGAGAATATTGGTAAAATCGAAAAAGGTTTCGTTAGGAAGGAGATCCGTCAGAGCAGTCTCAAGTCACAGAGTTTCTTCTTAGAGTAACTCTGCTTTTGGTAGGTTGCGCACTGTCCTACTTACTGCAGCGATCTAGAAACACGAAGAAGGTGGCGACTTAAACAACCTTTATGGCCGCTGAAGGGCGCCTCTGCATCTTTGTGATGAACTACAAATGGGCGGGTTGTCGCTACATATATTAGTAAGTTTTTCGTTGTAGTTGTATTTTTACTTTTACCCCAATGGTTTCACTTATGGTCACGCTACGTGGAGCAACTCTGGCTGTACCTTTCTGCCAGCAATCTTGGAGGAAGAGGAAGAGGCGCAGCATCCTACTGCTGTTGCATGGCGACCCTGCCCCCCAACCTTCCATCGCTTTTCACTGACTGATGAGTCGTCCTCCCAAATTGGTTAAGCCCGCCGCCGCGTAATGGGAATCCAAGCCGGTTGAAAGGAGCCCCTGTTGATGAGGGCGAATGGAGTCGCGGATTCCTGATGTGTTTTTGGCATAGAAAGCCACAGGGGCTGTGAATAATCTATTCAGGTGAAGTCCGATGCTCAAGCCAAAGACTGAGTTCAAGAAGAGTTCTATTCGTCCCAAAGAAGCCAGATTAACTGGAATTAAAGCGACTGTAGAAAGTGGAATCGCTGAGTCGGTAGACCGACAGTAACTCTAGTATAATCGACTATTTCTACGGTCAGCGCGCACAAAGAGGGAAAATAATTTCAAACCTGTGGGGATTTTCCAGTTCCTGAAAACTCTACTTTGGCTTCTGATTTTTTTATTTTAAGCAGGCGGTCGAGGATTTCACAACGAGACTATAAATAGTAAGGGCCAGTTTTCCATCGGCCTCGGAGATCCCTCCCTACCTGCATATTCCTGTGGTAAAGGCAACTCTTAAATATCTGGTGGCTACGACCTGTGTGGGACTCTCCCAGTATCGTAGGCTGCCAGTTGAGTTGGCTGCGGAACCGGAAATATTCCAGCGGTTTATCTATAGGCTGACGGACGGCCTAAATTACCATAGCGTCTACACCGATGACATTATTTGACCAGCAAAAAAAGAAAACCAGAACGGAATAAAAGGTTTCAGGAAAGGTTGAACTACAGACAAAATTGTGAACGCGTCATCTGTTCTAATTATCCTTGACGTTTCTGAGCCGTCCCCCCCCCACAGGATCAGCCGGAAATACAGTCAGCCAATCAACGACAAGGCGGAAGTCATTTAAAAAAAACAACAACAACAACAACAAAAAATAAACTTTTCGGGGGTGATGATTGAAAACAGCTTAAATCGTTCTTGGAAACGATTAATTTTTGTTCGGAAAGTTCACACCAAAATTTTTTTTCCCTCCGTTTGTGCGAGGCTACACGAATCGATCTGCGACCGAGTAGCCCGGCGACACGCAGAAGAAGAGAAACAAGCCCTGGGGGGGAGAGGCCAAGATCATTCCTTTTCAAGGAGGTGCCGACGGTTCACGACGCTGATGCACCTTGAAGGAAGCATGAATTAAGCTCAACCGAACATAACAAGTGTTCTTTTCGTTTCCGGATTTCGTGATACTTTTTAGCCTCATTCCGTTTAAATAAAATGTGTTTCTTGACCGATGCTCGTCCTCGAAGTCTACTTCGTCCCAAAAATCTTCGAACTGCAGAATTCTTAAACTCGAACCTCTGAGGATTATGCCAGATATCGCTTTAGCTCATTGATGGATTTTCTTTCTATCCCTCAAAGAAGACATCTTCAGGTACTGTTCATTTTTTCTGCACAGTTCCCTGGGTTTTCCACACCTTTACTTATCACAAAACTTAACCAATATCTTTAGATTTCTTGTCGATTTCTTAAATGGCTCGTCAACTCCTTGGAGTTCCGCGGTTATACCCCTTGTTTTATGTTGTTCATAGAGAAATGTTTTTTAAATTGTCCATTAGCAACCGATCTCTTTGCCGATTTCATTCATTTATTGTGAAAGATTGCCTAGGAGTTTTGCACAGAAATTATACAGAATTACAAATATTTTTTTTTTTTGGAAAATAAGGAAAAACTGGGTATAAAATAGAAATAGCGTTTGACCCCTCATGCGTAAAAATGAAATGCTCCATAGTAGAGTCCTGTGTTCATACACTGTGACTGGTTGTCATGCAAACAATCAGTAAGTGCCACACCTGCAGAAGGACTACAAAGGTATAGGTAGTGACATCAGTGTAATGTGGATGAACATTGTGGCTCTCAGTGAGGCTGATCCATAAGGCAGATTGCAGCCCACTAATGTTTCAGAGGAAGCTGTATGCGAGACTCTGAGGGGGATACGGGAAACTGGTACTAGTGCCAAAAGAGGCGGCCGAGGAAGAGGGCCCGACCTCTCCAGAGGTGATGTTAAGTACCTCGGGGTATGTTCTCTACGTGATGTCCGATGAACCAGTAGAGATGTTGCGAATGCCCCAGCTCCAAGGACAAGTGCTCAAGTTTCTTCAAGCACAGTAAGACACATTAGCCAGACGTGGTCTGAGGAGAGGTGGGGCTACCCGAAAACCTTTGCTGAGGAGGAGAAACCGAACGGCGAGGTTGAGATGAGCAGCAGAAAGGAGACAGGGGGAATGGCCGAACCCGAAAGGTGGTGGTCTTCTTTATAGAAAATGAGTCCGAGTACAGAGGGATGGCCGAAATGGGGAGGTGGTGATCCTTTTTATAGAAGATGAGTCCCAGTTTGAAGTGATTGACGATAATCAACGGGGTCCTCTTTACAGATGAGTCCCAGTTTGAAGGGGTTGGCGATAATCAACGGGGTCCTCTTTACAGATGAGTCCCAGTTTGAAGGGGTTGGCGATAATCAACGGGGTCCTCTTTACAGATGAGTCCCAGTTTGAAGGGGTTGACGATAATCAACGGGGTCCTCTTTACAGATGAGTCCCAGTTTGAAGGGGTTGGCGATAATCAACGGAAGTTTGTTTGAAGGCGGACGGGGGAGCGGTATAGCAGACAGGGAAGCACAGGGGCCGATCAATACAAGTGTGGGGCTGCATATCAGTCAGGGATATGGGAGACTTGCACACAATCGAAGATAAGGTACAGGTGGGTCCTCACTCTTCATGCTACTCCCTCAGGAAGACCCCTCAGTGGGCGGGGATTAGTCCTCCAACAGGACAGTGACCCCGAGCTCTCGGCCAGACTGATGAAAGGAGGCTGACGTAGCGAGCATCCACAGAGATGACCTGGCCTGCACAAAATCGTGGCATGAATACCATTAGAGCCACACGGAAGTCACGTGGCTGCCGAGAAAGCCAAACGGAAACCAAACACACTTCGGATGAATCGGGAAAAGTGACACCGAATATTCGGTACACCGTCCCACAGCCTTCGACTGGTAAACATGGAAACAAGGCGCCAAGCTCTAGATAAAGCAAAGCGCTGTCGTACCAAATACTAATGCACTGCGCGACTTACTCATTTTGTTTTTGTGTTTCCCGTCACAGTGCATCGCGTATGTTGTTGTATGCGTGAAACCTTAGTTGAAATTACTTCATTATTTTTGCACATCCTGTGTATGTTTCCAAAATTCTTTCCAATAATTTGTATTAGCGGGCAAACCGTAAATTCGTATTATTTGCGAGATCTGTTCTCCCGCACACCGGTGTTCTAGACAAAATCAGCCGGGAAAGATCTGCTTACAGTCTCTGCCCCCTGCTATCAAATTGTGGAACACTGAGAGAGAGAGAGAGAGATGATGATGAAGAGAGAGAGAGAGAGAGAGCGAGAGAGAGAGAGAGAGAGAGATGAGAGAGAGAGAGAGAGAGAGAGGAGAGAGATGATGATGAGAGAGATAGAGATGATGAAGAGAGGAGAGAGAGAGAGAGAGCGATGATGATGATGAAGAGGAGAGAGAGAGAGAGAGAGAGAGATGATGATGATGATGATGAAGAGAGAGAGGAGAGAGAGGAGAGAGATGATGATGAAGAGAGATAGAGATGATGATGAGAGAGAGAGAGAGATGATGATGCTGATGAAGAGAGATAGAGATGATGAAGAGAGAGAGAGAGAGAGAGAGAGATGATGATGATGATGATGAAGAGAGAGAGAGAGATGAGAGAGAGAGAGGAGAGAGAGATGATGATTGATGATGAAGAGAGATAGAGAGATGATGAAGAGAGAGAGAGAGATGAGATGATGATGATGATGATGATGAAGAGAGATAGAGAGAGAGAGAGAGAGAGAGAGAGAGATGATGATGAAGAGAGATAGAGATGATGAAGAGAGAGAGAGAGATGATGATGATGATGAAGAGAGAGAGAGAGAGAGCGAGAGAGATGATGATGAAGAGGAGAGAGAGATGATGAAGAGAGAGAGAGAGAGATGATGATGATGATGAAGAGAGATAGAGATGCTGAAAGAGAGAGAGAGAGAGATGATGATGCTGATGATGATGATGATGATGATGAAGAGAGATAGAGATGATGAAGAGAGAGAGAGAGTTAAACCTTTCACTTTTTCCTCTCTCGTTCTTTCCGGTTCCGTGCCGGTGACTTTTTCTCCCCGCACGGCCATCGAAGGTCAAGAGGAAACCCTTTCTTGAGACCGCACAACGATATCGATCAACATCACAGCCGTTCGTCATCATCATCATCGATATTATTATTATTATCTAAATTTTTTTTTTAAAAAGTCTGCTTCTTTTCACTTCCCATTCCCCGCTCCTGGCGCCAGTGCTCGGCGAGGGACTCCGCTTAAATATCGACCAATAACACGTGATCGACTCCTTCCCGCGCTTCCTCCTAAACGTATCGTTTGGACTTCGCCAATTCCCTCCACCCCTCTCTCTCTGGTTCTCCGAGCAGCTTCATCCAAAGAGCGATGGCAGAAGCGGGCAGAACTTCCACGGCCGCATTCTGCTTCACAGCCTGCTTGTTCGCCACCAGCCTCTCCTTCGGTAAGTGTATTTCCCCCCCCCCCCTCCCTAGGTAATCTGCACCCCTAACCCGCTCTTGTTTGTTTTACCTGGCACAGGTGGTGTCTAATTCCTCCGTAACGCTTACTTGTTCCTCGTTATTATCATCATCATTATTATTTGTGTGTGCGGGGGTATCGGGGCCTAACGTTTGCCGGTGACGTCTTTTCGTAGGACACCGGATACCTTTTTTTTTGGTAAGTCTCCACCCCGGACCCCACGGCCACCACCAAAAAGAAAAAACGGAGCGACGAGCGAATCTTCAGGGGTGAAGCGGGAAGGCTTTCTGAAAGTTCCCGGGTCTGAGATCCAGTACGCATTACCCTCACCACACACCGCCCCACCCACCCTATCTCTCTCTCTCTCTCTCCTCCCGTCGGGGAGAGGGAGACTGAAAACGTGAATATTCCCTTCTTTAAATGTCGCCTTTATTAGAAATGTCGAAACACGGCCGGCGGGGCGACTCGGATCTCACTCGTTTCCCCCACCCGTGGACGCTGGACCCGTTACCGATCCTCGCGATCATCAGCCGGGTGACACCAGGTTGTTCGCAGGCCACAGGCTGGACTGTCCGTTTTGCCAAGCTTCGCCGGGTAAGCTGGCCATCTGTTACCCGTGACACTCGCTACGACAACCGATTTTCCTGCCCCGCGAAGGTAAATTCGGAATTCTAGCGACCCTTAACGCTCCATCTCCCCCTTCTTTCCCTCTTTTTCGGTTACTTAAAGCAGCAGCAACAAAGCTTTGATGGATATTCACGTTTCACGGGAAAGGGCTACAGATGCTGCGACGAACGAGACATAATATTTTTTTTAAATATATCACTGATTGCTCATCTCTCTCTCTCTCTCTCTCCATCTCTCTCCATCTCTCTCCATCTCTCCATCTCTCTCTCTCTCTCCATCTCTCTCTCCTCTCTCTCTCTCTCTCGTCGACTCTCTCTCTCGCCTCTCGTCCGCTCTCTCTCTCTCTCTCTCTCTCTCCATCTCTCTCGCGCTCTCCATCTCTCTCTTCTCCGCTCTCCATCTCCTCTCTCTCCTCTCTCTCTCTCTCTCTCATCTGTAATGTCTTTAAGTAATGTAACGAGAAAAAACGTCGTTAAATACCTTGTAAAGATAAACTTTTCGTTCCTTTTGTCGGTCACTAACCCCAAAGTAAAAATCACGTGATACAGGGGCTAGCAGCCCTATACTAGCTGGTAGCTAGGCTGTCTCTTCTTTTAGGGGGGGGAGAGGAGGAACTAAATTTTCTTCCCCTGTTCCGGTTTGTTGTTTTCACGTTTATCTTGGGCAGGGCCTTATTTTGCTCTCTGAAACTTTCTGGATAATTCAAAGCATAGCAATTTCAATCAACAAGTTAAAGAGACCGAGTCTCGGGTGCGAACCGACCACTGACACTCGCCTACATCTGGATTTTAAACGACAGACTCTGTAATCCGTCCCTCCCGCACGAGACACGGCGGCCTAAAGGCGTGCGTATCACTGCGCGGCTACTCGGCGGGAACAGGCCACCGTTTCTCACAATCTCTGCTTGCGAACAATGGAGTCCTGTTCCCCCCCTTCCGTCCAGCACGACGCGATACTAAACAGAGAACCAGTATGAGATACTAAAACAACAACAAAACAAACCCCTCTTTGAATCGGTTCAGAGACGGACTGGTTCGTCACATTCTCCGTTGTCTCCCTCCCCCCCCCAGTTCGGTAACGTTTTGCCGCTACCATCTTTCAGTATTTCTCCACGAACCAGCGCTTTTATGTTGGTGTGGTGTACTGCGACTGTCCTAACCATAAAAACGTTCAGCTAAACAGCAGTGGGTCACCGAAAACGTTATCTCTCTCTGTACTGACGTCATCTCTCTATACTGACGTCGTATATCTGTGTATCGACGCCATCTCTATACTGACGTCATATATCTCTGTGCGACGTCATCTCTCTATACTGACGTCATATATCTCTGTATCGACGTCATCTCTCTATACTGACGTCATATATCTCTGTGCGACGTCATCTCTCTATACTGACGTCGTATATCTATGTATCGACGTCATCTCTCTATACTGACATCATATCTCTGTATCGACATCATCTCTCTATACTGACGTCATATATCTCTGTATCGACGTCATCTCTCTATACTGACGTCATATATCTCTGTGCGACGTCATCTCTCTATACTGACGTCGTATATCTGTGTATCGACGTCATCTCTCTATACTGACATCATATCTCTGTATCGACATCATCTTTCTATACTGACGTCATATATCTCTGTATCGACGTCATCTCTCTATACTGACGTCATATATCTCTGTGCGACGTCATCTCTCTATACTGACGTCATATATCTCTGTGCGACGTCATCTCTCTATACTGACGTCGTATATCTGTGTATCGACGTCATCTCTCTATACTGACGTCGTATATCTGTGTATCGACGTCATCTCTCTATACTGACATCATATATCTCTGTATCGACATCATCTCTCTATACTGACGTCATATATCTCTGTGCGACGTCATCTCTCTATACTGACGTCGTATATCTGTGTATCGACGTCATCTCTCTATACTGACATCATATCTCTGTATCGACATCATCTCTCTATACTGACGTCATATATCTCTGTATCGACGTCATCTCTCTATACTGACGTCATATATCTCTGTGTAGACGTCATATATTTTTCATACACACACACACACACACACAAAAACCTCACACACCACCTTACCATTGAGATTAGTCAGAACTGCGTTTGTGGCAACGAATTGATGTTTTTATTATCAGGGTTAAACCTTATAATGCCCTTTGTGAGAAGGGGTTGGGCTTGAATTGAATAAATTGATTACAGGCGCCGCACTACCGGTGATGCTGACCTCTCATCTATTCGGACCTTCGTAGCTGATGCTCGAACTACCAATGAATTTATTCGAAGCAGTTAACAGAGTATGACATCTATTTTCTCTTTATTTTTAATTTTGATTATCTAATAAATGTAGATTCAGGGTATTTTCTTATGTAGACTTGTTGATCTGGCTACTACAGACACCGACAAAAATAAATATATTTAAAGACAAATAAGATGAGAACTTCGTCACTGAGAATGGTTGAAAAAGACGAAATAAGGTTTATCAATTCATTTGGGTGCGTATATCTCATCCAATCACAGTTTCTCTGTGGTCTGATTATATAAAAATATTGGTTTCAATAATAATAATAATAATAATAATAATAATAATAAAATAATAATAATAAAATAATAATAATAATAATAATAATAATAATAATAATAATAATAATAATAGTAATAATAATAATAATTCCTTTAATTTATAATTTTAAACAGATTTCGTCGTTAGGGGTTGGATTCAGAGAGCAGGCAGCATCCAACAAGGTTTGTCTGACAATGTTCGCTTCTGGATAAAACTGGCCTCATTCATATTTAACGTATGATTTGTCTATGTTAATTTATTTCTTGAGTGGAAACGAACAAATTTTGTCAGGAATGCAAAAATCGAATGTGCAAAGTCAATTCAATCTTCGGATATACAGAATGGCTTGGGGGACTACTACGTTTAGAATTTTAAAAAAATAATTAAGCACTTATCTTTTTTATCTTCATCTTTCCCCTAAGAGATGATTTTTATAGCAAAACCTTCAAGTCATGTTTTTTTCCTTAAAGTTTCAACAGACAAGCAGTATCAGTAAGCCTCAGTTCTCACGAATGTTTTCAGTCACCAAGGTATCTCTTTAATGTGGCTTAGAGGGTAGCTGGACCTATATAGATACGGATTTCATTAATTGTTTTATGTCTAAAAAAACCCATACATTTTGCATTATCGCTGGCGGAAATGAAATAGGACTAGAAAAAAAAAAGCAGATGCACGCATTTTCCAAAAATAAAATGGCAAATTTATTTCCTAAACCTAACTAGGTTATTTGTAAACACAGATTTTAATCGTTCAAGCAAATATATTTCTTTTATTTTGAATAAAATTAAGGAATCTCCTTTTCTAAAACTCTCTGAAGTCATCTCTCTTTGTATTGACGTCATCTCTCTCTGTACTGATGTCATCTCTATCTCTCTGTACTGACGTCATATCTATCTGTACTGACGCCATCTCCTGTATCGACGTCATCTCTCTACTGACGTCATCTCTCTCTTCTCAGTTGTCAAGAAAACTTGCCCTGACAAACGTTCACCAGTGGAAAGCCGCTATAACCAAGGTTTTTTATTGCAGATTGTGGGCAGAGGGAGACGGCGGGTAAAAATAATAAATAGTTAAACAGGATTTTCGTACGTTGGCCGTGTGCACAGTGCATCTGTGAAAAAACGGATATAAATGTAAAAAATCAAAGCAGATTGCTCGTGTATTTTAAGGCGTCTTTTGGTATCCTTTCTCCGCAAACGGAAATATTTCAAGTTCTTCATATGTTATAGAGAACGTAGGGACGCCATAAGATGCTTATTTTTGCAATTTGCGCCATTTGTTTTTATTTTTTCGATTCAAGTTATACAATCGTCTGCGCTCTTCGCAACTGCTGTCGTTCAAAATTTAGAGACTGGTGCATCCTTGTTCTTGTGAAACGGTCCAAACAAGCTCCGGCGGGCTGCTGTGTCTGAAGGGTTCGCAAGGGAAAAGGTCGGTGTTGAAGAATGTTTGCGGATTGAGCCATCCACGGTTCCTTCGATATAAACAACCTACAGAAAGAAGTAGGTTTATTGGCCAAAAGGTGTGGAGACACTTAAGACGAATTGGATGATAACCGGGGGGTGGGGTATTTTGGTAACTAGACACGAACGGCGGGGGGAGTAGGGGGCGCTGTAATCACACGCCATATTTTCACTGTAATTCTTTTTCCCCCGCCGTTTTTGCCCTGCTTCTAGAAAAACCACCGCGAGAATCATCGAGGTCGTAGAGTGAGCCAATTTCTCACCTTGTAGCCATCAGATTGTGCTCTGACAATAATTATTGCTAACCGTGCTAATAACTCGTCGCGAGAACTTAAGAACTGATTTGCATTTTAAATATTACCGATTTTATGCGAAACTTCTAATAATTATTGCGCATGCCATTATTAACCCTTGTAAACCGAGGTGGCGAGAAAAGTTTACTTTACCACTTTCTTTACTTACCAAAAGGACAGGCAGACAGACCGAGCTGGTGATAACACGCCTCAGGTGTCCTAACTTACCAGATAGAACTAAGAAAATGAGTAGATAATTTTTTTAAAAAAAAAGTTTGAGTGGTTCATTAATTTATTAATGTTTTTGTTTTACAATCTTTTACTTGCTGAATATAATAATATTTCTAGAATTTGGACGGTATTTTTGCTTCGTACGTTGCATAAAGGGGTGGGTTCAGCTCACGCAAGTGACGTCCGAGAGAGAGAGATGACGTCATAACAGAGAGATATGATGTCAGAACAGAGAGATATGACGTCAGAACAGAGAGAGATATGACGTCAGAACAGAACAGAGAGAGATATGATGTCAGAACAGAACAGAGAGAGATATGATGTCAGAACAGAACAGAGAGAGATATGATGTCAGAACAGAACAGAGAGACATATGATGTCAGAACAGAACAGAGAGAGATATGATGTCAGAACAGAGAGAAAGAGAGATATGATGTCAGAACAGAGAGAAAGAGAGACATATGATGTCAGAACAGAACAGAGAGAGATATGACGTCAGAACAGAGAGAGAAGAGATTGGGGCGTACAACAAAACCCACATCTTTCTATTTTTCTCACGGGTAAACTTAAATTCTTCTCTTTTAGGTGGACAGACGTCTCTCTCTCTCTCTCTTATAAATCGCTTCGTTGTTTTTCTGCTAAAGTGAGTATATTATTCAAGCTACTTGCGTAACCATCTTGAATCATTTAGTATGTTATCTACTCGCGTTATTATCATCTACGCGACGGAATCCTACTCTGAATCCTTTCCTTCTGGTCATGTGACCTCGGATCTCCCACCGTGTGGTTGTACCGGACAGTGATGGAGAGACGTTGGGTGGGTGGAGTTCGAGCCATCTGTGACCCGATCGGCGTGCCTGCGTTTTCACAGTCAGTCGGCCTGGGATTGATGTTCGTGACGAGGCCAGTCCAGCGCGTGACCGAGGAGCGAGTCTACTAACTGCCGAGCCACGCGGGCTCAGAGTTGACAGCAAACATCTGGACGAGCTTTCCCGGCAGTAAGTACCGCCACGGAACTACTACCCCGACCCTCGTCCATTGAGAATTACTGGAGCGAGGACGACGCCAGACGTCGTGTCAGAAGTAATGGCAGCGAGGCGATTCGAGGAAGTGGATCGCTATCTGGCCCCTTTGTGGCAGAAGTCGGGTGTTCGATTAGATTACCGAACCCGCGTACTAAGTCGTTTGGGTCATTCCATGACCTTTTAATGCTCCTAAACAATTTCAATCAGGTAAATGGACTTTGTCCAGCCATCGTGGAAACTGTCTGAATATTTGTGCGTATCCAGGTAAACGCCGCAGTTTCACCTCCATAAGTTACCCACTTTGATTCCTCGGTAAGCATCTCGCGTACGTCCGCGTACAGCGTTGGTGGCAACGGAAGTGGCTGGTAACCATGAGAAGTGGGAACATGATCAAACTCGTGAAGTGCCATTGCTTGCCCGAACGTAGACTGACTGTGGCTCGATCTTTCTTCGCGATGCCAAATGAACCCTTGCCACCAGAAGCTGGCTTATCGATTGGCAGTGCTATCGGGAACAATATAAGATGTGTTTAGTATGCGGCCCCTGCTTTTACCGCCGGCCAAAGACCGGAAACTGACTGGTCAAAGGATCCCCTCCCTCTCCCGGTAGACAGCACCGATCAGTAGATGCCGGTGGTTAATAATCCCCACTCCAAAATTTTTGCTTTGTTGCATCATCCTCCGGTGTAGCATCCACCACACGAGAAATATACATCGATGTGTTCTTTAGAAGTCTTATTCTTGATGAATCGTCAGCACAGCCTTTCAGGTGTGAAGCCCACCTACCGCAAATAACAGCCATTTTCTCAAAACACTAGACACCTGGATACTATTGTTGTCATTGTAAATTTCTCACCCCCCCCCTGTTTCTCAAAGGTTGCTATTAAATTTCTTCTTCATACTTTCGTTTCGCTGGCGTTTGGCGACATATATCTTTTAAGGGAGGTAAACGAGTCCCGACCAACCTGGTAAACTTCCCTAGACGCACCTCTCGGGAGGGGGGTGGGACCCAATGACTTATAGACTATGGGGCAAGTGAAACGAATCCCGTGTGTACGTAAGGAAATGCCCGTCCTTTTCTCTCTGTCTGCCCCTCTCTCTTTTTTGGTTCTTTTTCTTTTCTTAGGAGTGGTTCGGACTTTGAAATGTTGGCACTGCATTGCCGACAACTGTCACATCGACCCCAGCGACAACTCGCGGGCGACTATGAAAGACTGCAAAGGGTCTCGGTTTTGTCAGGTAGGCGCCGATTCCCTGGATATAGGGGAATTTTTTTTTTTTTTAATTAAAGGCGACCAAGTGGGCGCAAAAAAAAAAAAAAAAGCCAGCTCTGATTACCCGTTGATTAACTCCGATAAGGACGGGGTGGGTCAGATCGTTTAGAACTACACTACAGTTTGTTGTTGTTGTATTTCCT